>CM069442.1:77408834-77562615 GCA_035610835.1 Ophiura sarsii | reverse complement strand
CTTATTTTTTCAGCATCACATGGGAATAGGGTTTTATCTCGGTGAGGGGGGTATTCAAATGTTTAGGGTCTTTTTTACGTCAAATGGCTGATTTGACTGTTGTTGTTTTTTGCGATTAGCAGTGGTGTACCCAGCTTTTGGAAACTCGGGGGGGGGGGGGGGGGGGCACCACCATAGTTGTACCGACGAAAAGCATGAATTACAGACAAAAAATGCCGTCAGCAGCTGAAATCTTGATAAGTGGGGGGAGGGGGGGGGGGGGGTAGCGATAGGTTGTCCTCAAAACCGGCCAAAAAAATGCATGGTCAAATACGCAAATCTACCGACGGAGGCTCAAGTTTACCGACAGGCTTATTTCAGGGGGGGGGGGGGGGCCTCTGGACCCCCAGGATGCGCCACTTGCGTTAAGGGACCCTGGTCATGTTTTTTTCTTCTTTGCAATTTGGGACCCTTCGTTTAGGGTTTTTCAGCACAAATCATCCCATGTTCAGGGATTATTTTGCGAAAAAGCAACCCATTAGAGCGGCACGTTGCCTATGTATACCTTATATATAAAAGGGGGGTTAATGGAAGCAAGATTTCTCAATGGATAGTATGTACATGTATGTTGAACCTTTTAAAACACACAGATATCCTGGAAATCCAGTTTTTTGCAAGTTTGGAGCTTGTATAACACAGTTTTCCCATCGATAAACACCATTTTTCGATCGAAAAACAATGTATCGACCGAAAAGCCGTGTTTATCGATAAACATAGTTTTTCGAATATGGAAATGCAGGGGAGAGGGAATTAAGCCAGAACTATCATAATTGCTATAACTTTTCTCACCTGTGGTTGTGAATTTGTCTGTCCAGTCACATACGACCAAGATACACCATCCAGACTATATTGCACCCTAAACTGAGTGACCCATTCATCCGTCGTATCCTGCCTCCCTTGGGTGATCACTCCGGTCACCTGCTGCTGACTTAATAAGTTGACCTGCACCCACTGATCGGTGTCACCTATGGAGGGGCTCCAGGCACCAGCATTGCTGACCCCTCTAACCAGATTCAGTCGTGCATTGGTTGCAGCGAAGAAAGAGCCTCGCACACTGCTAGCTGAGAGTTGACTATCTGTGATTTGGCCACTCTCCATCCCAAGAGTGTCTTGACACATGGCTATTATTTTTGGGAATTTAACGAATAATGAAATTCAGTTGTTTTGTTTTATGTCTATATTCATTATAGGCGACAAAAACACCCCCACCCTGTTCCACGGGCCCGACTGACCCATTTTTATAGAAAAAATGTGTATGTGAAAAAGATTGTTCACATTCATACAAATGAATACCGACCTAATTTTTTTGGCTTGTCAAAAAATGGCAACAAAATAATGTATAAAATGTAAAAAGATGAATCCAACGGAATCAGGAACAAAACACACCAAGGATCAGAAAACTGATACAAGAGGTATCTCGAAAATGTAAAAATGCTAAGAGTAAAAGCAACATATACCAAAAACAAAAATAATAACAATAATAACACACAGAAATGCAACAAAGTGTGTTAACTTGGGTGTCTAGTAGTCAACATCTATTACTGACATTGTGCTAGTTCATTGTCTTATTTATAGTTCTTAACACTTTTGTTTTTTATATTTTGTCCCTGATGAAGGGTGGTATATCCACTTGAAACGTCGGTCTTTATTGTTACTATATATCTTTGTTGTTTTATTGCACAGCCATTTTCATTGCTTGTCCCAGTGCATTTCCGTGTGTTATTGTTTTTTTGTTATTTATCTGTTTTATCGCGTTATTCTCCCTTGTTATTACCTGTTTCCCCACACCCTGTTGGTATATCTTGATTTTACTCTTAACAAAATAATGGTCATTTTGAAGGAGAAAAAAGAGAGAAAAAAATCCTGACAGACCAACCCAACCTGAGAGGTCAGTTTGCCTGTACAATTTTAGTTACTCACCTTAAAGTAACTTGTGTATGTCATCTCTTACAAAGAGGACAATGCTGTTTTTGTCAGATGTATCCCCCCCCCCCTCCCCCTACAAAGGTGAGGAAAGGTTGTCCAGAAAAAATCCAAAGAAAATATTCAAAAATGTATCTATACAGGATGCCATTTTATAGATTTTTAAAATGTTGAACACCAAATTAACTAAACTGTGTCAGAACAAAATGATAAAAACAAGAATGGCAGCTAAAAAAGGAAGGGCCCAGCTCTTGTCATTCTTTGTTTCTTTATACTTTTCTAAAGGTGATCCTAATTCAATTGGTACCTACCTTCCTCACAATTGGTCCCCGAGTACCCATCTGGACAAGAGCAGAAGTACTCTCCATCAATACCATCAAAACAAAATCCACCATTGAGACAGGGTTGGAGACTACAGTCTTCAGCTACAGTTAGAGACACTGAAAGAATAATTTGATCATATAGAGTGTGACTTTCCTACTCATTAGGTGTATGAGACAGGGTTGGAGACTACAGTCTTCAGCTACAGTTAGAGACACTGAAAGAATAATTTGATCATATAGAGTGTGACTTTCCTACTCATTAGGTGTATGCAATCTATAACCATTCAGGGTGGTTTGTAGGAATAAAACTATCCGGGGAGCGGTAGAAACATGGGCAATGTAATGACAGAACAAATGGGATCTGCCCCTCGATTGGCTCAAACCATGGGCAGCAGCACTGGTAGTCTGGATGTGGGTTCTGGATGATTCTTGATATGGGTCTCTCAAAACCGTTTCGGAGACCATACCTTTCTGCCATACCTTTCCTTTCCAAGATTGCACAATAAGATAACAGCACAACACCTCTGTTCGATAATGTTGGATTTTGCAGAGTTAGAGAGTTAAGAAATAGACTCCACAAAGTATTGCCACTTATGCTCCACCACGACAAAATGAAATATGGGACACTTTCAAACTTGGATAGATTCAGAAGAGAGTATGGTGGTACTTGTTAAACCACTTTGAAACCAGAAACATACACAAATCATGTAAGAAGATTAATAAGAATTAATATACATTTTTGTATGGGAGGCATGCTTTGCAAATAATTTTCCTCATCCTTTTTACTTTTTGCTATTTAAAACAGATTATAAGTAGTTATGAAAAACAAACAAGCATGGAAAAACAGTTATTTCCCCACATCTCAAAACCATCAAAATGTCCCTCACTTCCTTTCTGTCGTCTAGATATGTAACTTACACTGGTTAATGTCGGTGGGTGGGTAGTAAACATGGGTTTGGCACGAGGCATTCAAGATCTATCTATGGCTCTGCATGAATGATGATTTTGCATTTATACCCTTCCACAAAATAAATATTTCACCTTCCTTTTGTAAGAGGGGGTGGGGTGTGCATGCAACTGACCCTTAGGATTGAGTGAGCTCCAGTGGGGGTGAGGAGGGGGTGAAGGTTACCCTACCTTGACAGGTTGTTCCACTGTATCCATCAGCACACTGGCATTCAAATGTTGTAATCCTGTTAATACAGGCTCCGTTATTTAAACATGGGTTTGGAAAACATGGTGTAGACACTGTTGGAAAAAATGAAAATTCATATACTGTATTAGGCCTAGGCTATACATGTATATCAACTAAAAAACTTAAAGGGACATTAAGTGGTGTTGACATTTTTAAATTTCTAAAAATTTACTTCAGAATTCAAGATGAACATTAAAAATTGCCATTATTGTTGTTTCTACCAACAAAAACACAGCAAAACTTGATTAAAACAATGCCATCGCTATTTATTGAAAAACGCCCTCTATGCAAATATGGTTCGCATAATTTATCATGTGTACTGCAGGGGGATACTGTTTTACGTAAAATTTTGAATCAACGTTTTGTTGTACAAAGAGGGCTGATTTTTCTTAATCCTTATAGGTGTAAGTTCATACATGTAATACAATTGTATAAATATACAAATCCCAGTTTTTTATCATAATTGAGGGCGCAGCCTCCAACACATCTCTTAGTGCCCCTAAGCATGTGATCACTTGGAAATTTACAATTCTTGATTTGCGCATTATGGTTTGTGGTGATTAGAGTGATGCACAGAGAACATGGTGACCCCAGCAGATGACCTACAAAATAATTGTAGGGTTTCACTAGGGCCTATCTCCATTTATAGTAGGGGAAAGTGAGGTTTTGTTTTACTGAAAGTCATTTTTTAACTTGGTCATCATGTTTACCATTAAAGCTTTCAGATCATTTAGGGTTGGATCTGGAATGTGGCAAAGGGGACCATCTGAATTGAAAATGGCTTTTACAGCAATACAAGGGACATCGATTCAAAAAAGAAGGGTGAAAATCAAAAGTGATGGGTATTTATCACCCTTTGTATATGTTGAGTATAAACACTGTAGTATGGTATTTTAGCACTTGGGTTTAATAGGGGTAATTCGATTAAGCTACTTTGTGGCAATTTGCATGGTTTCTCACCAAATTCTTTCTTCCCCCCCCCCCCCCATCCCCAACACCACTTGTTCCCCCAAAATTTGATACTGATACTAATGTCTTTGCTTTTTAACTGGCACTGGTACTTGATGACAGTCAGGCCCATGGATCCTAACCCCTCTCTTCAGGTTTTCCCAGTCTAATTTTACATTAGTGTCATTGCATATGGGGTCCAATTATAGTTCTTGGATAGGGTATCCTCCAAAATACTCTCATTTGAGAGTTTTGACTGGAGGTTTAACTCTAAACCCCCAGTCCCCCATCCCACCAATCCCAATTAGTGTTGTTGGTACTGATTAGTGATGCATATACACCGTGGTGGCACCAGTAGCATAAAAGATACTCTTTTTTTTTTTGGGGGGAGGGGGGGGGGGTCCAATGGGTGACAAGAAAGAACCAGGGGGAGATTTGTTTGTAGGGGGGGGGGGGGGGGGGGGATGCGCACGAAGCACACACAAATGTTGGCTTTTAATATAAAGATGTTCTGAAATTAGCTTAATTTGTTCTAAATTATACATTTTAGATTTTAAGTAATTTTGATATTAAATTTTAAAATTCAACAGTTGCTGTTGTTTGGGGGTACAAAATGGGTGGGGCATCAGTTCCCCCTCCCCTTAGTACCGCCACTGCGAATACTATGATGGCCAAATGGTTTTCATTGTTTTAACATAACCGAATGTGTTCAGGAATATCCCAGTACTGCTGCTACTAATAAAGTAACTAGGCTTAAAATTAGGCATAGGCCTTCTGTCCAATAGTGGACTGTGGATCATCACGAAGGGTTTTCGCATTATGATGATCCAAACAATACAACGATGCTAATCCCAAATAGATGTAAGCTTACCTTGGGCGTTGACCACAACATATTGTATGCCAAGTAGGAAGATCAAAATCCTCATCTTTCTTTTATTTTAGTGATGTCTGACTCTGCTGTTTATTTTCATTCATAAATCCTCCGAATCGTCAAATAATTCCCATCCCGTGATCTACATTTAGTCCTCAGTGCACTGTACTAAATAAATAACGTCTGTAAAACTCCTGGCCGAGAACGGCGGCTCTGATCCATTTTTATTCGCATTTAGTAATATTGATCATCACAACATTTTTGTCTAAAAAAATAAATGTGTGTGTGTCGTGTGGTGAGTAATTCCCGTTTATCAATCAATTAATCATCAATGTCAAACCTCTCTGAAGCTCCAAGCTCTATCATCTGAATCGATCAGCTGCTTCATAACATTTCTTTTGCAATATATCCACAATGCATGCAACGATTTCAAAGATTAAAGAACGACATTCTGGAAGGTTGAGTA
Source organism: Ophiura sarsii (assembly GCA_035610835.1). Classification (NCBI taxonomy): domain Eukaryota; kingdom Metazoa; phylum Echinodermata; class Ophiuroidea; order Amphilepidida; family Ophiuridae; genus Ophiura; species Ophiura sarsii. Next base: position 77,556,850 of record CM069442.1, on the reverse strand, counting down.
AACAATGAGCTGTTGAGAGCTGTTCACTCAAACGTATAATAACAATGCTCTTTTAGGCGAATATTTATCCGTCTATTGTTATGTTAAATATCAAGGTGATGTAGATGACGTAGAGGATTTTTGTGAAGCAACTCACTCCCTGCTCGCATTTGCAAAGAGCTATTATAATGTAGGGTAATTGAGCCGGGGGAGGGGGGGGGGGGGGGGGCGGTCGGTGGTCGACAAGTTTATCGAAGCGTCTGAGGCTATTTACAGACCCATCTCAAAAGTTTTGCAAATTAAATAAGAATTGACCAAATATTAAAATTAAATTAGAAATACACTATAGGTCCTATTTATTTTGAAAATTGTGCTATCTACTGAAGATAGCTTTATGATGCATGATATCATCATACGATACTGAAGATATGATAAACTATGAATGATCAATGTGTAATGCCTTGATCTAATGAAGATAAGATGGATGGAAAGTGCTTAGGCTGCAGTTCCACGAACAACATCCCCGACAACATCCTCTTTCGGAGATCGTGCCTTTTCTACTGTTGCCGGGACTGTTGCTCCAAAACTTTAGAATCGATGCATATGTTCGTCAGTCAAATTCTCTTCATCGGTTTAAATCAGGACTTAACACATTCTTTTTCAGTGCTGCTTAGGACAGCTAATTTCAAATGTTTTGATTTTACATTTTCTTTGCTTGCTATTGTTATTGTGTTTTTTTCATATTCAATTTGCAATTGTTATTGTTTTGTCATATTTTTTAGCTCTATAACAATTTTGGATGGTTTTTGTTCAACGCAAGATTTGTTACAGATCATGTTTTTTCTTTTCTTAAACATTTCTGTGATTTCAAATGCTTCACTGTATTGTTTTCTTGTTTGTTAATTGCGCCTTTGATTATATCTTGTTTCTAAATAGATGGCGCATTTTACGCTTGGATTACTTTTCGTGCGGAGAGATAAAAGCTATAATGTCTTGCAAATTTGGACTGATTAAACCTGAGTATAGCCAATAATCAGTGTCCACCATATTTACGTCAATAACTTCCCTGTATCGTTGAAAAGTGCCACTTTTCGGAAAACATCATTTTGGGAAATGTGACTGTCTTGCGCCAAAAGTAAACATGGGATCGAAAAGGGGAAAGTTTGTGGGTAGCCAAGCGTTTTCCCTTATCGTGAGTATCATCTCCCAAAACGCCTAATTGTGTGTGGAGTTATGCAAATAATCTCGTATAGGATCTTGAAAAATGCCACTTGTTCTGAAAACATCATTTTTGGAAAATTTGACTATTTTGGAAAAAGTAATAATGATATTGATAGTGAAATAGGGAAAATTGAACTTTCTATGGATAGCAAAGTGTTTTTGATTTTCATAAGTGTTTCAATCTCTCAAAAAGTCTAATTATGTGTAGAGTTATGCAAACAAACGTGATCTCATTTTGGGGACTTACTTTTTTGAACCCTTTATGAACAGAATAGCATCATCATGCTATTTACTGTGTAGATTAGGATGAGTAGAATCATGCTATCTACTGAAGATAATAATGATAGTATTTATATGCTATCTACTGAAGATTATGATAATAGTATTTATATGCTATCTATGATGAAGAACATGATTAATAGACAATTCTTTCTCAAGTCCGAAGGCGGATAGCAAATTTGTTAATTTTATTTGTTGGAAGTGGCTCTTTTAACTTCATCCTTTCTTCTCATATGTTCTTACTTTCATTTTATTCAGCATCATGCTTTATATTATAAGCTTCAAGAAACATTAGTCGTCGTCAGAATACTTCGGCACTTTTTTCTGTGACAACTGCGTACAGCGTAAAACACGGAAGTGCGTTGTAGAACAGTGTCACAACAGCGTTATCTTTGAGCAGTTCGACGCGTCGCGGCCCCTGTAATCCGATTGGCCGCGATTGTATCTATCATGGGTCATGAATGGGCCCGCCCACACGCTCATTTAGACACGCGCATTGGCGGTTTTAAAGTGTTAAAAAGTATTCTGACGACGACTATAACTTATAATGGTCATTTTTTCTGTTGCCACACTCGCGAAAACACAGCAAAACTGGATTAAAATGCAATTTAAACATTAGAATACCGTATCGGAATATTGCCACTTTTCTTTGAAACGTCAATTAATAGTATTCGCTTCATTCATTTGATGCAGTTTAAAATGGCTTTAGAAATATATTGAACCCTTAAAACTATAAGAAGCAGCCTTTGTGCCATATGGCATTTTTTAGCATGACACCAAGCGTGTAAATGCCCTATTATTTTGATGTAAGGCTAGTAGAATGTAATTTCCAGTTTCCCGTTTCCCTACCGACCCAACTTTTCAGTTTTACCAAAACTTTCATTACTTTGTGCAAAATTACATTTTCTGACAAACTTGAATAAAAATCAGAACTTTTACTTTTAGTGGCTCAAAATACCAGGCATATCTTCCTGTTGATTTTAAGGGATTTTTATGGCAGTGGTGTCATGGTATATGGTTGATAATGAAATTGTTTGCATTACCTACTCAGATTTCAGATGTAATTGACGTTGCAATATTTCAGACAGATTTGTTGACATTTTCAATAACACATCTACAAATGCTTCCTTAATTGGTTTTAAAAGTGTTAAAGTGTTAATTAAGGTGTAATATATACAAATCAATAGGTAGTTAGTAGTTATTCATTACTTCATGAATAATCGCGATAGCTGCGTATCAAGTGCGCTCCAATAAAATGAATCGTTAGATGAGAACGCGCACGCCGAGCGCAGGTTACTAATAATTGCCCGAAAGTACTGCGCCAAAGTGTTCCATTGTTTTGCTCACTGACCGACCAATCAAATAAACGCCTCACGCCCCTAAACTGAATATTCATGGCATTATGAGGAAACACGATTAAAGCTTATTTCTGATTGGTTGAATGAGGGGATGACCCGACTCGGACTGTTTCAATAACTAAGAAGGGCAGGGGTGGACAAAATAAACAAAACAACTAATTAATTATTAGCGAGATTATATCGGTACAAATCAACGATTTGGATAAATATGCATCTTTTTCAGTAATGAATGAGAATAATGACTGCTTAACAACTGTTTTCGCGAATTTGTTGTTAAATACTCGGTTGCTGTTATGGTCATTCGGAATTGTCCCTCCTCGGGGGCTGCGCCCCTGAGGGACAATTCCTCAGACCATAACATCAACCTCTTATTTCACAACAAATTCGCGAAAACAGTTGTTACGCAGTAATTATTCTCTAAACAATAACACCCCTTTCAGATGCAATAATGACATTGAGTGAAATAATGAATAATGAATAATGAATTGAAATAGACACCTACCCACTTTAAAAATATGAAACGGGAAACTGGGAATCATATTTCATTAGCCTAAACTAAGGTAAGATTCTGTTAGAATCGAAACGTCAGGTCCTCTTATATTTATTACATTTACTTAAACAGCCCAGGCTATTTTGTGGATTAGCAGTTTGCATTCCGCGCTTTTACATTATACTATTATTTTTATATTACTTATTGTTTTGAATTATTCTGTTTTCGTGGTTCATTTTACAAAGAAGCATATAAACACCTCATAAAAAGAATAGAAAGTATGGCCTTTTTTCGAGGCGCCCTGTGTTTAATTCTTAAGTCCTTAATAAATATATTCAACGAATGGGGTAAGAATTAGGCCTACAGGCATTTCCTCCAGCGCATTTTGTCACAGCAACAAGCAGTGCACTGATGGCCATTTGAATAACAAATGATGCAGTTTCCATTGTTGCACTTAACCCCACCCATGAAAACAAAACCCGTTTATATGATTGGTGCGGTAACAACACGGGTCGTGGTCTGCTTCTTCATTGGATATAGGGCCAGCTATTAAAGAGCTGACTAAAAATGCCCGGTATTTGGATATTACTAATTTGCATGATTGTGAGAAACATTATTGTATAACATAGCATGGGCCGCATCAGAGTTTACGAACTTGACTAATATGACAAAAAATCGTGGACCATTTTGTTCTAGTAGGGGCCTATAGTGTTTCACTGTTTGATATGCAAGCAACACTGTATTTAGCCCGGGCTACTAAATAGACTATAGTAGTAAAGGGGTTACATTATACGTTCAGCATATTTGAGACAAGAAAAATGTTCTCGTGTTGATTCATACTCGGGTTCATGTAGCCTACATAGGAGGCCCCGCCCGGTAGGAGGAGGCCTAAAGTATTTTCAAAAGTCCCTCGTGCTATCATTTTTATGAGACACCCTGTAGAAAAACCAGTTAAAAACCACGATGATTGCGCAATCACAAAAGGTATGCACAGCCCGTCACCATTACACACACACACAACCAACACACGTTGTACTTGCTGAAAAAGATAAACGTCAATGATTTACACGGTAAACTGGTATGTATCTATTTGTTTTTGTTTATTGAAAGTATAACACAATGATGTGGAAAAAATAGCACTTCGTATATATGTAATCCGTTTCGTTTTAATCTTTAAACCGAAAAGGAAAAGTCGATGGCTGAGGAGGGGAGCAGAATTCGATAGACTTTTACTTGTTCACTGTGTGTTCACTGTTGACAGTGTTGACTGTGTTCCCGGGTTGTGTTGGTTCAGTCTGTCATGTCTGTCTTGTTTTTATGGTAATCAATGTACAAAATTGTACATGTATGTGTACTTATCTTTGTAACGAAGTTCGTTCCAGCTTCATATACTTTAGTAGTCAACTTTATTTTATCAATAAAATTTAAACATCTGACTGTTCGGAAGGTACGTAGAAATGTTGGTCCCGTGTATCGGAAGAGCTATCCCCGAGCACGTTAAAAGGTCACAGACTCCTTCGTAAAGAGTAGGGGATCATCCCGGTCTGTGTCTGTACACACATTTAGGTTAGGTTAAGTTGTCGGGAGTGGATCGTGACGGACCACTGAGTTTATTACTCTAATTGTCAAAGCGCAACTTGAGCGGAAAGCAATAGTTGCGAGCGTAATGGCAACATAGCCGGAAAGCGTAGATGATGATGATGATGTCATGACTGTGCTGTGGTAGGCATGGTATTGGTAGGCATGTTCATAAAATTTTGAAAATAAAATTATTTCTTTGAAAATGGATTACACATGGAAACAAAGTACTTTACAATAAAAATGATGGTTCAACCTTGTCTGCAGGCTGAATAATACAAAAGTTGAATCCAAAAGTAGTTTGCCTCATATGCTGAAAACTGGGCAAGTCATGCACATTTTAAACCATTTTAGGTAAAAAAAGGGTTTACTTTCATGATGTCCAGTTGCTTGTGTGGGGTTATTTAGACATCAGTCATTGAGTGAATACATCCCCGCCCACTTCGTACTAAATCGCTGGATTTAAAAGAGGTAAACATGGAGTTTTCTACATATTTTGGTCAACTTATTGAACTTTTTTCTAAAACAATGTCGCCCTCTATAGTCAATAATATGAACATCCCTAACTGAGGCTTAATTAATTCTTAAGCTGGCTATATTATATTCATGATAATTGATATTCTTGTACCATCATGGCCATATGTTGGGTTTTTTAGCACCTTTTATTTCAAGAGAATATTGCATTTGTACGGAATTTTAAATGAATGGCAAAATAGATGAGGAAGAGTAGATAAGAATAAGCACAAAGATAGGGCCCTGCATGTTCATAAAAAAATAAAATTTTAGTTGCTTTTAGCTGTGTTTGCAAAGGTTTCATAATACCTCATGTCTTAAATGACTTTACCTTATTTGTGACCCGTCACGTCAAAATTGTGTTTGCCAACAACATGTCCTTTTTAATAATAATAATACACAGCATTTATATAGCGCTTTTTACATCCATCTCAAAGCGCTTTACAATTTTATTCCTACATGTAGGATAGTCAGAACCACGGTTGCAGCCTATTATGGCGCAGGGTCCTATCAGTACAATGACTGTGACTACCTTAAATGCACAAGCAACAGGCCCGGGATGCGGGATGATCCCCTACTCTAAACGATAAGGTGTGTGACTATTTAACGTGTTCAGGGTGAAGCGTCTGAATACACGAGACCACCGGCTTTACGTGACTTTATGAACCACGCGACGTCACATTTCACAAAATATGCAAGTCGATGATTCCCCTCTATTTCAGCAAACTGACCTTTAATATAAACGAATGCAAATAATCTTCAAGTGTTCTCTGACCTGTAGTTGATACGATGAACATACTATCAGACTGCTTTCTTCTCTAATTAACTATTAGATTTGATAATTTATCAAATACAAGTAAACTGAAACAATGCCAGCTCTTTTCATCAACATTTTATTCATGCAAATGTTCTCGTTTATCCACTGTATGTCAAAATATGAACGTCCGGTTAATGTACACATTAATGGTCGAGCACACTCTATAAGGCTGTAGCTCAATCACGCTTTTGCACATGCGTCTTAGTGTTCATGATATAATACGCTTGGTCCCGGTGATCATTATGCTATACCCTATAGAGATAAATTATAAGTCAGAGCCAATATGACACATGTGGTAGTGACAAACATTTTATAGTGATCAAGCATTGTAGAATATATGCTCATTTACAATAAAAGGTATCAAGAGGTATGATGGGTGGGGACTACAAGCTGTAGCTAAATGCTGGTTTCGAGAAAGAATGGAAACATTTGCATAACATTAACAGAAGGAGACAAAATTATTAATTGCGATTTAATTAAAGGTGAACTTGGTACAAGGTGATTTCACACTGGGAAGCAGTCAGTACTGAAGAACATTTAGAGCCTATTTTAAGAGAAAAACAACACATGTAGACCAAATTTACTATTGCTGACTTTGTAACGTCGGGGGACGTCACGGGGGTCTATAGCAGGTTGTGTGGCTTTAGTATGATGAAGCATGAAATATGTGACCAGTCACGTCAAAAAGGACATGTTGTCGGCAAACGCAGTTTTGAGATAGACGCCAATATATTTGATGAAATATAAAGAAAATAATAGAAAAAAACATGCTTCTTCAAATCATATCTTGTTTTTACAAAGTCTGATTACCTTCAACATGGTATCATTTCAAAGCTTAAAATGTGCTCTTTCAGGTCATACCAATAACTCAGATTTGACCCGGGCCTCCAACATGTCCATTTTGATGCGACGGGTCACATATAGTAAAGCCACCATTGGGCTACAAAATCAGAAAATATGAGTAAGCACATCAAAGCCACAACTGGCAAGCCTGGCATCATTAAAGCATTATACATAATCTAGAATGGTAGGACTCATTGTTAAAAACCAGTCATAAAATCCACACACACACAATTGTCTTGCATGTATATATACAAGTAGCATCGGCAACAAACAAATATTGTCTGATGAAGTTGCTAGCTCTATAGTTTAGACTAATTTGGTCAGGGTTGATTATTTGTTAGGCTAGTTCATACTCATTACCTGCTAAACAGCAATAGGCCTACAGAGGAACATTTTCAAGCCCATTCATTAACTTGTCCACTACATTCCTAAAACATCAACATAGGCCTGTGTCTTTTTTTCTCAAAAGATTGCATGTTAGAGTGTACAACCGAAAATAAAGGGTTTTCCAATTAGCTCTACCTCCATTACCATTTATAATACACAATTAAGGCGACCCCATGGGAGCTAGAGCATCTTGTTCTTCTTGATGACCATATTCTTCTTTGTTATTGATAGATTGTGGTAGCTAGTATGGAGGAAGGTAAGCGTATATTGGCTCAATTTGTGAGCGAGTCTGGAGAGACGACAGGAACACCATTTGATCTGCCAGTCGATGTAACATCAGAGAAGTTACAACTGATATGTAATGCTCTCATACAAAAGGTTAGTATGGTAATACATAGATTGAAGGGGAGGAGGAAATAGGAATTTAAAGGCAGTGGGGTACCCAGAGGGGGGTCCAGGGGCACCCCCCCCCCCCCATCCCCCCCTCTGAAATGAAATAACCCTGTCGGTAAACATGACCCTCTGTCGGTAGATTTGCGATTTTGACCATGCAATTTTTTCTGCCGGTTATGTGAACAACCTCATCGCTACTACCCCCCCCCCCCCCCACCCCCCACTTATCAAGATTTCAGCTGCTGATGGGAAAAAAGTTTTACTTTTTTTTTGAGTCTGTAATTTTTTTTGTCGGTACATCATGCCTTTCGTCAGTACAACTATGGTCGTGCCCCCTCCTCCAGTTTCCAAAAGCTGTGTACGCCACAGTTTAAAGGTTGGTGTTCCGATTGCTGGCTCAATTATATTCTACATGCAGGGTCATCCTTAAAATAGTCGTATTCCAAAGTATGAGTTGCATAACTCAAATGGATCTTACAAGGTGACATGAAATTTGCCCATTGAGTAGTACACAAACTGGCCGGTTGGTTATTCACTGTATTTTGGCCTATAACGTCTAAATGGAACATATCTAGCGCCGAAAATGTTACAGAAATAATGAGAAAAATATGGGTTTTTTTCTGATATCAAAATATGTTGATGGGCAACAAGCTTAAGTGATCAATGGGATACAGTAGACAAATTTAAGGTAGTGAGGCCTGTTGTTGGATTTTCCCCACCAAATCACAAATTTGTAAACTTCCTGGACCAATGAGGGTCATATTTGCTAGAGTGGAAACACTTATACAAAGATTTGGTTATTGTTGTGATTGTTGCGTTTGTTGTTGTGATTGTTTCTAGAACCTCAATTGTGCAACATTAACCACCCTCAGCAAAACATGTGTTCTTCCAAGGATATAAACATTTTGTCCATTTTGACAAGCCATATTTTACAACCGAAATGGTCGATTTAAATCGACCATGGTGGAATCACTGTTTGTCTATTGAGAGTGTGTGATACCAATCTGTGTAAGAGATAAGAAATCAGTCTCTTACACATGAAAGCCAGGGGGGAGGGCTCACTGTTTGTTCATAAAGAGCGTGAAATACCAATATGTGTAAGAGCTCAGAAATCAGTCTCTTTACGAGATGGGGCACACATACATGTATGACAGGTTATAAATATCAAACGGCATGTGTGAGATATGTACTCATAACTAATCTAGGTTTACTTCTGATTAATAAGAAGGACACATTACGAAGGTAGCCATTTCTAATAAGTGTATTGATTGATTAATAACTATCGATCATATGATGTTCGTGCAGATAAGTAGTCCGGTTAACTACTCCAGTAAGTAATCATACATCACATTTCCTCCTCACTTAATTGAGAGTACTACTTGTACATACTGATGAGTATAACGATCAATAAACATGCATATTAATAAACAGAGAATGACCTTTGACTTTACATTCAAATGATGTGTGAGGTTTTTCATAATCACAAAATTTGGAGATGCATGAGACTTATCATGCTGAATACAAAAACATGATTTATAAATAAAGTAATCTACTGTTGATTGTGATTTAACATCAATGGCTTTATGATATATCAATAACAAAACAATGAACAATAAGAGTCTTTATCTCCAACATAGTGTTAGGTTAACATTGACCCAATGTAAACATTCAAACACTGCAGTCATAATCCTGGTACTTAGGATTTGGTTTAATGTTACGACCACTCCTGGTGGTTCTTGGAGGTTCATGTTCAGCAACTGCTGGAGGATGCAGAGCTGGTGGATTGTTAATGACTGGTGCGTCATTGTGCGGTCGTGTTGGAAACCAATCACCGGGAGGTTTACATGGCTGTTCAAACTGAATATCCTGACCTGTGTCAGCGTCCAGCAGCTGGTCAATATGGCGACGCCAAATCATTTGTGGACCAACTTTGACCTGATATGACACTGGTCCTGTCTGTTTATGTATCACCCCCTTGACCCATTTCTGTTTGCCACGATAGTCCCTTGCAGATACTGTTTGACCAATCGCGAATTGACGAGTTTTGCGTGTTTTGCGTGTTGCTGCTTGGTCAGCCTGCTTGTTGTTGACAGTCGCCTCAATTTTTGGTTTCAGAAGATCTAATCGAGAGCGTAGACTGTGACCGCGAAATAGCATTGCTGGCGAGACTCCTGTAGTAGCGTGAGGTGCATTTCTGTATGCGAGTAAGAAGTTCGCGAGTTTATAATCTGCGCTTCCCTTCTTTGCTGCTTTAAAGCCTTGCTTGAATGTCTGAACGAAGCGCTCTGCTAAGCCGTTGGTTGAGGGATGATATGGTGCTGATCTGATGTGTTTCACCCCATTGCGTTTGAGAAATAGTGCAAATTCCTCAGAGGTAAATTGAGGTCCGTTATCGCTAACGAGCTGAAGTGGAATCCCTTCACTTGCGAAGATTGACCGTAGAATGTTGATTGTTTGTTCAGAAGTGGTAGACTTGGTGGGAATAACAAATGGCCATTTAGAGTATGCATCAACAATGATGAGGTACATAACTCCATCAACTGGGCCTGCATAGTCCACATGTATTCTCTCCCACGCAGAAGCTGGCCACTCCCACACGTGTAGTGGTGCTGCGGGTGGATTATGTTGCACCTTCTGGCAACCAGAGCAGCTTTTAGCTAATGTCTCTATGTCCTGGTCAATGCCTGGCCACCAGACAAGTGAGCGTGCAACCGATTTCATTTTAACCACCCCGAGGTGTCCGTCATGCAGTTCAGCTAGAACCTGCTCGCGTAGCTTTGTGGGAATAACGATCTTGGCTCCCCACATAAGACACCCAGCCGTTATCGAGAGCTCGTTGCGACGACTCCGAAACGGCTTGAATTGCTCTTCTGGCAATGACTGATTTGTCCAACCAGACTGCGTAGCTTCATAGACTTTGCTGATGATTGCATCTCTCTGAGTGTGAAGTTGGACTTTCTGTGCAGTCACTGGAAGAGGGTCTATTTGAGATTGTTCAATGTCAACGTACATGAGATCCATTTTAGCTGACTCGCGTGACTTCAATGGCAAGCGCGAGAGGCCATCAGCGTTGCAGTGTTCTTTCGTATTGCGGTATTCAATGTCGTATGTGAATCCTGCGAGAAATATCGCGTATCGCTGAAGTCGTGCTGCTGATGTTGCTGAAATTTGCTTACTAGGGCTGAAGATTGATGTCAGCGGTCGATGATCCGTGATCAAGGTGAAGTGGCGTCCCCACAAATACATGTAAAACTTTTTGACGCCCCACACCAAAGCTAAAGCCTCTTTATCTATTTGAGCATAGTTGGTTTCAGCAGAGTTTAATGACCTTGAAGCAAAAGCAATGGGTCGCTCTGTGCCGTCACGCATTACATGAGACATAACTGCCCCAATGCCGTAGGGACTAGCGTCACAAGCAACGCGTACTGGTAACGCTTCATTATAATGGGTCAGTACTTGGTCTGATGTGATTAGCCGCTTGGCACTATCAAAGGATTCCTGACATTGATCTGTCCACTGCCATTTCTGATCCTTTTTGAGCATTTGATGCAGTGGGTACAGAACTGTGGACAAATTAGGCAAGAATCTATGGTAGTAGTTTATCAAGCCTAGGAAAGCTCTCAGCTGTGTTACATTGGTAGGAGCCGGAGCGTCATTCACACCATTTACTTTGTCTTCTGTCATGTGTAATCCATTCTGGTCAATTTTGTAACCACAGAAAATAATTTCTGATTTCACGAACTCACATTTGCTTTTGTTTACGCGCAGTCCACGTTCGTCTAGTCTTTCGAGAACGCGCGCCAAATTCTCTAAGTGTTCTGTCATAGTTTTTCCTGTAACAATCATGTCGTCTAATATTACTTGAGTACCAGGAATGTCGGCCAGTACCATCTCCATCGTGCGCTGCCAAATAGCTGGCGCTGAAGCTATACCATACACTAATCTGTTGTACCGAAACAAGCCTCTGTGAGTGTTAATTGTAAGCAACTCACGAGATGCTTCATCCATTTCAAGATGCAAATATGCTTGTGTCAAATCAAGTTTGGTAAAGTGTTGGCCTCCAGCTAAGTTACTAAAAATATCATCAACACGAGGTAGTGGGTACTGGTCAACATTGAGTGCGGGATTTACAGTAGATTTAAAATCTCCACAAATACGGACTGTTCCGTCTTTCTTTAATACTGGTACGATAGGCGTGGCCCATTCACTAGTGTTAACAGGTGACAAAATATCTGCATCTTGCAGACGTTTCAATTCTTGATCAACCTTAGGTCTCATTGCATAAGGTAATTGTCTTGCCCTCAGATATTTTGGTTGTGCACCATCCTTTACATTTAACTTGGCTTTAACACCATCCAGTTTCCCAATACCATCTTGGAATATTGTTTGGTGTTTGTTCAATAACTCATTCACTTGTGTGTGCATGGTTTCACTAAATACATTTGTGTTTTTAGACACATCAACTTTATACACACTGAACAACTTATGCCAATCCAACCTGATAGAGTGAAGCCATTCACGTCCAAATAGTGCTGGTCCACACTCAAGCACATACAGTTTACCAGTAATCTGTTGGTTATCAATTTCTATACCGATTTGCATCACCCCTAGTGGCGCAACAGATTCACCAGTATATGTAGTGAGCTTGATGTTTGTGTGTGACAGCGGTACATCACTGAACATCTCTTGATATACCTGTTTAGATATCACAGATACTGCAGATCCAGTATCCAGCTCCATTGTAAGCTCCCTATTCTCTATCAGTGGATTAACATAAATTATGTCAGACATAGCCCCTCTATTTATACCAAGTGTATACACAGACTGGAAGTCATCATCATTTTCTTCCTCACTTGAACTACTGCTCGACGCAGTGCGATCCATTGCTTTTATTGCCCCTTTCTTTTTGTACTTTTCTTGGTACGAAGATTTAGGCCCAGGTGCGCGAGCAGAAAGACACACAGTTTTGATGTGTCCTATTTTACCACAATTATGGCACTTAGTTTCCTTAAAATAACAGTCATCCGACTTGTGGTTACCTTTGCCGCAGCGGAAGCAGGGTTTTCGCTTAGGCTTACTAGCCTTACTAGTATAAGGCTTACTCATTCTATGAACACCTGGTTCTTGTCGCAGTTCCGTAGCGTCTTTGGCAGCCATTTCCATGGCCAAAGAAATTTCTAGAGCCGATTTTAGTGTCAATTTTGCCTCGCTAAGTAATCGCTTTTGAATATTCTCTGCCGACATGCCGCAAACAAGCCTGTCTCGAAGTGCTTCCTCGAGGAAAGCTTGGAAATCACACGTAGCCGCGAGCTTCCTTAACTCGGACAAAAAACCTGATATGCTCTCATTTGAGCGTTGATACCTATTATAAAACCGGTATCTTTCAGCGATGACAAGCGGTTTAGGACTGAAGTGCTCATTTAGCGTTTCAGTTATTTTTGCGTACGATTGTGTCGCTGGTTTGTCCGGGAAAAGTAAGTTCCTTAGTATTGTGTATACCCCCTCGCTAAGGTATGATAGCAAAAGTCCTGCCTTAGCTTCCTCCTTTATATCATTTACAGCAAAAACTATCTCCAAACGTTCCAAGTAGGTATCCCAAATACCCGTTTCTGCGTATTGTTCAATTCTACCAACGAGAGCCTTTGCCATGTTTACGTTTTGGTTTTGCACTCGTTACTACAACATGTACTGCAGCTGACGATTTATTTGTTTACGTTTTAAAAGTGTCCGCATGTGACACGATTTTGTTTCACTTTTATTCACCTACTGAGACGAACGATGGTCCGATTTACACGCAGATATAGAGCTTGACTCTTCCTAGTTCTTCATAATCCCATTCTCGTCGCCAGTGTGAGATATGTACTCATAACTAATCTAGGTTTACTTCTGATTAATAAGAAGGACACATTACGAAGGTAGCCATTTCTAATAAGTGTATTGATTGATTAATAACTATCGATCATATGATGTTCGTGCAGATAAGTAGTCCGGTTAACTACTCCAGTAAGTAATCATACATCACAGCATGTCTTATGACGTTTTTGAAATGTAGAAATCAGTTGACTCAACCTATGTACTAGTTATTTCATTTCTAAAAAAAAGATTGGCATTAAATTGATTAAAAACTATAACATATGTTTAGATGCAACCAAACCACATGACAATTTCATTGATTATAACCGCGTGATATCTAACTGTCTCTTATCAGGAGGAAACTGTGCCATATTCCTTCTTTGTAAATGATACCGAGATCACCCATTCCCTAGAAGACATCGTTGATGCAGACAAACAGGACACAGAGAAAGTCTTACAGATTGTCTACCAGCCACAAGCTGTATTCAGGGTCCGTGCTGTCACGAGATGCACAAGCTCCATTGAAGGGCATGCAGAGGCTGTCATTTCAGTAGCATTCAGTCCGGATGGAAGGTGAGGCTAAACAAATTGTATATCTTGGGTGTAAGACATTTATATGTTAGACTAGTGCCAAGACCCCATTACGGAATAAATCTGTATATTCCTTTAATCCGTCAATAACGGATTCTGTGCTAGGTTAATTCCATGCTGTCTTACACCAAGGATAAAGGTTCTTTTCCTGTCGCCTAAAATGGATGTAATTTTTTGATCAAGAAGGCTTTCAAACAAAAAAAGATGAGCAACTTGACACTTTTTGTTTGCTGTTGTCGACATGTTGAGATTGAAACTTGATATGGCCACAATTAACACATTAGAAACACAAAATATTAAAATAGTGTGTTATTTTAAAATCGGTTGAACTCCCTAATAACATATTTGCATTCTATTATTTTTATAATATTTGTTTATGGTTTTTTTCTGCATGTCCAGGTACCTTGCCAGTGGATCTGGGGACACAACTGTCCGGTTTTGGGATGTCAGCACAGAAACACCACAATTTACATGTAAAGGTTAGTTACAGACATGACAAATGTTCAGGTTTAAACCTGATTTTTGGTCCAAATTTCAGCCCAATTTTAGTTTTTTTAATCAAATTTCACCCACCGTTTCAGGTGGTTTTTTTAGGTGTTGTTCAATTATGTTCATTCTCATGCTGGAAGTTATGATTAATACAATAGTTACAGGGCATAATCAGTTAAAGCCTCATTACTATATTCGTATTGTGTATTTTATGGGAAGTAAAGTCCTGACAAACATTTAGTTCTAAAGATGCCCAGATTGGATGTATATTTTAATATTTGTGAGAAAAGAACACTACTTTCTCCTATAAGGTGACGGAAAAACACCAAACCTGTTGTACGGCTCCGACCGACCAAATGTTTTCATAATTTCAAAAATATTTTGGTGAAATTTGTGAAAACATTTGATTTGATCGTGTGTGTTTTTGTTTTGTTTTTAATTTTTAAAAAAAAAAGAAAATTGAAAATTTTGATTTTTGTTGTTGAAAAATTTCCAAAAATCCCTGATTTTGGGGTAAAACCCCAAGACAACAAGTTTTGTTGTCGCCTAAAGGGGGTTTTCACACACAAGAGTGTTATCTTCACCACTTCCAATAATATGATTGATTAAATATTCAAGTATTATAATGTTTACATATTTAAAACCTTTATACTAACAGGTCACAAACACTGGGTGTTATTTATAGCATGGTCACCAGATGGAAAGAAATTAGCATCAGGATGTAAGAGTAGTCTGGTAAGAATCACAGTGTCACTGTTCTGTCAAAACCTAGTATGTTTTGGCCCTTGATAGTTGTGTTTTTGGCCCTTAAACATGTTTAAAGGTGGCTGTTATTCTATGGATCATTATATATCAATGGAAAGCTGGTGATCTCTAGATTTCAAAATATATTTTTCTGATTTTCCCCCGAAACCCTGTGTGCCAGAAAATCAGTAAAAAAGAATCAAAATCACCCATCTTTTAACCTCCAGAGGGCCTCCTTCATATCTAACAAATTCACCGGATCATATTACAGCACAAGCTGATGACATCAGCTCCTGTACACACACACCGTACACACCACTGATAACAAATGTGAACAAACCCATGATATAATGCATAGGGCCATGCGTTATGAACTCGCCACCCTTAGCGTTACATCACAAATAATATGAATTTTTACACCAATTGAGTTTCAATTTAGAACATCTCCACAATTATCAACCCTAAACTAGCAAAGGTATACATTTTTGGAAAGCTGAAGACACAAGCAATCTAAATTTACACATTTCAACTCATTATACAGGGTGACCTTGAAATTATACAGGGTGGAAAAAATAAATTCCAGATAAAAAGTGGGTTACTTAATGCATTGCTTATTTCTAACTTACAGTAATAAACTGAAAGTAAACAATGTTTATATGGTTAGAGGATGGGGGAAGCCTACTGACTTTGGAGAAAGAAAAATCACAGTTGTTTGTTAATCTCAGAAAACAGGGTGTTCCAAATTATGTTATTTTTTTTCTACAATTCAACATATTTTGAACTAAAACATTTGAGCCCTAACCCCAACTGAAAAAGTAAGTCCATATTTGGATTCCTTATCAAATTTCCCTTCAGAAAATGTATACTTTGACTATGATAGGATAAGTAGTTAAAAAAATACAGCAACTTTTAGATTTTGAAGACATCCGCAATACTTACTACAGTGTTCAATGTGAAAACCGGTAGTTTCGTACGTAAAAGTTCGTATTTTATAGACTAAACCAATCATAAAGAGTTCAAAATGATTAAAAACAATTAGCAGAATTGTTTAGCTGTAAATTAAGACCAAAATGAAGTTTGTAGCCCCTGTAGTACTTTAGCAGTAGTGAATTTAATCAAGTTTACACATGCGAAACGCCCCGTTCCCATAGAGTTTATGTGTACCTCCACCCCCCTCCTCCTCCACCTTGACGGGTCGCAATTCAATCAACCACAACTTCGTTAATTGAGAAGCTATATCGTTCATATTTACAGGTTTGTTAGTCATATTAATTAGCTTTTAAATGAGACCAAAAACATATAGCTTTTTGTTTCGCTGAGATATGGTGAATTAAACAGATCACAATTTGAAAATACGTAACAACACCACCATTTTTGGGTGGCGAGTTCAAAACGCATGGCCATAGTGAAAGTATGGAATACAGTACAAGTGTGTGATGTTTGAATTAAAAATATTATATAATATGTAGGATTCAATTTTATAACATAATCATTATGCAAACAATTTCATTGTTAATGAATCCCGGAATTACGAAATTGTGAATAAATTTACCAGATCATTGTAAATTGTTTGAATATCAGATTATCCATGTTATCTGAATGAGTGTGTTAACATTCAGCATGAATCCAAGTCTTCCACTATTATAAACTAAAATGGAAATCCCTGTATGCAAACTAAGCTCACAAAGATGATTTGTGTTTGTTTTAAAAACCAGAAAATGGAGGAAAAACATAAAAACACCCATTATATCAAACGATTGGACCAATGTGTTTAAAATTGGACTTAAGTAAATAATAACCTAACAAACATATTCTGTGATTGATTGTTTAACAATATGTAAAGAGAGATTACTAGATAGTTTCTTCATATCTTCAGAAAGCTAAAGTTGTAATTGTGAACTTAATGTAATTCTGTTACCAAATGTAATTCCGTTACCACTGTATTGATAAGAACAAGTATAGATATTGCTGAAGTTGATGTTTGAGAATCTTAGTAGGTTGGGGAAGGATGAGAATTTACAAGGACATTATAATTCAGCAAGAACAAGTCCAGTAGAAAAACTTTATTTACTTTTCGGTAATGGAATTACATCTACATCAGACCAAAATAGGAAATGTTCTCTTGGAAATACCATCCCTTGGTGAAAATTGCCTTTGATATAAAGTGACTTGCCCCAAACCTGTGTAATAAAAAAAAAATTGTTGAAAGTTAAGCCTTTTGCTTTTTAGGATTTATTTAATGTTATAATCCTAATTTCCCAAATTTCGAAGCCAAATATCACACAACTTCAAACAGGATTTTCACAAACACTATACTAATACATCTATTCAAAAACTGTATTTTGTTCCTCGCCTAGTATTATCCACAATCACCATAGTGATTTTTTCCCATATTGAATTGCCTATATTATACACAATTATTTAAAATATATTAAAATACAGGTAGAATTTATATAATACAAATAATTCCATGATTAAATCGTAGAATTATATAAATGTTATGCTATGTGGTGGTCCATGCATGTTATACCAGTACATTGTATGTATTGACACTCCATGCAGTGTGTGCAAGTGCATGGGGCTGTCTGTGCTGGTAGTGTAAGGTGGTGTACAGGAGATGATGTCATCACCACCCTGTGGATTTGCAAGGTCACTCAATCTTTTTTTAGAGAGGGGAGTTGATGAAAACTTTGAAAAGGCATAGAGGCTTACTAGAAGTTTATAAAAAATAAAAACACATAATTTGGAATCTAGAAGTCACAAGCTTTCATTTGATATATAACTATCACTAGAATGACATGCACCTTTAAAGCAGACTGACCAAAGGTTATACATAGGAGGTATTACCTTATACATGCTGAAGAGCCGGATTGAGATACAAGGTTTTGACAGAACAGCGATGACGTGATTATTTGAGACAAAAGTGGTGTTGTTTTAACAAATTCACCATTTGTACTTTACTCTTTGTATTCAAGCGCTTTGAGAACTTGTTGTAAGGCGCTCTATAAGTATTTTGTATTATTATTTATTATTATTACCATTTCCAAATGTGTGTCAAAAGAAGTAGCCACCTTTTCCCAGTTGAAAATGTATAGGATTGATTGGTATGAACACAAGTCACATGATGTTGAGCTCAAGTAAAAGAACGCGAGGTCAACCTCACCCTCAACATGGTGAAACTGATATCTGTGGTGTGCAACACGTAAGGTCGACTTACTGCTTTGATTGGTTCATGGAATTTTGTGAGCGTAAGTTACACGTTTATAACATCATGCAAATTAGAAAAATGTCATGGTAACTCATGAGACGACACATTTTAGAACATTTCCTGTAGCAGATATGTTATAGCAAATGCCATAAAAGTGTGCTAATCTATAATAAAATTGACTTTAAAATTACAGATAATAATCTGGGATCCTAAGACAGGCAAGCAGTTAGGGCGACCATTAACAGGGCACAAACAATGGATCACATGGTTGGCATGGGAACCACTTCATCTCAATGCAGAATGTAGGAGATTAGCAAGTGCTTCTAAGGTAACATTATTGATATTGATAGTATTCAGTTTTTTTCAACTCAGAAGATTGTTTTCTTTCTTACTTAGATCTGAAACAAAAAGAGCTTGAAACAAAGATCCAAAATAACCTATAAGCTCCTCCAAAAGAGTAGTTGTAGTAAAGCGAGTATAATTTATGTCCTTTTTATAGACATAGATTATAATCATTTAAAAATGCAATCAAGATTAATGTTTCTATCCATATAAACCCAAAAAGGGTTGTCTCAGGGACCTGCACATGTAGCCAAGTAAAATCACTTTAGCCAGGTAGAACTATTTACTACTTTAGTGGTAAGATTTATTTTTTAAAATTTTAAATCAGGCAAGCAAAATTAAAAAGTTGACCAAATACCAAATATATTCTCTGTAGCTATTTTTTTCTTTAAAACAAAATTGTTGTTGAAATTGTTATAAAATGTTTGATTTTTCAAAAATAACTCGTTGAAAATCATTGAAAATTGTTCTACGTTTTCAATTTGTTGCTCTACGTTTTTTTATTTTGTGTGTATCACCTTCTCACATAAATACTGTAACATTGTTTACCCTCAACACAGGATGGCACCGTAAGGATATGGGACGTGACAATGGGCAAATGTGAGAGGATTCTATCGAGTCATCTACAGTCTGTCACATGTATCAAATGGGGTGGTACTGGATTGCTGTATACAGCCTCACAAGATAGGACTATCAAAGTATGGAGAGCTGATGATGTAAGTGCACAGTTACTTGGCAATGAGATAACCTGCCAAAAAGTGTCTACTACGGCATCAATTTTTCACACAGATACCAATAAAAACCAGTCCTCATCTTTTGTGTGAAATAAAAAGCTTGTTATTTCACAATACTGGTGTCGTTGACCACAATTGTTTGTATTTGGCAGAATTAAGCAATAATTATTGATATGATATTTGGAACTACTTGTTATTGTAGGCAGATAAACATGATTAGAATTTGGCCTTTCCGATATTGGAGTGCTATAATCAAAACAAATATTTGTTGATCACAGCGTTATGATCCGAGCACTCGCGATAATTACAAATGTTGTGCGTGTCCGTGCATGCAGTGCATTCCAAAACAGTCACAACGCCACGTGGGGTCTTGTTGAATAGGGCCCGCGATTGTTCAATTATTGATTTGTTTACAAGTACGTCACATCTTCGGTTTTATTGCGTCTTTGTCATCACGATTGACCCGGTTACGCATGACATGCACCAGTCGCATGGGACGCTGGGGAAGCGTATACGCTGTGATCAACAAATTTTTGTTTTGATTATAGTGACTGACATCATGAGAACCCTGATGAGCTTCTCCAGAAAAAGGCCAAGTTCTGATCAAGAGTGAAATGTTAGTCAATTCAGTAGATAATGTTTTTACTGTGTTATGAAAATGTGATCGGGTCATCTACCTTTAACTGTCCATTCATTTTTATATTATATCTACAATGTGTCACATTTCAGTACCTGTTTTCTGTCATATGCTATTATAGATGTTGGCGAAGAAGTACAGCACTGGCCTTCGCACGCATGCTTAATAATGAGTGTGTGGGCGGTAACATTCTTGACCCATAGATACAATCAGGCCACTGGGATATGCGCGTTAGTCGGCTCAAAGTCATGCTATTCTATTCCACCGATGGGATTGCACTTGCATGTTTATGCAAAGTACGCAACCCTAACAGAAAAAAGTGCTGAACTTCTTTGCCATTGACTATAGGACATAGCCAATATCAACAGCTTACAACTTTTAGGTTTGCCTTAGAAAATTACATTTGTGCTGACTTTGTTGACAATCTGTTTTGTGACACCCTGTATGTCTATTGTTTTTCAGGGTGTATTATGTAGAACACTACAGGGCCATGGTCATTGGGTTAACACTATGGCATTAAGTACAGACTATGTCATGAGGACGGGAGCATTCGATCCAGCAAAAGCTACACTGGTACATAAAGACGTCACTGAAACAGGTGGGTAGGATAATGTTTAAATTGTACCAAATTTCCTTTTGCTTTGAGCTCCTGTCTACCTAATTGATTGCATCTCAGTGATGAAAAAACAGAATGAAAGAACAACCTTGTATAACTGGATAAAATTAATGTTAAGAAGGGTGCTTGTTTTGTCAGATATGCTATTTTACCGGGTGCTTGTGTTATCAAATATGCTATTTTACCTAAAATAGTAATGGTTGACTCTGACCTGTATTACAAGCTGTTTGATCACCCTTTGTTGATCACCTATATTTGTGTGTACTGTTGAGAAATTATCATGAAATGATAATGAAAGTATATTTCTAAACTGGCATGAAATGATGATCATATTAGTTATCCCCTGCTTGTTCACACAATACGGAAAAATACCTATGGTTTTGCATGTCATATCACATGAGGCCGCAGGCCGAATGTGATATGGCACAAACCATAGGTATTTTTCCGTATTGTGTGAACATGCAGGGGATAACGAATTTATCGTTTAGTCCCAATAAAAATTGTATTTAAACACTCGCGGAAAACTAAACGTCAAACAATACTAGTATCTAGTTAGAGCAAGGCGCTGAATTCTCTTCCCTTCCTTACCTCCGTAAAATTCAACCCTTTAACAGGCTCTGCGCCATCGCCTCTGTCCATAAAATCATCGCGAAAAACATGTCTGGTTAGGTTATATGCAGATCATTTATTTTTTGGCGTGGGTTAGACCTTTTTGCGGTATATTTCGGCCTCAGAATGTAACAGAAATCGACTCGGTTGCATTTAAATCATCCGCCATCTTATTTGTTTATCGTATTTTAAGCAACTCTTCCACAGACGCAAAGCAATCGCTTTACACGTAATATCATTTCGCGCCATCTGGTAACGCGGTTAATCGACGATATGGGAATATATCGTGTGGTTTGACTTGTTGTTTACACGATATGGATCAGATTTCATACGTGTTAACCAATGAGATTGAAGTATGTACACTTACTAAACGATAATGTATAATACTGTTTTTCTTATTTCAGCTGAAGAACTATCCAAGAAGGCACTAGATAGATACAATGCTGTAAAAGTAAGTGCGATTCGCTGATCAATTACAAAATGCCCCAAATTTGGCCATAATCAATAGTGACCTGCCCATACTCTATATTGTTAATTCTTAAACAGCTAAGAAAGTTTAAGCAATCTTATTGGTTCTCAGAGAAATCGGCAACATTTAGATGAGATAATTGAACACAGGGAGGTGGAGCTTACGTTTTAACAGTGCGTCCAACCTGCACAATGCGTGGTTTGCTCCATAATGCGCACTTCTGTAGTGCGTCTTTGGCGCCTTTCCTGCATTTTTGCCGGGTGCCGCGACGCTTACGCATGGTGTACTCATCGAATGGGATTGGATGGAATGTTAGTGGGATATTCGATCCTAGCAGGGGTAAAAGTTGTCAAATGTGGACAATAAAATGTACTTATTTCTTTGATAAATGTCTTAAGTATGATTGTTTAAGAATGAGAAAAGGTATTGTTTTTAGACCGTACCCGTGTTATATTGTCTGACATAAATGCGTTTGGTAGTATTTTTTTTTGTGTAGAACAACTCCGCCGTTCTACTTAAAATAATACTATCGTCCGCATTTATATTAGACAATATAACACAGGTACGGTCTAAAAAACAATACCTTTATTCTCTAATTTCAAAAGCTGTTATAGTCTCTACAACTTAGATACATGAAGATAGTTACTCTGCTCAATATTACTTACCATTATCAGTGTTGTGACCAACCAATTTAATTACATGACTTTGACTAAGGTTACCATTTTTGATTGATTTGACCTGATTTCAGTCACCAAGCAATGACATGAGACTTGCTTCAACACTTTTCAAAATACCTGTCTGACTTCATTTCAGGTATTTATCCAAACGACATCTCTTAACTCCACTTGACAACTTCAGGCACTTGTCCAAATGCCTTGACGTAAGTCTTAAGTTAAGCTAAACTGATATAAGCAAGTTAAGTCTAGACAAATTGTGTTTGTCAAAACATTATTTGCCTAGATTACTCATTTGCAACCTGAACATGACTTGATAGATTTGTGCAGTACATGAATTAAATCCGTACATCATAGTTCATGTTCAGCATTACTGGATGACTTATACACACATTCATGGGGGGGGGGGGGGGGGGGGGGAGGAAGCTATCACACCACAACAAATAGTACCTTACACCTAACATGGATTTATATCAACTGTTCATTTCATAGACTGTGACTTTACAGTAATTGGAGTTTCTGAAACACATTTAAAAGATAAACCAAATGATATTTACAATATTGATGGATACAACATTGAATATACTAACAGAGTTGGTCGGGAAAAAGGTGGTGTCTGTATGTATATATCTGATAAAATCAAATATAAGCTGCGAACAGATTTGTGTCAAGCTAACAAAAGCTTTGAATCATGCTTCATTGAAATTGAATGTACAAACAAGAATGTTGTTGTTGGTGTTATATACAGATCTCACACTCCCATTGATTATTTTATCAAAGAAGTTGAATTCATTTACAGAAATCTTAGCTCAGGAAACAATGTGTTCTATGTTATGGGTGATTTTAATATCGATTTGTTGAAAGTCGATACAGATAGGCCCACTCATGATTATCTCGAGTTCATTTATTCTCATTCAATGTTGCCAACCATTTACAAACCAACACGGATTACTGCTACCTCAGCTACGTGTATTGATAACATACTTACAAATAATCAAGATGTTATTCAAACATCTATATTAGTTACTGACATCAGTGATCATTTTCCAACCATTTTATCAACCAATCTAGATATTGTAAATCCGAAAAAGTGTAACAAAAAGTTTGTTTATAAAAGGAATCATAGTGATGGCAATGTAAGTTATCTAAAACAAAGGTTATCAAACGTTAAATGGAATGAAATTCTTGACAATAATGATGTTAATGATGATTATGATAAACTTGTTGATACTTTTAGTACAATATATGATGAATGTGTACCGCTCAAAAAATGTACTTTCACGAGAAAAAAAGATCCTATATCACCATGGATTACCAAAGGTCTGCTTAAAAGCATCAATAAGAAAAATAAGTTGTATAGACAATACCTCAAGGTTTCATCTGATGGTAATTTACAAAAGTTCAAAACCTATAAAAACAAGTTGAATATGCTTTTACGAAAATCTAAACGGATGCATTTCTTTACGAAATTTGAAAAATCTAAAAATGACATGAAACAAACGTGGAAAGACATAAATGGTATTATTGGTAAAGGTTGAAAACAGAAATCACAGTGTAAATTTAAAGACGTTAGTGGTAACATCGTTACTAATTCTCAGGATATCTCTAACCATTTTAATGACTTCTTTGTCAACGTAGGCCCTAAATTAGCATCAGATATTCAAAACACAGGCAAAAACTATCACGAATATCTTCATGACATGAATTCTAGTTGTATGTATATGAAACCAATTGTTGATATAGATATTATAAAGATAATTGACAAATTTAACCCAAATAAAAGTGCTGGTAACGACAATATTGGAAATTTCATTATCAAAAAAGTGAGCAATGAAATTGCTCGGCCACTTACAAGTATTTTTAATTTATCATTGTTAACAGGTATAGTTCCAGATAAATTTAAAACAGCAAAAGTAATTCCAATTTACAAAAAGGCTGATCATGAAATGTTCTCAAACTATCGTCCAGTTTCGCTTTTACCATGTTTCTCCAAAAGTGAGAGACTTGTATTTAACAGATGCATTGACTTCATAAATACTCACGAAATCCTTAATGAAAAACAATTTGGTTTTCGCTCCAAACATTCAACCTACATGGCTATTGCTCAACTGGTAGATAAAATCAACACTGCCGTCGAAAATAATGAAACTACAATAGGAATATTCTTAGATTTATCAAAAGCATTTGATACTATTGATCATAAAATACTTCTTCATAAATTGGAACATTATGGATTTCGTGGTGTAGTACTTGAATGGTTTGAGAGCTACTTAAGCAATAGAACTCAAAGTGTTTCTTATGATAACTGTAATTCTGACTTTAAAAGTATTGTATGTGGTGTTCCACAGGGATCCATATTGGGCCCTTTGCTTTTCATATTGTATGTTAATGATATAACATATACTTCAAATGTACTTGATTTCATATTGTTTGCTGATGACACTACTATTCTTTACTCACACAAGGACATCAATAGCAAAATAAATGTAATAAATGAAGATTTGAATGAAGTAAGCAATTGGTTTAAAGCCAACAAATTATCAGTTAATGCTAGCAAAACGAATTATATGATTTTAGGTACACCTCATATGACATCAACAAAAATGCGAGAAGATTTTAATGTTACTTTAAATAATATTACACTAGAAAGAGTAAAATGTACTAAGTTTTTAGGCGTATTAATTGACGAATGTCTTACATGGAAAAACCACATTGATTGCATATCGAAAACAGTTTCAAGAAATATTGGTGTCATGAACAAACTTAAGCATTCTATTCCAGCACGTATATTACACTCGTTATATTGTACTTTAATTTTACCTTATCTCAGCTATGGAATACTTATATGGGGCAAAACTTGTAAATCATATCTAGACAAACTTGTTAAACTGCAAAAATGGGCAATTAGAACCATCTCTAATAGTCACTATAGGAGTCACACAGCACCTTTATTTGCTAAGTATAATTTTCTTACAATAACCGATATGTACACAATGGAACTTGGGGTATTCATGTTTAAATATTCCATAAATGATCTACCCAGAGCTTTTAAAACCTTCTTTTCAAAGCGTTCAGATGTTCACAACTACCCAACAAGACATGGCAATGATTTTAACATGACAAATAACAAAAAGACTTTCCCCGACCGTGCTATTCGAACCAATGGTCCAATTCTCTGGAATTCACTTCCCGAAAACATGAAACAATCCAAATCGTTAAAGCATTTCCGAACCCAGTTAAAGCAAAACCTTATCCAAAATTACGAGTAATCTCTTGTATTTGAGCCCGTCCTTGTTCTGTCTTGTATAATGGTGTTGTGGGTTTCTTATTGTTTATTGTAGTATAAAATGTTTGTTTATGTACTGCTTGTTTTAAGGGGTAGACCATAAACGGGCCTCATTGGCTTTCCAGTCTACTCCTCCATATTGTGTTTTTTATATATGTGATTGTGATTCGATGTTGTTGTTTTTTATATGGAAATAAAGATTGATTGATTGATTGATAGACATTTTACACATTGATTTTATATCATTCCAGGGTTCAGAGTCAGAGAGGTTAGTATCCGGTTCTGATGACTTCACACTGTGTCTATGGCAACCCGAGAAAGAAAAGAAATCCAGCGCCAGAATGACAGGACACATGCAGCTTATCAACGAGGTGAAGTTCTCGCCAGACACAAGACTAATTGCTAGTGCATCATTTGATAAATCAGTCAAATTATGGGATGGCAGGACTGGAAAGTAAGTAGAATTGAAATGGATGAATGTCTTATTACAAATATTCATAATTCTTTGAAGGTTTTGTATGGCAGCTCAAAATTTAATAGATTATTCATATTTAGGATTTTTAGCTCGAAAAATATAGTTTCTACCATAATATAGACTTTTTTATAGTAACTGCAAAGAATTAATTAAAACTATGTCTGTAGAGTGATTCTTTAGTGGGGTTACACACCATGCAAATTATTTAATCGATCCATCAAAATATACTTTAGTGTTTTGTTTTCTCTCTGCTTTAGTGCGAACTTTCCCACTGAAATGTTATAATGAATATCAGTGAGCCTATACCTCTTTATTTAGAGCTGTTCTTTGCATTGTATATTTATCTTTTTAATCATGTGTTTTAATGTATGTGTAGTTTTTAAGATATTTATCATTTGTTTGTTAAGCGCATTGGTGCCGCTGCTTTATGCGCTATGTAAGTGTGTGTTATTATTATTGTTGTAATTGTTCATAGCATTAAATCCAGTCCACATAATTGCATAAGAGCTTGAATAACCTTGGTGGAATATTTTCATATCTGTGACTTCTTTCAGATTCATTGCATCATTTAGGGGCCATGTAAACCGAGTCTACCAGGTAAGGAATAAACACTAATTACTGTATGTAAAACTATTTTTTCTCTTCATTTTTTGGCTACCAGTAAACAGGGTTTATATAATTCAAATTAGATGGAAAAAAGTGAAAACATTGAAATATGTATAGCATTTTGAACAGATTGCATTTTTCTCCTAACATTTTTAAAATCAAACTTTGTTGGTGAACATATAATAATTCAAGGCAAATTAGTGGATTTTCTGCTTTTTGTTAGTCATACATCTGGTAATTTCTAGTAATCTGTTCACATATAAGACCCTATGATAGCCAAACTATTTTTCTTAATACCATGGGACAAACAAAAACCTGTTCTAGGCCAAACTGAATAATATTTTTTGAATTTGAGATGTTTGAAATTTTTCAACAACAAAAACAAAAAAGATATTTCTTTCTTATTTTTTCTTCAAAATGTGTGATTTTGGAAGACAATGGACAATATTTTGAATTAAATTTAAAAGAAAATGCGCAACCAACTGATCCAATTTAATGTTTGTCTGCCCATAGACCAGTGTTTTATTTCACCGCATTAGTTATCCTTATTCTCAAACAATTTCCTTATCCCCTCCCAGGTAGCATGGTCTGCGGACAGTCGTCTGCTGTGCACCGGCAGCTCTGACAGTACACTCAAGGTGTTCGATATCAAAACTGGCAAGATAGCCATTGACCTCCCGGGTCATGCTGATGAAGTTTATGCCGTAGATTGGAGTCCTGATGGACAAAGGGTGGCCAGTGGAGGCAAGGATAAAGTATTGAAAATGTAAGTAGTAATGTGGAGGGTGAGGTGGGAGGGGGAGTTAGAGGCGGTGGTGGCTAAGCGCATTGGTAAAAACCATGTTGTAAATAAGGGTAATCAGTCAGGGCAAGGGTAAGGTATTTTAAAATTGTAGGGGGTGGGTTGCAGTTAGGGTGGAGGCTTAAGTGTTTCAGTGTAACCCATGTTGTAAACCCATGTTGTAAATAAGGGCAAGGATAAAGTATTAAAACGGCGGCGGAAAGGAGGTGGCTGAAATGTTGCAGTATTGAGAAAACACAGGTTTGGGACATTTTCTGAACTTTGTCAAAATATGTGACATGGCGCCATGAAACAGGCGGAAAGTCACGGCGAAGATGTTGTTGAATTGAGCTAGGGTAGCATGTTATTGATGTTTGCCATTTGTTGTTAGTATGGACCAAACCCTTTTATTATAGCGGGATTATAGAATAAATAACCTGGCATGGCTGGTAACAATCTTAACATAACAATACATACTGCTATTTTAGAATTCCCCTATAATAGAAGGGACCATGGGTCCATACCAACAACAATTTAAACGGCAAATGAATAATATGCTATGCTGCCTCAATTCAGCAACATCTTCGCCGCGACTTTCCGCCTGTTTCGTGGTGCCATGTCACATATTTTGACAAAGTTCAGAAAATGAACACTTATTTGAAAACCTATAGCTTTTCTCCATTCAATATTTTAGAAACTTAATCAATCATTTACAATAAAATATATCTGTCCCAAGATCAGGAACAATTAACGAGGGCATCAATGATGCAGAACCGCGACATTTTTGCAGGTTTCATGTAAAAGGGAGCTTAAGTATATTCTACAATAATGACTCATAATAGATCTGGCCATGATGAAACTGGAATGATGGATGTTAAGCTTAGTTTATTATCAATTGGACTTCACATTTTAGCAACAACTTTAACAGCCTATTTTACAACACGGCCTAAGATGACATTTAACCTTGTTAACATAATTATGCAGGGTCCCATGTTACAACTGTAACCTAAGTGAGTTCCAATTGGACTTGAACTTATTGGTTGAAGACTGAGTGTTATTTTTAGAGTTACAGTTAAATAAATTAGTCGTTGCATTAAGTAGTTATAACTAATTCAATTTTTTGGACTAAAATATGCAAATTATCTAATTATCATATTTACACATGCAAAGAGATCTAGCTTACAACAATTGTGCAGCCGATCATCTCCCTTCATACTAGTTAACTTGGAAGTGTATCACTCATTGTTTTTAAAAGCCAAATCTTTTCAAAATATGCAAATTAGGACATTAACATAATTACAATCATACAAATCAGCCCTAACATATATCAATAATAAATCTAGTCATGTCTAAACATCCTAGTTTGGTAGATGTTAAACAGTCTATTAGCTGAAGAGTTATACTTAATTGAATAAGTTGTTGCCAAAGTTATAGCTAATTCAAAATTTTGACTTAAATATACAAATGAGCTAATTATCATGTTTACACAAATGCAAATGAGAACTAGCTTGGACCAATGGTGCAGCTGATCATGTCCTATCACACTGTAGGCTGTAGTTAACTTGGAAGTGTATTACCCATTGTTTTCAAAATTAAGAGCCAAATCAAAGATTTGACCAAATATGCAAATTAGCACATTAGAATAATTACATCTAAAGCCCTAACATTGATCAATAATAAATTTGGTCATGTCGAACCATCTTAGTTTGGTAGAGGTGAAGTCTGCCTATTTATTAGTTGAATAATTATATTTAATTGAATGAGGTGTTCCCTTGCAGAGTTATTCAACATTTTGACTAAAATATGAAAATGAGCTAATTATTATATTTACACAAATGCTAATGGAATCTAGCTTAGACCAATGGTGCAGCCGATCATGTTCTACAATACTAGCCAACTTGGAAGTTTATTACTCATTGTTTTTAGGATTAGGAGCCAGATCAAAGATTTGACAAAAATATGCAAATGAGCTCATTTGCATAACAACCATATAAATATGCCCTAGCATTGATCACTGATAGGTCAGGTCATGTCTAACCATCCAAGTTTTGGTAGAGGTTAAATCAGTATATTTGATTAAGATTATATTTAATTAAATTAGTTGTTGTCTTTAAGCGTTATAGCTAATTCAACATTTTGACCAAAATATGCAAATAAGCTCATTAGCATAATTACAACCATATGAATTAGTATTAACTTTAATCAAAGATAGATCTAGCCATGTATAACCATCCTAGTTTGTAAGAGGTTAAGTCAGTCTATTCATTGAAGATTTATATTTAATTGAATTAGTCCTTGCATTAAGGAGTTACAGCCAATTCAAATATTCAGGCAAAATATGCAAATTAGCTAATTATCATATTAGCACAAATATAAATGGGACATAGCTTGGACCATTGGTGGAGCTGATCATGTTTTACCATTCTAGCCAATTTAGAAGTGTATCACTCATTGTTTTCATGATTAAGGGCCAAAATAAAGATTTGACCAAAATATGCAAATAAGCTCATTAGCATAATTACAACCATATGGATCAGCATTAACATTAATAAAAGATAGATCTAGCCATGTATAACCATCCTAGTTTGTAATAGGTTAAGTCAATCTATTCATTGAACATTTATATTTAATTGAATTAGTCCTTGCAGTAAGGAGTTACAGCCAATTCAAATATTCAGGCAAAATATGCAAATTAGCTAATTATCATATTAGCACAAATGTAATAGAGATCTAGCTTAGACCATTGGTGGAGCTGATCATGTTTTACGATTCGAGCCAATTTGGAAGTGTATCAGTTATTGTTTTCATGATTAAGAGCCAAAATAAAGATTTGAACAAAATATGCAAATGACCTCATTAGCATAATAACAACCATACGATTCAGCCCTAACATAGATCAATGATAGATCTAGTCATGTATAACCATCCTAGTTTTGTAGCGGTTAACTCAGTCTATTTCATTGAAGAGTTATATTTAATTGAGATAGTCCTTGCATTAAGGAGTTACACCCAATTCAAGTATTGAGCCAAAATATGCAAATTAGCTAATTACCATATTAGCACAAATATAAATGAGATCTAGCTTGGACCATTGGTGGAGCTGATCATGTTTTACCATTCTAGCCAATTTGGAAGTGTACCACTCATTGTTTTCATGATTAAGAGCCAAAATAAAGATTTGACCAAAATATGCAAATGAGCTCATTAGCATAATTACAACCATACGATTCAGCCCTAACATTGATAAATGATAGATCTAGTCATGTATAACCATCCTAGTTTTGTAGAGGTTCACTCAGTCTATTTAATTGAAGAGTTATATTTAATTGAGATAGTCCTTGCATTAAGGAGTTACAGCCAATTTAAGTATTGAGCCAATATGCAAATTAGCTAATTATCAAATGTATACAAATGAAAATGAGAGCTTGGTTGGACCAGCGTTGGAGCTGATCATGTCTAACCATCCTAGCTTAAGTTTATCTGTCATTGTACTCAAAGAGTAAGAGCTAAAACTAATAATATAGCAAAATATGCAAATGAGCTCATTAACATAATTACTAAATAATTATTATCCTCCATCATACATAGGAAATGGAATTGTAGGCCTTTTGTACTGTCCATAGAAGTAACAAAGGCCCAAACGTGTGTCTGTTGCAATTGTTTTGTTTCTGGTTATAATCACATGTTAGTTGTATGCATATTTTGTCAACCCACCTCTCCTTATTCACCACATCCAAACACAACCCCCAAAACGTATTCATTGAGCACGGAACCAGCAACACTGGGAACCACCAAAATAACACTTGGTACCACCAAACATGGTCATTTTGACAACCTACCCCTTATTCACCATATCAAAGTCCCCCGCCCCCTCACTTCCCTCGAGACAATCTTGATCATCAACAAAGTAAGTTCAGTTCTATTAGTATTTTTAGATTAATCGATTAATTTAATCAATGTAAGTATAACTAAAGTTATAGTAAATAAGGCACCTGATAGGCTTCAATGTTTCTGCCCCCTCCCCTCTCGAGACCATCTTGCCCATTAACAAAGTACAAGGTTCCTTTCACTTCTTTTTTTACTTTACATCAAAACTGTCAAATCAACTGGGTATTGAATAGGCCTAACTATCTTCCCCCCCCCCCTTATGTAAATCAAATCCGTGTTCAACCTCTTGAGATAATCCTCCTGCCCCTCTCACACCGAGACAATCTCCCCATCCATGCTCCTCCCACTGTCCCTCCCTCTAGAGTCAATCTCCCCTACTCCTCCCCTGTAACATGCGCTCTCCCTCCACCTTTCCCTCCCTACTCCTCTCCAGACTATCTTTATCATGAACTCAGTTGAGTCCAATTAGTGTTTTTAGATCACCGTAAATATACATTTTTTAATTGACTATCTACCTCTATTTCCCCCTGGCCCCTCCCTCCCCTACCCTTTACCCCTAACCCTCTCTAGGTTTTTAAGATCACAGTAAATGTATATTGTTTAATTTAATTGACTAAACAAACCTCCCCTCTCCTCCCTACCTAATCCACTTCTCAATTTATAATCAACAAAAGTTCAGTTCATTTTAGTGTTTTAGATCATTGTAAATGTTTATAAACTATGGAGATGATGGGTATCACGTATCTCCCCTCCCCTGAATTTTAAGTTCGTATTGAGAACACACTATTTGAGAAATTGAATAATAAAATGAGGACACACCCCTTGAGAAATGGTATAATCCTAATTAGTATTTATCTAGGCTAAGTGGTCACGTGGTCTTCTGTGTGTTCTGCATGTGCTTGTGTATTTTTAACTCCAAAGTGTGTTAATGAACCTATAGCCTCTTTTCAAGCGAACGTGATCGCCGATCCGTGATGTAAACAAACTAAATAATTATGGTATTCCCTTTTTTAAGTGTAGCAC
The DNA here is from genome assembly GCA_035610835.1 of Ophiura sarsii. Lineage (NCBI taxonomy): Eukaryota > Metazoa > Echinodermata > Ophiuroidea > Amphilepidida > Ophiuridae > Ophiura > Ophiura sarsii. Next base: position 77,523,967 of record CM069442.1, on the reverse strand, counting down.
AATTAATATATTTTAAGCACCAGAGCAGAGGTAGGCGACGCGATTTTTTTAAAACTCAACCATAGATATAGCGGAGCTGTAGGATTTCTATACCAAAAACACATGGCATCTCACCCCTCATTCACAATGGCCAACCCTTGTATTGAATTCCCGTTACTGATTCAGCTCCATTATTCATTAATTAGCGAATGCTTCGAGGAAGTTTATACAGCGCGCGTGAACCATCGCCCACACGAAACACGTGCGAATCAGTATTAACACATTGCGTACTATATTACAATTGCTAGGTCAGGATCGCGCTCGCGAGTGGACGGCATAAAAATATTATTTTAACAATACTAAATAGTATTTTAATCTGCATTTGTGAGCACATTTAATGAACAAACAAATATAGTGATGACAGCAAGATAGAGTAATATTATGGACAAATAGTATTTAAAAAATCAGAATTTAGAGGCCCATTATGAATGCAATCTCAGTCATTGTACACTTACACAAAAAATAGCATACGAATGGTTAATAACAAAAATATTAAGTTTTTGGGAAAGGGCGGCCGGCCGCCACATGAGTTAATGAATTGCTGTTGTGATGATGGAAAATGAGACTTATTTGTGCAAAATCAATTTTTAAACAGTTGAAACTTTACTAGTTATTTCCTTACAATACTGTCTTCTCAATTGGCTTAATAAATAGTTCCGTGGTTTGTTAATTTTGGATTTCTGAGAGTTTACCAAGGAGTTTACCCAGGGAGGTGTATTACTATTAGTATAACATCTCTCTGGTTTACTCAAGGCTGCTACCAATTAACTATTATCTGCGTGTTATTATTGTTGTACTGTAGTATTAATCTCGACTGAACAGCACTAACCGTCTTTACTGCTTCGAAGATATGTTTGTTTATCCATCGGATCAAATAAGTCCATGGTTTATCCACCGTCTATGGTTTATCCAATATTTACCAAGGCATACCACTTAAGCCGTCTCCTGCGGCTATCACACATGATCACTATAGCCTCGTGCTTGTATAATATCGTTCAATATCAGCACAGTCCAGGATATGACGTATTTCATAACAAAAATTCACATTGCGTATGTATCCAAATAGATTTTCGAAACATTTCTTTCTACACATCTAAGTAAATATGGTTCACAGTATTCTCGCGATTTTTGAGTGATAACCATACCTTAACGAAAAAGTAGTTAGCTTTTTAACATTACACACAAAAAACGGAATGCATAACAATGACAACAGTGCCCGCAGATACGAGGCTAGTGATGCCGTGCGTCACAAGAACCTCGATATACATCGCGGTTAAAAATGCAAATTAGGTGATTATTTCGTGCAAGTCTGCCCTGTATAATACACCAGGGCATGTTTTTAAAATTAGGATTTGTACATATTTTGCAATGAATTTTAAAATATTTAAAGTAAAACCATCTAAAGCAGCTTTGCAAAAACAAACTTGATTCATGGACAAAATATATTTTGCTTTAGTACTAATTCCTCAAACCTAATATTTCTTTGTTATTTTACATACAGATGGAGGAAGTAGTGTTGTGAACTCCTGGAATAACAACCTTTGATCCAGCAATAAAAGACTAGTTGAGCAGCGCTTGGACCGTTGCCCTTTTTAAAATTCTTGGCCCACCAATATTCACCGGGCTCAAAAAACTAGTAACATATCCATTTTGGTAAACTGAGTGTATTTTTCACAAAGTCATATTAATGACTAGATTGGAAGCAAACTTGGCATAATTCTGTTATACCCTACACACCTCCATCGGTAGTATGCGTCGTTCTTAAAAATCATGCACTATGCATACCTCTGTGAAGGGTATAACAGAATTACTCCGCAAACTTCTAATTGAGCTGATTAGGATCAGAAATGTACACTGGTTTTCCAGGACATACAGTGCGGATAATAATCCTTCAGAGAGATCCCATCTCATATTCAACATATGTCTTGCCTGATGCTGCAATAACTACTGGTGGCCAGTTCTAGGCGAGGCAAAATGAGGACAACAATTTGCGGACATAAGTCTGATGTAAAAAATACTTATCAATTCATCATTTATTCTTGTCACAGAGATGACTCTCTCACATTTTTTATTTTGTAGAATTACATTCAATTTTTCGAAAATGGCTTATACAATAAAATGCTATCATTGCAAAGAATTTTACATAATTCTTAAAGCATTTCCATCTGACTCAAGGCTGGTTTACTTGAAGGTCAAGTGTATACAGACAGGATGAATCAAACAAAATGGTGCACAGATAGAAACGGCCTTTTGACCTTGATGTGTGCTTTTAACCATCAAATTGTTGTTTGTATAAAGCGTATTTAATCTCGATCATCTTCATAAATGAAAGTAATTTCATGGTTCAATGCACACATCGGTAACAAAGGGCCGTTTCAATCAGTGTACAATGTTTTTGTTACCATAAATCTGTCCTATATCTACTGTTTAAAAGCCCCACCGACCAACCCTATCTTAAAGGTCCACTTGCCAGTAGAAGTTTTTGTTTGTTCCTGTATCATCAACATAATTATGCAAAATAAAGAGAAACCAGAGTTGAAGCCATTGTTGTAATCAATGGCCCCCGAGTGCATTGAAGATAATTTAGGTCCCTCTTAGATTTCGGCAATATTTTGGCTTTGCAAAGGCACACCAATTTAAACATTTTGGGCTGTTTTCTCGTACGTTACGTAGTTAAACACGGTTTTAAGCTAAACGTGCATCTAACTTTGACACATATTTTAAACTAAACGCAATTCTCATACATTTGTTTAACTTAAACACGTGTCTAACTCACTGAAATGTGCCTAACTTTAAACATGAGTATGGGCGTAGTTTAAGGTGTGTTTACCGAAACAAATACACAAACTGTATGCCTTGAATGATTACTCAACCCTGCCCGGTGTAAGCTGCCGAGCAGATCGTGTAGTATTAAAAAAACATGTGTGTTTGAGATATTCAGTCGATATCTATTGTAACCCAACAAAAATAAATACCTGTATACAGTAACGCACAACCACCCTGGGGACGAGCTGCGCAGAGTTAAAACCGTGTTTAGTTAAACATGTTGTTTAAAAGAAAAACTCGCGTTTTAGTTAGACACGGTTTTAAGCTAAAACCGTGTTTAGTACGAGAATACAGCCCATTATCAATGCCAGTACTACACAAGACAATCTCTTCTCTCGTTTCTCTTTCCAATTTTAATTAACCAAAAGAGTTCAAAATAATACTGTACTAAATTGAACAATTCAATAGTCCGAAATGAAATAGCACAATCATTTAGTAATTAAAAACATTTTAACCCAGGTTCCAGCCTCACGGTGGTTGCAGTAATGCATTAATAATGTGGATTATTGGTCATTTGACCAATTCTGAGTATGGTATTTATTAACAATATATAAAAAAGTAGCAATAATTAACAACAGCTTGGAACAACTCAACTTTCACTGGACCAAAAAATGTATTCTTAAAGAAGGTGTCCAGCAAGCAAAACATTGTGCATTATATGTTTGAAAAAGAATTATCGCGCCCAAATCACGTAGTAATATAGAACAAAACATCATACTTATCTTAAAAACCGAATAAACACTGCCATCTCTCAACATGCCATTTTTAAAATTCGCGGCAATCGAAAGTCCCGGCATCAATGAAGTCATAGTTATACAATGCACTTGCGTAAATTTGAGCATCAATAACCATGACGTCATTGATCCCGGGACTTTCGATCACCGCGAATTTTAAAAATGGCATGTTGAGAGATGGCAGTTTTTTATTCATTTTTATGATAAGTATGATGTTTTGTTCTATATAACTTCGCGATTTGGACTTGATAATTATTTTACTAACATATAATGCACAATGTTGTGCTTGCTGGACACTTTCTTTAAAGGGACTGAAAATATCGCTCTCTCATAGTTTGTTTCATAATTTTGTCTCTAGAATACTGAAAATGTCTTCTTGGTCACCTGTTGCACTATGGAATAAGCTTACTGCTGTGAAGTAAAATAATACTTAGGTTTTACATAAAGAAGCTGTTATTGTTAGCCCCTGTTCAAATCTGTTGTTTAAATAAGCTACATAAATAAATAATATAGCAGCTAGATTGTATACATCATTGATGCAGCCAGAATAAAAAGCAACAAAATAACAACATTTAAATTAAAAAATCTTATTCTTACAGAATGTTGTTATTTAGGTTTGAGCCTAAAAAATAAGGCTCTGTGCACTATATGATATTTATTAACAATACATAAAATAGTAGTAATAATTAACAAGAGATTGGAACAACTCAACTTTCACAGGACCAAAGTTGTATTCTTAAAACGACTGAAAATCCTCTCTTAAAATTTGTTTTCATAATTTTGTCTCTAGAATACTGTAAATATCTTCTTTGGTCACCTGTCGCACTACGGAATAAGTTTACTGCTGTGAAGTAATATAGTAATTAGTCCGTTTTTGCAGAAAGCTGTTATTGTAAGCCCCTGTTCACATCTGCTGCATAAATTAATAATATAGCAGCTAGATTGTAAACATCATTGATGCAGCTTGAATAAAAAGCAACAAATCAAACAACATTAAACAAAATCTTATTCTTACAGAATTTTGTTATTTAGTTTAAGGTCATGTTTTTTATACTGGGTACCCAAAAAAGGTGGATCTGTTACATTTGCACTACATATTATTACTTTGCATGCATATATTTTGGCTATTCTTTATCACACATACTCAAATTTGGTCTTATTTTGATGAGAAAGTATTTGGCCTTTATTTTAAAAAGAAAAATATAAACTACCATGGTTCTGTTAATTACAATAGTTCGTTAAACCTAATTAGTCAGGGGTGGAAGAGTATGTGGAGGAGGAGTATGTGGAGGAGGAGGAGTGCATAGTTGAACAAGTATGGTGCAATATACATTGGGCAAACATAAAATGCACTGTTTTCACTCGATCTTGGTACAATTCTATATTGAAAACATAACATTATTGAAGCATATTTGAATTAAAAATATAATTAGTTAATTAAGGAATCATTAATTAGTTAATTAAGGAATCATTAATTAGCATTAAGAAGCTCAAAAAATTGTTAAGAAACGTAAGTTGGTCGCCGTTTGCGAATGTATGCAAACATTTGCCTGCACCAAACTGTCCATTTTAAAAGTATAGAAAGGTTGAGGTACCCTTTTGAATAAATAAATTTAACTATTTAATTAAAAATTAAAAGAAGATATGTAATTAACCTCATGTATTCTGTATTGTCTGGATGTTAATTAGCACATTTTGTTAAATGCGTTTGGGTGGTGTTATTACTTGTTTTTAACTGTGTTACCAAATAAGTAAAAAACTGCTGGTTTTCATCAAGCTTGTAAACTCAGGAGAATTATTAAATTCTTAGGAATGCAACTGACCTGACCTAGTATAGGATGACCAGCATAAGCTGCTTGATTAGTTCGCCAATCAACATTGGATCACCCTATATGTTGAATACAACTTAAAACGATAACATTTTATATAATTCAATCTTAAATCAGACTCTTGAAATTTGAATACTGGGTTCAAACATTATGGAAACTAACCTAATTTGTTCATTTGAATGTGCTTTGCACATCATGAAGGTGCAAGAAGGATGAACGCAGTTACTTGTATGCCACTAAACATATGCCATTGGGAAAATTTGAGTCACCCTGTAGTTAAAGGGCCCCTTTTTATTTAACATTATTTGAATATCATACCACTTTAAGCATTTGCCACTTCAAATTGGAATGTAAAATCATGTTTCAGATGCAAATTTAAATTCATTCAATTTAATGATTTATGGATAATCACGTATACCTAAATTAATGTTTTAAACACCCTATATGTTTAAAATTAACACCTTTACATAAGAAAGGGTGACTTTTAAAATCAATCAATGTTCATGTACATGTAATTGATGCATTTTTATTTGAAATCTACTTGAATTTTGTTAAAATAGCATTTTTCCGGAACTAAATAAACACATTTTTAGACACCCTGTATATAGAATTTCAGATTCATAATGAAATTTTATTTGCATATGTCTGGATGGGTATTTTAGTAAACTACTTTAAATCTGTACTGAACTATTCTCTCATCACTTCATATACATAGTGGAAGTAATTATTGAAACCCTTCTTTTTTAGAACATTTTGCTTGTTACACCCTGTACAATTTCGGGCCACCCTGTATAATCAACTTGATTGTATGCTATTTGCATCCGTTACAGTATATGCTTTCAGAATCTGTATACTTTTACCAACTTAAAATGTAAACTTTTTCAGATATAATGCATTAACTGAAAAAGGAACCTAATTTATGGAAAAAGGGACATGTAACACAAATTGTACCCAGTATAAAAAACATGACCTTAAGCGGTTTGAGTCTAAAAAATAAGGCTCTGTGCACTATATGATAACTTTTGCTGATTTAACGTGTGTAGGTTATGCAACCATCTTGGGGGATCTCTCTCCATTAAAAAATATTGAGCGGCATACAAATAGAAAATGTCTTCTTTGGTCACCTGTCGCACTACGGAGGAATAAGCTTACTGATGTGAAGTAATATAATACTTAGTTCGTTTTACCACGTCGTGGATTTCCAAACAAGACATTATCAACATATATATGCTCAATAAGTATCAGCATTTATTGTTCTCAACAAGCAACCATACATCACAAAATAAAATTAAAATTGGCAACATCTAACAATCAAAATCTGTTATTTTACCATAATTTCTTGAACATCGGGCAGGCAATTATTACACCGTTATCCCCAGTTCGAAGGTGACCTCTAAGTGTGGTCTAGTCATAAGGCTAACATTTTTCACACCAGGGTTAGCATTCTTTTTTAATCACATGGTGCAAATACCACGGCATTGGAGTGTTCAAGCAAAATGATTCAGAAGTCGCCAATATTGATTTTGAGATATATCCAAACAAAGGGTAATATTGCTTTTGTTTCTATTGTTTTGAACACCATTCAATTCCTAATATCTTTGAAATTATGTGTCTGTTTAAAATGGGATTTCCTGCAAAGAGTAGCATTGCAAATATATCCAATTTAATCAAATAGAAAACTAACATTTAGACCAGGCTTTCTCAACTATATTTACTGATGCGCCACATTTTAGTAACCAACTTGTTGAAGCTCCACTTGGTCACATTTTTTCTTTTCTTTTTTAGAACTACAATGGCAAAATTTCCCGTCACAACATTTTTTAACATGTAGGCAACATAATAACTAATATTACTCTTTTGAGGGCACATGCGCGCGCAGCACGCAAAAAATTGCTGTCTTTATGAAATAGGCCTATGAAATATGGCTATATCATGATATGATTTATTTTTAAAACAAATTTTAACCACTCTCGCGCTACTTAGGATGCCTTGATGCACCACAAGTGGCGCGCGCGCCACCATTTGAGAATGCCTGATTTAGACATTGTCGACTTCAGACTCATTTTGCTTGATGGTATCATATATTGTGATGCGATCACTGTATAAATACTTGTTTACACCAGCACAACCTTGCAACTTCTCTTCCACTTAATAGCTATCCTCTCTTGATAGATGCCAAGTTGATAGTTATTAATTAAAGTGGTTTCAAACACACAAAAATCAATCAGTGGGCATTGTTCCCCCCCCCCCCCAAACCACACCTCACCAAAAAATGCAACATAAGCATTTGCGCCAGAATTGAGTGTATACGTGTTAACATGGCTGAGTAGTTCAAACCGTGTGGTGCGTTGCTATAATCATCAATCAATCGCACGATGGATGCGCCATCAAAATGAGAGACACATCAGGTGCCTGTACGTGCATTAAAAAAAAGTTGCGTGAAAATGTTAATAATGAAACGCAATTACGCTGTGTGCTTTCATGTCAGAATCAAACAAAAAATTGCCAAATACTCTCAGATCGCACAGTGACCAAGGCCAAAGTTTGTTCTTGCTCTGCCTGTGGTTTTCCCAGAGACTGTTATTGTGCGCACAAAAGGAAGACAGATACAGCATGTTCTACTGAAGGAAAAAAGAAGGCATATGCCAGTTAACGGATTAAAATTTCCCACTAAAAACCCACCTCTCAGGCATTTGCTCGCTCATACCAGTTAAGATTCCTAAAGATTATATAGCCATCTTTTATCCTTTAAAACGAAGGATAATAGCGGTTGACACCGGTTAAGAAAAGCTGTCTTTCGCCAGTATACACACAAACGGTTCCAGCTCATCGTGTTTGCCGGTGGAAAGCGGAAGTGGGCAGGATCATGTGACCATTAAATGACCTTTTGGCATAGCAAGTTTGTATACCCATCACACACACGAACGCCGCCATTATACTCTATACTCATTTTGCGCTATGATCTAGATGGAATAGCGCTATATAAATATTAATTGTTATGTTATGAAAAGACAACACAACTCGAAGATGAGCTCATTTTCGCGGAGCAAAGAAGCCATCAAGAGTTCAAAATTAAGCACATTTTCAAGCATGGCCTGGAACTCGTTGTAAACACAATCGGCTGTCGTGTTTATATTAGGCTCGTTCGAAGAGATGGCGAACGTATTTGTTTTGTTTCTTTATATATAATGATAATTTCGTTTTGAAAATGCAATAAAAAACAATTATCGAGTTTTGATTATTTTAGAATATAATTTGAACCTTAAAGAAGAGTTATCAAGGTTGGGATTTGTGTTTAAAAACAAATATTTATGACAAAGCATTAGACCACACGGTGTGCAACCTGTCACTGGCATTTATTATAATGAGGGAAATTGCAGCCGGCAAGTTTGACCGTCGGACCGCAATAAATACACTACGCTCACGCGAGCAACTGGTTGTTAACCGCCTTTTTGTTAACCGGGTAAAAGCCAGTTAGCTTAATAAAAACACGCTAATGAAAAGGCTAATTAATGCCTGAAACAAAACCTTGCATTAGCCCAAACGAGGTTCAGGATATTTGTTTTCAAATCAGTTACAATTTGTAATTAAATAAAAGGACTAAAAATTCAAGATAAAAAGAAAGTAAGAATTTGCTAAGAAAAAGAGCATTTTCGCACAACAGTGGAAGGTTAAGGCGCTAGAAGGCCCTATACGAATGATCCGTGTGAAAATAATCACTTTAGTTTTGGCTTTTCATTTTGACCACACCAAGAAACACATAGAAGCCATTGCATATGGATCTTCCGGGTTATAAACCTAAATAGCTGCCAAGAGTTGCCTGTTACTCTACTGCATTAGCATGTGTCAGCTATTTGTTTATTCTCCATATCTAGAAATAGAAAGCAAGCTGGTGCGGTCAAAAACAACACCCTTATTCTCTAAACAGTAATCAGCATGTTCTGGTATCTGCATGATTCAACTCTTTTAAACTGATATGACACAGCTTAAATATACCAAAAATGATATGATATAATACTTTGTAACTATAAATTGTTCATATCTACTATTCTTTGTGTCAACTCAGTTGAGAGTGGTATCGTCAGTGCATACTCTAGTGAACGCATCATCATATTATTGTGCGCAACTCCAAACGACTGCAGTTGCATCCTTGCGATCAAAGAAAGTGCAGCAACCAGCCCTCAAATCAAGAAATGGAAAGGGCAATGCAATTTCAGGCAATTTGAAAGGGGCACAAGGCAATTATGTACTTTTCAATGGAGTAAAAACAGCCAGAAGTTGAGGGCATCGAGGCAACTAGGTGGGGCACCGATGGCAATTGCCTTCGGTGCCTTCGGTTAATTTGAGGGCTGGCAGCAACTATCACTAGCTTATGCCCTGACGTCACCTCAAGTGCTGACACTGATACAGAGTATCGATAGAGATCTTTATCATTCTTCATCTGAGGAATCCGAGTCTTCTTCTATATCAGGCATTGGAAACCTTAGTAAAGCTGCTACACCGGTAAGTTGATTTAATTCTGGAAAATAAGAAGAACAAGACAAATCATTAGATTTAGGGTATTTTCTAGTCTGATGTAACGCAAACCCAAAGAAAAAGGAGGTACCAATAGTTGTTTTAAGTTTTAAGGGGGCAGGGCCGGAGTAGGCTTCTAGCGATATAAGAGAGTATTCCAAAGAACAGCTCGGCATTAACAAGTTGCTGTAAAGTGATAATTTAATTTTAACGCTTAGCAGATCAATTGTTTTGCGTGTTTTTAAATTTGTGATTTGTAGCTTCATCACATCGACCTACACACAAAACAAATATATTCACATGTTATTATTTTTGCGGTAGCTGGTTTAAACGCAAAAAACACAAACATGTTGGTGTACATGGTTGGTCCATGCAGACACATGCTTGGGTCCTGATAGGACCAGACTCAAACACTGGGATTCTGCTTTGATCATGTTGTTAAAAAATACCTTTACACACATTGAAATCATACATAAGATATAGATCGCCCCCGTCATCCGGGTATTTTTTACATCCGGGTCATTTGCTGTTGACAACAAAGCAAAACTTTTTAACACATCAGTTTGTACGCTCTACTCAAACATACACAAGATTGTTCCTAGTGATCGTGGGAGGTTGTGTAAGCGACTGTTGTTTACATTAGCAAAATTTTCAAATTTCAAAAAAGGTTTCTCCCGATTTTCGGATTTGCAACTGTGAAAAAACATGATTGTGAAAACTTGCATTGTGTGTAAATATGATAAAATGAGTATGCAAAGGAATCCCATGGGCAAATATTCTGTTCGACAGTACCATTTGAAGGAGGTACAGAAAGGGCTATATTTTGGTCGTTTTGGTGATGGTCCAATCTGAAATTTGTTGACTTTATGTTGTTTGTTGTCAACGGCATGTGACATCATTCCGGGCTGACCTATAGGCCGAAATCAGTAGAATGTGCTTTAATGTGACTGCACAGGGGTGGCTACCATAAATGTATTTCCAGGAGTAATAACGTGAGCAATCAATTATTTATATGTCTAGGAGCTTAAAGACAGACCATCACATTTTGTATAGCCACATTAACTTATTCATACTTACGTTCACCGGATACATGAAGACTTGAAAATATTTTAACTTCTCCATTGTTGTCTCTCACACCTTCTACTAATGCTACATATCTTTTTCTTTGGGCTACATCTGATGATCTATGTGAAAGAACACCATAAACACAATTTAGTTTTTTAATGCACAACTAAAATGGTAAATACATCGCAATTATTTTTTGAAAAAATAATTTAGTGATAATAACATTCCGTCAGTAAAATGGAAATAAGTGGGATCATGGTGTTTGTATGTTACCTTTTCCCGCTAAGAAAAAAAAGAGTTGTTTTTTGATAACCACAGTAATGTATTTATGTGCAATATTTTACCCTTTTTAAAAATGATAGCAGTATTGAGTCTATATGCATCAACATTCAGAAGATGTTGACAAGATCATGAATATTGATGGAAACACAGAGGCTCTGAGAGTGTTGACGAAAACTAAACAAAATTATGAAAATAAAGTCCCATTCATATCCTATTATAAACATGGCAGTAATTGTACACTTTCAATCCTAACAACACTCAGTACCACTGGCACCAGATGTTTTCCCTCCTAATTTGACTATTTTTTCCCCCTGATACAGTCACTGTCATATTGCTATGGATAAAATACAAGCTATTTCATGCGAGCGTGTTTTGTTGTTGTTCGTGGAGTTGCATCCAGATTTATGAAATAGGTGAACAACTATGCCTACATGTTGAAGATGATTTCACGATTAACCAATCAGGATGCATGGTCATTTTTGAAAGCGTCAGGTACGCACTTCTGGGTTTACGCATGCATTATTCATGATTATAATTTTGTCCATAGCATTATGATGCTGATTATAGTTATATTTCCAAAACCATGCCGCCAAGGTTAGGGTTAAAAGACACTTACCTAAATAACTGATCACTTATCAATAATGTTTCAATGGCTATAGCTTCATTGGCTTCTTCTACTTGGTTTACACTGATGAGGAAAGAATATGAGAAAAGAAAAACACTATTAATTGAAAATCATTGAAGCACAAGGAATATCCCACCATCTGAAGAATACTGCATGTCTGTAGCACATCATTATGTGATGCATGATATCTATAAAACAGTGACTTCATCATCAAATAAGTTCAACTCCTTTTTTTAAAGGAGGGGGTCCCGCAAGCACAATATTGAGCACAACGTCATGATTTTCGGTGCTCAAATTTGCGCATGTGCATTGTATAACTATGACTTCATTGACACCAGGACTTTCGATAGCCGCAAATGTTAAAAATTGCATGTTGAGAGATGGCGGTTTTATTCTTTTTTGTCATAAGTGCGATGTTTTGTTCTATATAATTACATAAGTTGGGCTCGATGGTTATTTTTCTAACATATAATGCACAATGGTATGCTTGCGGGACCCCTCCCACTCTTTGAAGGATAAGGTACCAGTTGAATAACATGATTTTGGAAACAAAACCATTGTATTTCAATGTCTTGGCCCTAAAATAGGTTTAACACAAAAATAACCAAGACATTATATGGCAGGCTTTTTATAACATGTTCATGAGCCATCGACACAAAATGATCCCCCCCCACCGTCAAACAACAATTGCTGGATTAAACACATAAGGTTAAATTTCGTCACCCTGCTACGCTAACTGCCTGACTCCCTTTTTAGCCAAATTTGTTATTTTGCCCAAGTCACAACTCCAGCCAGGACCATGTGCATCTGCTGTTATGACTGGTGACACTGTTAGAGGTTCAATTATCTCTAAACCAGGTGTTTTCTCCTTAAAGGTGTATGTTCTGATCACTTTTTAGGGGGTATGATTTTTTTTTCACATCAAAATATTTTGGTATCAGAAGAATCCCCATATTTTTCTCATTATGTCTGTAAAATATTAGGGGCCAGAAATGTTTCATTTGGAAATTATAGGCTAAAATGTGGTGAATTACTGCCAAAGGTGGTTAACCACCAACCAGTCTGTGTACTACTCAATGGGCACATGTATTTTGACCTTGTGCTTCTAAAAATAGAACCATTGGAGTTGTAGGGCCAAAATATTTATCGGCTAAGTTCATTGCCCTACTTAATTTGGCATAGAATAGGAAAGGATTTTACGCGTGTAGCACACAGTTATACAGTAAATTACCACTTGATCCATCTCCTTGTTGTGTTAATCTTCTCTCGGTCTTCATTGTTATTCATTACTTACAATCTTTCAGTGATAATGTCATTGTAAAACGCTTACAAATGCCGTGTAAACACGGTATAAACACGGTAAAATAACTGATGACTCTTCCGTATCTACGCCATTTTAGCAACCTGGCTACCAGTTCCACCCTGAGGGCAGCAACACATAAATATCGCCAAATAGTATTTTGCCAAACGTAGCAGGACACAAAATAATCAAGAGTACTAAATTAGCATTTACATTCCGGCCCCTAATTGTTACCAACAATTAACCATCTATAAATTGACAAATTGAATGCTAATGTAACTTTTAAGTATCCAAATCCAAAACGTTCTCCCAATTTGCAAAACGATTTGAACCATAAATTGACTAAATCTGAAACACAAAATTTAGATCACTAAATGAGATGTCCAACATGACCCAAAATTTTACACAAATTTTCATAGTGAACACTCTAACACTAAACAATGTTTTAACTAAAACAATTAGGAATCAACACACATCGGAAGTCACCAATTGCATGGCACAATATTGCTGCGAGCAATCTATAGCACAAACACAAACCCATGCAATAGATGAATCAAATATGTGACAATCTATATCATGAACAAAACTATCATCATTCAAATGTTATCTGACATTTTACATAGGTGGCATAAAGTCTTTAAACTTGAAAAAGCGGAAGTACACAGAAACGTGTATTAATTTGAGCCACATACACCAAGTGCATTACTTAATCAGTACAAAGGCATACACAGGATTTTGTATGAATTTGAAACAACAAAAAGACAGGTAAACAAAGATGCCGTAACAAAATGCAGCCTTTGCCCTGATAATGCCACTGCACACACATACTAGTAATATGATATTCAGTAAACTTGCTTTGAACTTGAAAAATCACATTTTAAACTTTAATTCAACCTGTATCAACTACAGCTGGCCTCGCGAGGCTATTTATCCACGCGAGGATATAGCGAGGATTTTTTAACTTGTCTTGTACTGTATGATCAAAAGAGTTTCTTGATTTGGCTTTCAACAAATTCACACATGGTAAACTCTGACAGTAATCAAAATGCACATAAAATAAAACCTGGAAACACCAATGCTGGTACCCTGAGCGTTAAAGCGCACAAATAATCATTTGCTCAGATAATTATGACCCAACACCAGGTGGTAACAAGTTTACCTGTAACACCAACCAATAGATATAAGTGGTAAACAATCCATTAATATTTGGAGAATGATAAATGCAGGTTATCTGCCTGCATTACATTGCATGTTCAATAAACAGTGATAATCTGGCAATTGTCATCTAATAATGGTTGATTACGCGCTTGAGTTGCAAATACAAAATGAAGTGGTAGACTGATTCCATCATGTCAATAGTTTGCATCCTGGATACGATATTAACTGCTCATCTGCTTGTACACAAAATGCAACTCAAGTGTGGTGTAAATGCGATTTGAATCAGGAGTGGTGCTAAATTTGTTTTATGTGGTCAAATATACTGACAAAAACAAACCGAAAATATGGACGGAAAAACCACGTCCACACACAGAATTGGAGACATGGAGGCCTAAGACCCCATGAACAAGATAGCACCAACCCAGGTTCACATGTTGTGAGTGTAAACAGACAGGGCACAACCATGTCTGCATTTAACTGGAGCTAATCTTGAGCATAGTGCATCTGTATGCTCAAGTCAGCTGAGACTTGGGTATTATTGTGACTCAGTCTTTTATAGGCATGTTAACCTATTTTATCACACAAAATATAACAATTTTCCACAACTTGACCAATCTATAGCAACCCAGGCTGTAATTTGGAAAAACCAAAAAAAATGTGAAATGGGCACTATTACAATATGGTCAATTTGCAGAGTACAGCTAAATTACCTATAAGTCCCTATGATGCACAGATTCCATTTGCACACAGATGTAAGAGAATTTCTGCACAAATCAATTCAGCATGGGCTTATTCATCTGCTTCCAACAGCATGCACAGTTTATCTACGGGTCTCCGTAGAATTGTTGTTCTGGTTTTCACCTCTGCTTGACGGACAAGTCCTCTCTTGTCTGGAAATGTCTGTATCACTTTCCCCATTATCCATGCATTTCTGGGGACGTTATCATCAGCGACAAGCACGACGTCTCCTTCTTTCATGTTCCTTTTAGGCTGAAGCCATCGTTGTCTCTGTTGAAGTTCTGGTATGTATTCTTTTAACCAGCGCTTCCAAAAAATGTCGGCGAGATACTGCATCTGCTTCCATCTCCTTTTGGCATAAACATCAGTCTTTTGGAAACAACCTGGGGGACCTGTAGTGTTAGGTCTCAATAACAGCAAGTCATTTGGTGTCAGCACCCCCAGATCATTTGGATCTTCAGATGATTTGATAAGCGGTCGACTATTAATGGTGAATTCGACCTCGCACAGGAATGTCTGTAACTGCTCCTCTCGCTGGCATGTTTTCAGATATTGGGTCCGCAGGATTGACTGTAATATCTTGCGAACGGTCCTAATCTGACGTTCCCACAGGCCGCCATGGTGGGACGCAGCAGGGACGTTAAATACCCATTTGATTCCATGGTTGCTGGTAAACTTCTCTAATTGTTCATTATTGATCTCTTTGAAGGCTGCCTTCAACTCAGCATTAGCACCAACAAAATTAGTGCCATTGTCAGAACGTAGTTCTCTTACTGGTCCTCGTCTGGCCATAAATCTTCTGAGCGCGTCAATGCAAGAACTTGTATCAAGGTTTTCTGCTACCTCCAAATGGACAGCTCTGCTTGCTAAGCAAGTAAAAAGTACTCCATAGCGTTTTCTTGTATTGCGTCCAACCTTGATAATCAATGGTCCAAAATAGTCGACACCAGTCCTTGTGAAAGCTGGTTCTTCAGGTTGAAGCCGTGACGCTGGTAGATCTGCCATTTTTTGTTCACCCACTCTTGCTTGATATTTTCTGCATGTTACACAGTGCTTCACTATCTTTCTTACTTCCACACTTGCCTTTACAATCCAATACCTTTGTCTCAATTCTGCAATGACATGGTTTCTTCCCTGGTGGTTAACTCTTTGATGGACATGTCTTATAATCAGGGTCGATACATGATGATTCTTTGGAAGAATCAGCTGATGTTTTGCTTGGTCTGGTATTGGAGCATTGCGAAGTCTTCCACCTACTCGTAGTAGCCCATCATGCAATTCTGGATCGAGATTAGCTATCGAAGACTTTCTCATTAACTTGACATGTGCTTCAATAGTGTTGGTGGGTGTGTCCTTCATACTTTGAAGT
The DNA here is from genome assembly GCA_035610835.1 of Ophiura sarsii. Classification (NCBI taxonomy): domain Eukaryota; kingdom Metazoa; phylum Echinodermata; class Ophiuroidea; order Amphilepidida; family Ophiuridae; genus Ophiura; species Ophiura sarsii. Next base: position 77,507,487 of record CM069442.1, on the reverse strand, counting down.
GTTTTGAACTCCTGAGGGAATGACTGCTTCTGCACATGTTTGATGATAGCATCTTCTGCTGTCTGCAACTCTTGCGCAGTGAGTGACTTCCTGCCCTCATCTGTTTCTACATCCTTTGACTTACTAAGTAAGACATGCTTGAGCCTGAGCCACCAAGCTGTGGCTCTTTTCAGCTTCATCCAATCTGAGTAGTGCTCAAACAATTTGTTAAGTGCTTCTTCTGGCTCATTATTCACTTGCACAGCATTGCTTGTTACTGCTTTAACTTCTGGGTCACCGGCTGGGTCATCTTCTGCCAGCTTACGTTGCAAACTTGTAACAGGCCACTCAGACTCGGGCTTCCATAGGAACTTTGGACCCTGGAGCCAAATTTCATTATTGAGAAACTTGGTGACTGGCTGTCCTCTTGAGGAATAGTCTGCCGGATTCTGCCATGTCTGAACATATCGCCATTGACTGGGGTCTGATCCATCTCTTATTATTGCAATACGATTCGCAACAAACGTTTTGACCCTGGCTGTGTTGTTGTTGATGTACTGCAGCACTGTCGTACTGTCGGTCCAGTAGTAAGTGTCGTCGATATCAATATCTAGCTCATTGTGGATCATGTGGTTGATCTTCACTGCAGTCATTGCAGCTGTCAGCTCAAGTCGAGGTATAGAAACTTGTTTCAATGGCGCAACCCTACTCTTTCCAATAACCAGTGAGCAGTAGACATCTTGCTGTTGGCTCACAGATCTGAGGTATGTCACGGTGCCGTTACCTGACTCACTCGCATCACTGAAATGATGGAGCTGCACTGATGTAGGTTTACCAAAGTCACTTGGAATGAAACATCTTGGCACTGTGAAGTTTGCAATCCCTGGAATGTTTGTCAGCCACTGGTTCCACAGTTGCTCCTGGTTTCTTGGGATTTTCTCATCCCATGTGATTTGTAGCTTACACAACTCTTGAAGAATCTTCTTTGCGGGAAGAACTGCCGGTGATACAAACCCCATTGGGTCATAGATAGAGCTTACTACGGATAATATGCCCCGTCGTGTTAGCGGTCTGTCCTTGGTCACTATCTTGTAGCTGAATGTGTCAGTTTCAGCTGACCACAATATCCCAAGGGCCCTTTCTGTTGGAAGATCTGCTTGAAAATCCAATGCTTTCACTTCTGTAGCTCTGTCTTCACTTGGAATGGCTTCTATAACTCTGCGACTGTTTGACAACCATTTGATTAGATTGAAGCCTCCATCTGCACATGCAGATTTAAGGTTGTGTGCCAGATCTATGGCCTTGGTTTCGGTTGAAACAGCTTTGAGGCAATCATCGACATAGAAATTGTTAAGCAGTGTCTTCACTGTCTCCTGGTCATAATTGTGCTCATTGTCCCTTGCCGTCTGCCTGAGTGCAAAGTTTGCACATGACGGAGATGATTTCGCTCCAAACACATGTACCTTCATCCTGTACTCTTTGATAGGCTTGGTTAGATCACCGTTTGGCCACCAAAGAAACCGTAGCAGGTCTCTATCTTCTTTTGGGACCAAGACCTGGTAGTACATAGCCTTTATATCAGCCATCATGGCAACAGATTCCTGTCGAAACCGTAGCAGCACTCCCAGAAGTGAATTTGACAAGTCTGGCCCTTGCAGAAGCTTATCATTCAGACTTATTCCTTTGTATTTAGCTGCACAATCAAAAACAACTCGTATCTTTTGTTTCTGTGGATGATACACACCATGGTGAGGTACGTACCAGACCTTGCCATCCTTACGCGACACTTCTTCGTCAGTGACTTCTTCTGAATACCCATTCTTCAACGTTTCATTCATAAATGTAGTATATTCTCTGTTGAAATCTGGATTTCGCACCAACTTTCTTTTCAAATGTTCTAGTCTCTTTTCTGCTAGTAGGCGGTTGTTTGGAAACCCTTCTTCTGGCGTACGTAGCGGGAGACAAATTTCATAATGTCCATCATTACGCCGTATACTGTCCTTCACCTTAGCTAAAAAGCTTCTATCCTCCGTGGATTGTTGTGGGGTGTCTTCAACAATGCGCTCTCCGAAGTCAGCGTTATACAGGTTCTTTATCTGTTCAGTGATCTCTTCGTCTACCATAACTCTGTAGACTGGTACATTGTGGCTATCATCCTGTTGCTGCCGCGAAAGACCATGTACTACCCAACCGAGTACCGTCCTTATGGCAAAAGGACCATCACCTTCACTGTGAATTATTTCCCATGGCTCCAATGCCTTGGGCACGTTATTGCCTATTAACATGTCTACTTCACCTTCCACTTCCGGTAGGTCAATTCCATTGAGGTACGGCCATTGCTTGATGTCCTCATACGTTGGAGTGCGTGCCTCACTAGCAGGGATGGATGGACACGTGTACGATTTTGGAAGATCTATAGTAACTTCTCCATTTGCACCCATCACCTCCAATCCATTTATAGATTGGCTTTCAACTTTCTTTTCTCCAGTGATAGTCTGTAAACTGAGCTTCGTCTTAGTTCCTGTGATCTTCAACTTATCCGTCAACCTTTCTGTGAGGAACACCGCGTCGCTCCCATCATCGAGCATAGCATTGGTTTTAACCATCATTCCACTCTCCTTGGATCGTACTACAACCGGTACTACAATTTGAATTGAGTTGTTGTTACCGGCCCCGGTGAGACCACATGATGTAGTATTTTCAACAGCAACTTTTGAAGCATCTTCTTTGGATTTGCCGCTAACCTGTTGGTTGCCTTGTTGATAGGCTTGGTCTCTATGTAGTACAGTGGGATGTCGCCCTTTACATGTTTCACACTGCAACTTTCTTTTGCATTCCTTGGCTCTATGTTTTGCTGGTTTTAGGCATCCAAAACACAAGTTATCCTTCCTCATGAATTCAACTCGTTCAGGATGTGGTTTCTTGTACAGGATTTTGCATCTCTCCAGCATGTGTGTGTTATTTTGACAATAAACACACCAAATCTTGGGTGCTCTTAATTCTCCTTCAGGTGTAGCGGTGGCAGCAAAGGATCGGCTTTTTGGTTTGTTGTTTGCGTGTTGGTTCACTGATTTCTTCTGTACTGGTGACTCAATGTTGCCATACACTGGATTGTTTATCAATCTGGCTTGTTTATCGATGAAGTCTACAAAATCGCCAATCCCAGCCAGTACTCCATGCTGCTCTACCTTGTTGTCTACGATGAGTCTCCACTGGTGTCTCATACCATAAGGAATCTTCGACAATAGCATCTTGATGGTAGCGGAATGGTCTACCTCATGCACAAAGTGCAAGTCTTTCATCGTGTTCAAATATTCGCCGAGAAATATCGCAAAGCTGGACCATGCCTTCCCGTCGTCTCGCTTAACTTCTGACCACTGTTCTGCTTTTCTTTTGAACGCTTCTGAGATAACGTATTTGTTACCAAACTTCTTGGTTAATAGGTCTTTAGCTTCCTCGTAGGCGTCATCTGTGGTTCTGTTCAATAGACCTCGTACTAAGCGATTTGGCTCACCAATGGTGAACTGCTCCAAATAATATAATTTATCTATTTGGTTTAATGTTTTACTTTCTACACCAAATTTGAAAGCTTGCATGAAAGCACTGAATTGTAGCGGATCCCTGTTGTACGGCTTGATCTCCCTTTTAGGCAGGGATGCCTTCAATTGTTGCTCTACTAATATAGCTGTGAGCTCATTCCTGTAACCTTGACCTGCATATTGAACACCATGCTGTTGGTTGACACTACTATCATAAGGAGGTGCCATTTGAGTGCGATGATACATGTTCATCTGATCCGCTTCACGTGCGCCATGCGCTTCATATGCGTTATGTCGACGCTGCGTTGCATCATATGCCTTATGTTGACGTTGTGTTCCATGCGCTTCATACGCGTTATGTCCACGCTGCGTAGCATCATATGTCTTTTGTTGACGTTGTGACCCATGCGCTTCATATGTGTGACTCAGATGCTGTGACGCATTGTACAGCTGTTGATGTTGTTGTTCTGGCACTTCATGTGCTTTGCTGGCATCACTTTGACGCTGGGAAGTGTTATACATCTGTTGATGTTGTATTTCTGGCACATAATGTGCATTGCTGGCGTTACTTTGACGCTGTGACATGTCATACACCGCTTGTTGACGCTGTGTTTCTGGCACATAATGTGCGTTGCTGGCGTTACTTTGACGCTGTGTTTCTGGCACATAATGTGCGTTGCTGGCGTTACTTTGACGCGGTGACATTTCTTGCATAGCTTGTTGATGCAGTGTCTCTGGCACTTCAGGTGCGTTGCTGGCGTTACTCTGACGCTGTAACATTTCATGCGCCGCTTGTTGACGCTGTATTTCTGGCACATACTATGCGTTGCTGGCGTTACTTTGACGCTGGGTTTCTGGCATATAATGTGCGTTGCTGGCGTTACTTTGACGCTGTGTTTCTGGCACATAATGTGCGTTGCTGGCGTTACTTTGACGCTGTGTTTCTGGCACATAATATGCATTGCTGGCGTTACTTTGACGCTGTGTTTCTGGCACATAATGTGCGTTGCTGGCGTTACTTTGACGCTGTGTTTCTGGCACATAATATGCATTGCTGGCGTTACTTTGACGCTGTGACATTTCTTGCATAGCTTGTTGATGCAGTGTCTCTGGCACTTCAGGTGCGTTGCTGGCGTTACTCTGACGCTGTAACATTTCATGCGCCGCTTGTTGACACTCTATTTCTGGCACAAACTGTGCGTTGCTGGCGTTACTCTGACGCTGTAACATTTCATGCGCCGCTTGTTGACGCTGTATTTCTGGCACATACTGTGCGTTGCTGGCGTTACTTTGACGCTGGGTTTCTGGCACATACTGTGCGTTGCTGGCGTTACTTTGACGCTGGATTTCTGGCACATACTGTGCGTTGCTGGCGTTACTTTGACGCTGCGTTTCTGGCACATAATGTGCGTTGCTGGCGTTACTCTGGCGCTGTGACATTTCTCGCATAGTTTGTTGACGCAGTGTCTCTGGCACTTCATGTGCGTCGCTGGCGTTACTCTGACGCTGTGGCATCTCTTGCGTAGCTTGTTGACGCAATGTCTCTGGCACTTCATGTGCGATGCTTACGTTACTCTGGCGCTGTGACATTTCATGCGCCGCTTGTTGACTCTGTGTCCCTGGCACTTCTTGATCTTGATTTTCTATTTGCGCTGAGACAATTTCCTGTGGTGCGGATGATGTTTTTTGATGTTGTTCTGATGTTGGGCTAGCATCGTCAATCATTGCCATTTTATGTCCATGTGAATCTTGTACCCATTTTTCAACACGGGCCGTACTTTCCTTGGATGATAAGCACACACTTGATGATGACCTCGATGCAGTTGCATACACCTGCAATCTTGCTTCTGTCATTGCCAGTTCTGTTTCGATGACAAGCTTCTCTTTCTTCCAGCGTAACGCTTCTTCTTCCCTTGCTATTTGTCGTTGACTTTCCATAGATTTCATTCTGCACAACAACTCAGCCCTCACTAATGTCTCATTTGTTACAGCACGATCAATGTTACTGCTTGTTTTACTGTTCTTTGAACCAGAGAATAGTGAAGCTGAGAATAGTGAAGCTTTATCATGTTCATGCGCCATCCTATAGCCGTGGCTGATTGTTATATATTTCAGTCAAAAAGCAGCCCAAACGTGCGATTTCATAGCGTAGCTGGCAACACCGTTAATAGTAAGCGTACGTGACTTTTAGCGAGTGTTCTGTTGGTAATGGCGCCCTCTATATTATGAATCACTAGTTGCATAGTCCCGTCATTTGGCCGAGCTTTGATGCCATTTTTAAATAGCTTTATAGCTTACTTCATTCTTGATAAATCTTGATTTACTGTTCATTGTTTATAGGGCATCCTTTTTTCTTTATCTAGCGTTGGTATTCCTGGCTGCATGATCAATCCCAAAAGCCGGTTATTTTACTTGAATGTAGGGCCAAAATATTTATCGGCTAAGTTCATTGCCCTACTTAATTTGGCATAGAATAGGAAAGGATTTTACGCGTGTAGCACACAGTTATACAGTAAATTACCACTTGATCCATCTCCTTGTTGTGTTAATCTTCTCTCGGTCTTCATTGTTATTCATTACTTACAATCTTTCAGTGATAATGTCATTGTAAAACGCTTACAAATGCCGTGTAAACACGGTATAAACACGGTAAAATAACTGATGACTCTTCCGTATCTACGCCATTTTAGCAACCTGGCTACCAGTTCCACCCTGAGGGCAGCAACACATAAATATCGCCAAATAGTATTTTGCCAAACGTAGCAGGACACAAAATAATCAAGAGTACTAAATTAGCATTTACAGGAGTTATGCAACTCAAACTTTGGAATGCAACAATTTTAAGGATGACCTTTCATGTAAAATAGAAAACATCAAGTTGAAAATCGGGTCATCTACCTTAAATGGTTATGTTTATCTTATATACACCTAGCACATAAAGTCCCTGACCAGGTGCTTTGAGGTTGGCTAATTCAAAATATATAATCGGTACCAAAATCTGAGTTGTACATGGAATGAGCAAATTTCTTCTCCGCAGTTTAATGCCTCATTCAACAAAATCGAATGGATACTTTTAAAGTTATGGCGATTTCAATGACCGCGCATAACAACAGCAAAGTTGCACTAGGTATAGGAAATCATTGATGTGTGTGACAGTTATGACAGTAATCACACACAATTCAATGAATACCTAGTGCAATATTAATTACAATTAGTCAGGGTGGAGGCGGTGAGGGTGCACGCGGGTGAGGATGCACACTATGTATTTCCAATGGGATGGGCAATATTTTTTCGCTCATTTGCCATTCAAATGCTTATATTTTTCAAACCATACATCACAATTGAGTATATTTAGTCTCATTTGGAAGATAATTTATTGCTTTAATAGTATCTATAAGGAAATGTATTTCAAGTTGAGATTAATTACTATAACTCGTTAATTACAATTAGTCAGGGTGGAGGCGGTGACGCCGGTGAGGATGCATGCGGGTGAGGATGCATGCTATGTATTTCCAATGTGATGGGCAAAATAAATGATTAAATCTTGTGTATATTAGTTCATTGAATTACTATTTTGTGTGATTAGTATCATTATTGTAATTACTAAACCTTAATTAGTGTTAATTACATCCCCAATTAATTGATATTACTAATTAATTACATACAACAAGTACCATCTGAAGATGTATCAATGGCAGAGTATTACCCAATTCAAATGGGGGGGGGGGGGGGGCAATATCTTTGCAGTGTTTTAATGAAGTTGGACCTAATGTTGAATGTTCCTTAATATTTTAGATAATCTTTGTTAATTATATTGATACTAATTACCTAGGAAGTGCTTATTTTATCCACCAAATCCGCACAATAATATCACATTTTAGTGTTTAGGATTAACATCCATCTCCGTCACCCTACTAGTATATCATTTTCAAATTGTTCAATATCCAATGCTAATATGTATGTTAGCAAGATGTCAGTGCAATTAATGCCAGGCATAACATTGTAATCAATTCATAATACAGAAATGAGGTTGTAAGTAATCAGCCGAATTTGTTTTCTTCATTTTTGGACACCCTGTATAATCAAATTTGAATGAATTGTGCCTTTCTACCAGAAAGGTATGTTTCATAAACTTCATTTAAGTGTTTCTTTTGAACAAACAACATTTATATAAATTTTTGTCATACCGTCCACACAGAATATATAGTTTTTTATGTGAAAATGGACACATTTTGATCACCCTGTATTCCCATTTGACAGTTAATTAACCCCTACAAATAATATATGACCGGAAGGGCCTTGCCTTTGGCTTCTCGAATCTGGGGTTCAATATTTATTTCAATGCACTATGTTAAAATTAGGAAGCATACAGTAATTACATTTCATAGTAATATTTCTTTTGTTACACCCTATATATTTCCTAAGTCACCCTGTATACTGGAACAAACAATAGATATTCACAATCCTAGATATCTCAGCTTTCTAACAATGTACGAGGGGGTATCAAAAAGTTCTTGACATCACCAAGAAATAAAGGAGCCAGAAACATTTTTTTGATATGTGACCCTTCAGACATCTTTAAAAAGTCACTGTGCAAAGTCACACATTTCTCCCACTTTTTATTACCTGTCCACAGACCGCCATTGTAGATATCCTCAGATTGACCGCCATTGATTGATCGTCAGATTGCGTTATTCCCAAAACAGTAATAAATGGTTTAAAGTCTTGACAAAAAGGGGTCAAAGGTCATGTAGGGTTATTAGAGGTCAATCTGTGTACACCCCATGTTACCCATAAGATTATTGTCACCAAGCTGGTTTGTAATGACCTTTGACCCCTTACTGTCAAAACTTTAAACTATTTATTGCTGGTTTGGTGAATAACGCAATCTAAGGTAATCTTAGGATCAATCAATGGCGGTCAATCTGAGGATCTTCACAATGGCGGTCTGTAGACAGATAATAAAAAGTGGTAGAAATGTGTGACTTTGCACAGTGACTTTTTAAAGATGTCTGAAGGGTCACATATCAAAAAAAAAAGGTTTCTGGCTCCTTTATTTCTTGGTGATGTCAAGAACTTTTTGATACCCCCTCGTATACTTTTGCACACTTTGGATGTATACTTTTTGAGTTATTAGGCTTAGAGCATTATCACATGTACTTTTTGTCAAATGTATGCATGTGACGCAATAGGGTCCCAACTTAATAAATGTGACCAACTGGTATCAAGATTTCCCCAAATTGCACCTCTTTGAAAAGTGTCATATTTTGGCTCCTAAATGATAGATTTGTTGTGATCTTTGTTGTTATGATATGGGGTCTCATAATATTATCTTAGGGATTTAAAAAGTAACTTGGGAACTGACAACTTGGGTAGTTGACCTTGTGACCTGCAGTGGACATGTGATGTGAATGAATACATTATTGTTGAATATATAAGGTTTTCATAAATATAAATAAACAGCACTCCTGTGCTTTATTATCATAACAGACTAAAAATCATGACAATTTTTATGATCCTTACCCATAAAATGCCCTGTCTGGTTCGTTCTGTAACATGGCGTAAAATGCGTCTAATGCTCTCACTTCTCCTGTAGCTTTGGTGTCTGCTAATCTAGCCGATACTGCTGGATCAGCCATCGCTTCTGTAATGGTTACAAATGGAATGTTTTGTTAAATTGCTATGTCTATAGTCCATTTGATTTCCTCAGGGCAATAACTTCATTGAGTGATTGCTGTACTAAATTTTGACTTTTAATATAACATTTGAAGACAGAAGGTATGATAGGCACCCCCTCCCGTGAGTTCACATAGGATTGTCCACCTTGACCTATTGACGAAGAATTGCCATGGCATCTTACCTGTTAGGGCATGCTTGTGTCCAGACGATGAATGCACCTGGATAAACTTGGACTTGTTTTCTATCAATAATTTGTTGTCTTGTTTTAAAGCTTGCTGGAACATATATTCACAGAATTGGTCCTGTAAAGAGAATCATCAGAAAGATGTTTCACATTTTCAAATAATATGGAAACCCTCATGGTTATTTTTTCTTGTGCAATTGCACTATGCATTTTAAAGAAAATATTTGAATCACATTTCACTATACTGTATTAAAAAATTAAAAAATTAAGTAAATGTGAGCAACCATAAAGCTGCAATCAGCTGAATAATAGTCTGTGCACTTACCTTGACAAATCCAGGACTTGCAACTAGCACACATTTAACCACTAAATAGGAAAGTAAAACACACACACATAAAAGTTACAAATAACAGAGTATCACTCAAAACAAACAATCTCAGGAAATTTACAAAATGAAATACTGAGATTACATAGATCTGTTTTGTTTGCTAAATGATTATGTGCTTTGGATCAACTATGATTCAAGATTTACTTAACTTTGAAAACTAACCAATTTATTTGTAAGTTCCATATCCCTAACCCCCGAGACACCTTTTCCAAAGATTTTTTTTCGCGGCCAAACAGCGAGGGGAAAAAGTGCCCCCACTCCCCCGGGGCTCGGACCCCGGACCTCTAGGTTCAGAGGCAGACGATCTACCGCTAGGCCACGGGGGAAACCATACATGGCGGAGTATATTCCGCCCCGTATATACCCTGAGGCCATTATTTCATCGAAAAACTGCCGAGCCGGGTGACACAAGCACACCGCATCGTAGTAATTTGTAGTACTCAAGAGTGTTAGTGTTAATGAGAGAAAGTAAAACAAGCAAAAACATGGGTCCCAACTTAACAACTCCGTAACAACATGGGATAAACCTCTTCCTTCAAAGCATGCACATTCCAAATATTATTCCTACTGAAATTTCAGCACATAATATTGGGATCAAAACATTCAATGTGTGTGACACTTAGTACATACCTTATCCACAGGTGTTACCCAGCCCCATATCTTGGAGCATTCATAAATGCATTAACTGAAAGACCAATACTAGACCTACCTTCAAAATTAACATGCCTCAGTACAGCCTGCATGGTGGCTTCGTAATACCTAACCAGAGCATTGTCGTGCTGTTTGCAGGAACCTCTCCTTTTCCGGGGTATGTTGTGTTCTATTTTGGCACGAACCACCGTCATACTTGGGGTGACCAAACACACATGTGCGAGTCCCTCCTGCATCACCAGGGCAGCTACGTCTGCAGTGCGTGCCACGTCACATGCTAGTTCTGTTGAGTTTAACACAGTGTTGAAGTTCAACAAACCATCTCTTAATAAGAATGGGGTACTACCAGGGGCGGACTGGGACCTGAAAGCGGCCATGGCAAAATTATTAAAGCGGCCCTTTTTGACCATGTCAGGCAGAAGTATGTCGTCCCGGTAGTAAATTTTCGTAAAAGGTTGCCCACATTTTTTTCCCCAGTCAGTCACCTCGTGAATTTCACGTAAGTGGGGGGGGGGGTGGTAGGGTCAATTTCGCACGGTCACAAAATTTCGCACAGTCACAAATTTTCGCACGGCCACAAAATTTGAGTAACCGGCCCTGAGAGGCCCAAAACCAAGCGGCCCATGTGGCGATCGCCACAACGCCACAGTGGCCAGTCCGCCCCTGGGTACTACCAACTACAGAGAAGATTTTTGATCCCATATTAAGGTCGCATGTGCTAATGGTGACATGTCCTAGATAGTGGGTCATCACTCTGCTGACCAAAGTCACAAGTGGTTCACTAAAAGTTACGGGTACGTTTGTGTTGAGATCAAGTTCAATATGGTATGCTCAATTTAAGTTTGAGTAAATTGATACATTTATATGCAAATACATTTAATAGTTCGTAACTGTTTTGCTATACACCTTGCCCGCTTCCTTTTTAGGGGCCACCTCCTTATTTTTTTCTATTTTTTTTTCTTCTTCAAAATAAAAATATTAAAAATAAAAAAATAAATTGTCTTTTTTGCCTTTAGCACATCTTGTATGAAGCTGTATGCGCCATGAAATAAACGGGTTCTCTAAGTCTCGGAACTCAGGACAAGACATCATTTTGGTCTCATTTTCTGTTTCATCTTGCCCATAAGAAGCCAATATGTAATTTCTTGAGTCCAAGTGGTGGTCATTTTGAAAAAAGCAGGCAACTATCTTGAAAAATAGCCCGGCCAGCTATCTTGACAAAATGTGCTGGGCGGCCATTTTGGAAAGAAAAAGAAAAAGAAAAAAAGGGCCTCCTCCTTCCTTTTTTCAAAAAGGCAGGATGCTAAACATGTTTTATTTTTTATTTTGCCTAATATATATCTAACGATATCAATCACAAGCACCTAAAAATGAGTTGTGCCACATTTTAGGAGAAAAGGTGCTTGCAGAAAAAACATTGATTATGTTTGCTCATAGTCAACTAACCATATCGTTGGATAGGCTAAAATAAATCAACAGAAAAAGACATATTGACTGCATATCAAAGGGAATTTTAATAGTTGCCTTGAGGCTCATATCAAGTCCAAACACTGAATGCTTAATTATCAAAATAGCATTCTAAGCTAACCCTACAATACTCAATTTGCAAAAAATAATTGTTGTTGTTTAGTAGTATCAAACAGGTTACAATTAATGCAGAATATGAGTGTTGGTGGAGGATCTATTCCCTTACCTATTCTATCTAATGCAATGCAGTCCCAAGTTTGTTTGGCTAATGTAAACTTCCTATTCAATTCCAGGTCTAGTGTGTGGTAGGCACCCATCTGAAACAAAAAACAACAAAGAAGATCTACTTTAAATCCTGATCCTGTTGCAATTACTCGATAAGATCCAATCCATATCAATCATTTATTTGTTAACCTGATTCCGATGCGTTAAGCACTATAAACCACCTGTCTGACTGTCTCCATGCAATTTTCAGGTATAAAGTAAATTAAACTATCAATATGTACTGATCATTTTCCCTAAAAAAGCCTTACCATATTGATTAATAATTTGTAATGATATTTACATAATAATATCCAAAACCATGTCATCTCTTGTTGATCAACAATGTTAAGTCCCCGCTTCCATTCCATGCATGGGGGAACATGCATTGATATCAACAATGTTAAGTCCCCGCTTCCATTCCATGCATGGGGGAACATGCATTGATATCAACAATGTTAAGTCCCCGCTTCCATTCCATGCATGGGGGAACATGCATTGACTGTTATGTTGTTGTTATAGATGACTGGTTTGGTTTAGTGTATAGTTTATAATAATGGACAAGCTTTTGTTTCGCAGGCAATTCGTGCGCACATCGGCAGGTAAGCATTTGTTTGGCTGCTGTGACGTTACAGGTGACATCGTCTATACATATATTATTACAAAGAGACTACCTGTAATTTATAAGTTTCTGTATTTATAATTAATTATTAGAAATAATTTGTATTTAGCACTATAATTTTGAAAATTAAAAACTGCATTGACTCCCTCAATGCTGTAATTGTATTAGAAACAATTTATGCGATCTGGATCTCCATTGGACTAGCTCAGGAAGCCCAACAGCTCTATGAAAGAATGATGAATGCAACAATGCAAATATACCATAATTGTGTTAGCCTTCTTCACTAAGTGGATAATAATAAGATAAACAGATTGTTACTCAAAGTCAATTTACCTTTACATATTGATTTTCCTGTATATTGCGACCTTTTACCCTCAGCACACAAGCCTGCGTGTCAAAGTGGGTGTCTTCCACTGATATCGTGAGCATGGTGCGCACACGACTGCTAGTGCTGCTACCGGTTGCGGATTCCTGAGTAACCTTTCTCACTGTTGTAGATCGCAGGCTATCCCCGGCTGTTATTAGGTTATAGGCATGCCACATGTCCTCTGGGTCGTCTGGAATCATGGTGACTTGCCTAGAAAGAAAATGAAAATAATAATAATAATAATTTTTTAATAACTAGATGTAGCGCCTTTTCGAAAGGGTTCAAAGCACTGTAATTTCGCTGCCACTGGTGAATCTTTAGAATCAGATTGCATCAACTAGAATGCAGCCAATTCAGGCGCAAATCTATCCGCACTTAGATTGTAACATCCACCATTTTTTTCAGTGCAGCTCTCCAAATTCCATTGGGTGAAGGAAGTTTTTTGATAACCGAAACAACTAATCACTTATTTTGAAAGCAGGAGGAAACCGGAGATCCCGGAGAAAAAACCATATGCACATAAAGCCACGTCCGTGCACGGAATCGAACCCTGGGCCTCACTCAGTGGTGCAAGGCAAGGGAACTACCACTGCGCCAACATGCTCCCCCAAATAATGTGCACGCTGCATATTATGTATTGTAACTAAGCTGTAGCATCCAAGTGTAAAATATATTATATGGCTAATCCAGTAATCCTTGGCTTAAGAAATACATACGTAAGTACCCACCCCCGGATTTGTGATAATGATGGTGGCTTTCATGTGAATGTCTCACATTATTCTTATTCCTTGACTTGTTTAAAAAACAATTGACCCTGTAAACAAATAGCATGGGTGTTTCCACAGTAATGATACCTTTTTTTGTTTGTGGCTCTAAATATTGTTTCAAATTGATTTTCTAGCTCATATTTGGCCAACACTACTGTAAAGTAGCAGGGAGATAGCGAGCAAAATTTCAGAATCCTAGCTTAATGTCAATTTTTTTATATACACAAACCCTATGGTAACGGTTGCAACATTTTGTTGACATACATATGTTACAACCGTTAACTTTTCAATTTTGACATACAAAATATAAAAGGCTAAATCTTGAAAAGTTGACCATGTATGTGGGTTGTGCTTATTTCTTCAGTTGACGGACATCAATTACTTGAAACAAAACCAACTGGGGGTAATTTTGATCAATATCAGGGTCTGGAGAACTCTCCGAATGCGTAACGGTTGTAACGTATGTCAATGTTACAACCGTTATAAAAACAGCAGTCACGAAATGTCATAAAATGTCATGAAATTCGAAAAAATGACAATATTTCAAAGTCCTTTTACATTATTCAGGTAGCCTCAATGTGTTGAATTACAAAAAACAAGGAAAGCCCTCCTAACAATTAATATCTGCTTCAGGAGGCCATTCAGTATGTCATTTTTAATGTTTGACATACAGAAATGTGACATTACTAAATGGCCTACTGAGGCACATATTAATTGTTAGGAGGGCTTTCCTTGATTTTTGTAATTCAACACTTTAAAGGGACATTAAGTGGTGTTGAACATTTTAAATGTTTAAAAATTTACTTCGGAATTCAAGATGAACATTAAAAATTCCCATTATTGTTGTTTCTACTAACAAAAACACAGCAAAACTTGATTAAAACAATATCATCGCTATTTATTGAAAAACGCCCTCTATGCAAATATGGTTCGCGTTATGTATCACGCGCACTGCAGGGGGATACTGTCGGACGTAAAATGCTCGTCCCGGCTGTACGAGCATTTTTGAATCGACGTTTTCTTGTACAAAGAGGGCTGATTTTTCTTAATCCTTATAGGTGTAAGTTCATACATGTAATACAATTATAAAAATATACTAATCCCAGTTTTTATCATAATTGAGGGCGCAGCCTTCAACACATCTCTTAATGTCCCTTTAAGGCTACCTGAATAATGGGAAAGGACTTTGAAATATTGTCATTTTTTCAAGTTTCATGACATTTCATGACTAATTTTATAACAGTTGTAACATTGACATACGTTACACCCGTTACGCATTCGGACAGTTCTCCTGACCCTAATATTTATCAAAATGACCCCCAGTTGGTTTTGTTTCAAGTAATTGATGTCCGTCAACTGAAGAAATAAGCACAACCCACATATATTTTGTATGTCAAGATTGAAAAGTTAACGGTTGTAACATGTGTATGTCAAAAAAATGTTACAACCGTTAAAATACCATAGGGTTTGTGTACAAACAAATTTAATAATAATAATTAAGCTAGGATTCTGAAATATTGCTCGCTATCTCCCTGCTACTTTACAGTAGTGTTGGCCAAATATGAGCTAAAAAATCAATTTGAAACAAGATTTAGAGCCACAAACAAGAAAAAGTATCATTACTGTGGAAATACCCATATAATTAGAAACATGTTATAATATTATGTTAGGCAAAGACTATTCGCACAGGCACCCTGCAGCTTAAATGCAGGGTTTACTCTAGAGGGCAGTATACCACTGCCCGTGCAGCTAAAGGTTGAAAAGCTATGTGCAGGGTTTACTCCAGAGGGCAGTATAGCACTGCCCGTGCAGCTAAAGGTTGAAAAGCTCTTTGCAGGGTTACTTCTTGAGGCGCTATATCATTGCCCGTGCTGCTATAGTATAAAGATCGAAAATGTATTAGCCCTGGGAACATAGATGAGCACTGAGTCTATTAACGGGATAATTGGGCGTTGAGTGACGGTTGGGGTGGATGGGGGCGCTCTTTTTTCACTTTCTTCACTTCATGCATGGATAGTCCATGCATGAAGTGAAGAAAGTGAAAAAAGAGCCCCCCATCCAACTCCAATTTTATTTTAATAAAAGAGATGGGTAAATAGGTTGGAACCTTCTTTCAATCTCAAAAGAAAGATCAAAGTTGTGTTCTATTCACTTTAATTTTAATAAAAGAGATGGGTAAATAGGTTGGAACCTTCTTTCAATCTCAAAAGAAAGATCAAAGTTGTGTTCTATTCACTTTGGGTTCTGGTTCTGAAAAGTCTCCGTTGCACTGTGTCTTTTGTAAACAAAGTGTTGCACATAAAAAATGTTTCATATAAAATGAAGTTTTTCATGTAAAATGAAATATTTCATATCAAGCTCATGAAAAGTATTTTTCTCAAGGATCGATGTCATAGTATGTTTTTAATTTTTTTATTAATCAAAATCATTATGGGGGTCCAATGATTGTGTTAAGGCCCCTTGCAATTAAATGTGAGTTTACTGTTGCGTTTTTGAAAAGCAGGACGAGGTGACTATTTAATATTAATATTGTAATATTTTGGGGTAGAGTCACCTGATTTAATATTGTCGGCGTTGTTAACTATTATCCTAAGGTACCAATACAATTCAAATGCTGTTAATTATGTCCTACCGCCACCTACTTCCTTGGCTTTGCATTTTGTTTCTTTTATAAAGGAGTCTACTCATATTTGCATCATTATTTTGAATATTAATGAGATATTCGAAAGATGTTTGTAAAAAAAAAATCGTTACGCTATTAGCTAGGAGAATTTTAAAGATGACGATATCGTAAACAAACCTGAAATATTACCCAGAATGCACTAGGAAACTCCGAAGAAGTTCGGCGGTTGGGCCCACGTCACATGAGGTTGAGCTCGCGTAAAGTACGCCTGCTCAACCTCACCCCAAAACGGTCCCGTGGTTCTCTGTTGTGCGCACTACGTCATCTCGACCTCAAGGCTCTGATTGGTTGGTGCTCAAACGTGAGAACTGAAACTCATGAGCTTTTCCACGCACCATCGCGCCCCACTGCGTCGGTGGTTATGGCGCAGCGGGAGCACTGCGTTGGTGGATACGGCGCAGCGTGACGATCGTTAAAAAGGCTTCAGTTTAAATTTGACCAATCACGTGCTTTGGTGTTGTTGGTTGGCAGTATTTTGTGAGTTCAAGCATGCGTGCGCAGCCTGATCGAAGTGCGCCCACGTATGTCGAACTGTGGCCAGGAGATTATGTGCCGTAGGTCCATTGCCGTGCCTACGAATATGCTTCAAATACACACATTTCAAGACAAAGCGACAGTTGCAAGTTTCGTGCAGAGTTTTTTACTTCCCAGAAATGTTTTCCTAACCCGGAAGTATTGCAGTGCGGCTCATCGGCTAATTTTATCGTCAGAAAAGTGTTAAAAAGCTTATGAAAAAGCTGTAAACAATGAAATAATTAAATATTTTTAAAATATTACATATATCACGCGGGTGACTTTTGGACGCGCGCGGGCAACAGTAAACTCACATTTAATTGCAAGGGGCCTAATGTAAATCAAAAAATGACATTTATTTCGTGAAACTCAGGCCTTGTAAATAAATATTGTAATATGAACCAACTTATTATGGTTGGGGAACAATATTATTTGTGTATATCACTGTGCAAATAGATTTTTGGCTCTTGGCAGCAGGGTGCGACCAGGGATAGCACTGGATCAAAAATGTGAGAGGTCCCATGACTAAATTGAATAGCATAGCGCACAACCATTCCTGCTCGGTTTGTCCCACAAGGGGATGTTGAGCAGTATCCGAAAGAAGAAGAAGACATTTTTCAGGACCCTGTAGGACTTCAAAAACAAATTTAAGGGGTCCCCCAAGAAATTGAGGAGTCCTGAAGTTTGGGTATTTGAAAATTTTACTTTTTTACAGGCAGTTTTAATGAATTTATATTGTGAGCAAAGGATGGATATGTAATTTACAGAATTTCTTAAGGTTTCCATTTCCATACATCGTCAAATGTAAGGGGTCCCTTCAATTTTGATCAGGACCCGCAAGTCTTTCCAATATGAAACCTGACGCGTCACTATTAGAAAGTGAGAGGTCTAGGACGCGCAGACGCGTCAGAATGCGACCCCTGCTGCCCGTGCTGCAGAGTGCCCGGGCAAATAGTCATCATTATCTTACTATAATTCACCGTATGTTGTATGTATGTATGTATGTATGTATGTGTGTATCCTGAAAAGGCTTTCTCATTTTGCATTTTAGAGCCGTGAATATTTCACTGATACTAAATAATGACCGGACACGGGTTATAAGCTATAAATGGCCGAAAACCGTACAGAATTGACCGAGATATGAGCAAAATTATGGCAATTTAGGGCCTTTTCAGCCCGGCTTTAGAGACTATTTTATGTTTGTTTTTCTCTGCGTACACTGTAACCATGCAGTCGGCGCGTAGCACATAACGCGTCGCATTGCGCCATGCAAAATAAACGCGCACACGCACTACACACACGCACCCCTACACACGCGGGCGGGTAAATATTGTAGAAATACGCTGCGCCACACGGGGTTGGTTATGGTTTAGGCATTGGGGTTGAGATAAGCCACGGGGCGGGCGGAGGCGCGGGGACGGGCGGGGACGGCAGGGCGGGCGGAGGGGGGGGGGGGGGGGGGGGGGGGGGGGGGCGGCAGCGGGTCATAAGGTAACAAAATAATGTGGTTTCTGATAAAACAAAACATGATATGGTGAATGTGAATCTAAATTACGTAACATGGTGTCAGATGTGGAATTTGATACTGTATGCGACACGCTGGCGGACAAATATTGTAGAAATACGCCGCGTTACGGGAGATGGTTAAGGTAAGGCCTTGGCGTTGAGATATATAAGCCGCGGGACGGGAACTTGGGCCTTGGGTTGAGATATGCCACGGGCGGGGGCGGTGACGAATGGGGGGGGGGGGGGGGGGGGGGTGTAATGTGGTTTGGGAGGCAGGGGGTTAATGAAGAAATGTGATGCTAAATTTCGTAACGGATATGCAGCGGGCGGGAGCGGGCGGGCGGGGCAGGGCGCCGGGGAGTGACTGGTGGGCTACGGGAGATGGTTAAGGTTTAGGCCTTGGAGTTGAAATATGCCACGGGGCGTGGGCGGGTGGGGGTTCTATTCCTGTGTGTTTCGTTATAAATTTTCCAACACTTAGACCTACGTGTTGTTTCATTTGTAGGTGTTCTATCTGGTAGGCCCTACTCCCTAGCGGGAGAGCCCGTCCGAGCGTTCCGCTAGTGTTATATAAATAGTAATAAATACACTTCAAATTATATTTTTATGAAATCACTTACCCTGATCCATCTTTCTCAACAACATCTTTGCTGACTAGTTTCATCTCTTTTGGTGTATACTTTCAATAATTAAGTTATGCCCAAATTGGCAAGTCTGGCTATCCTATTCCTATCCTATTCACTTTAACTTTTAAGATCAAATCATAAATGTTAATTTGATACTGTACCAGAATTCATACGATCATATTTTTATGATCTGACAAGTTTATGAAACACAGTTGTTATCTGCATAGCAGACATAAGCTGAACAACTTTCTGTGATTTTGCATTATAAATATAATTTCTGTGTTAGTGTCATACATAGTGTGTACAAAATAATAAATAATAAGCTTTCTTTCTTCGACTCGTTCAAGAAACTTTAGACCTGTTGTCGCATGTCGTAGGCTATGTTTAATGTTAAAGATAGGAATGTGAAAGTTTTCCTTATGATATTAGGTCAAGATAAAAGACGGGTTGCACTAAATGATTTCTCTAGAAGAGGCAGAACAGCTTTCCTCGAATTTAACTCAATTCTACACCATATTGTGCAAGACTTTTTACGTGTACGTGTATTTTGCCGGCTTTTCTGATGCGTGACATTTTCACGCTATCGGGGTTTCTATACACTTTAAACATTTCTCAGTCAATTAAAAAAACACCTTTTAATAGAATTTACACATTTGTTTCTTATAAATTATCAGTTGTTATATTGTTGCGTTATTTTGTAAATTAAATAGATGTTTGTATTCATTTTTTAAATAGATAATTGGGTAACATTTTAGGCTTGAAAATGATAAAACACCGCTGTGCGTGTATTGCGTGTCATAAATGGTAAATATAGCCCGTCGTACACTTTGACCTTGTGTTTTTGTTTACAAATTTATTAGGACTGAACAAATCAGAGAGCTGTGCAAATGACCTCCAACAAACGTGCATATTTTCTTCTGTAAAACTGTCATAATGTTCGATTGTATTGTTGTTGGCGCAGGTATAGAGGGGAGCGCATCAGCATACCATTTAGCTAAGAAGAAATGTAAAACATTATTGCTTGAACAGGTAATTTAAAAGCTTAATTATTTATTTATTACAAATATTTGTGCCATTTATATTTAATTTAGGCATTAGCCTTAGGGCGTGTTCATAAATACCTTGGTGGGTGGGGGGGGGGGGGGGGGGGGGGGGGGGGGGAATGTCCTCCCAAAGGGGGATCACAAAAAATGGGTACTTATAATAGGGGGGGGGGGATCAAACAAAAATCCAATTTTGTTTTGGCGCTTCGCTCATACAAAATAGAGTCCACAATTTGTCCGCGCTTTGCGCTTAAAAGAACCCACATTTTTACAATAACATGCTTCGTGCACAATCGAATCTAATAATGCTTGGTAACTTGGACATACAGGGGGGATCAAGAAAAAAAATCACCATAAAAGGGGGGATCAAGAAAAAAATTAATGGTGTTTGGGGTTAGACCTAACTTCAGGTCCCTCAATTTGCTAATTGAGGGACTTGACAAACATTATGACTTAAACAACCACCGTTGGCCTGTTTTGAACAGGCCAAAACAGGCCCAAAATAACCACATAGCAAACAAGAAAAATACTCAATAACCAGAACCTATACTTACAGCATGGGATTTACAATGTTCTCCTTAAATAGTCCAAGCATACACTTGATCCTTGCATTTGAAGGAAAATATGGGCCTCTGATCATAAAATGCCTACAATATTTTGACCAAATGTACATGTTCAATTTGAGCTATAGTAAAAGATGCACATGTGTTACCATCTAGGTGCTTTTTAGACCATAGACAAAGACAAACAAATGGCCCAATGCTGGGTAATCCCATTAGAAAATTCTACTTGAGTAACAAAATATTTTTGTTTGGAAATAAGCACACAGTTTAGAATGAGCCCAATTCACTGTTTGCTGACTAGTTTCGCAACAATGTTGGTCATCATTTTCATTGTGTCAACCACAGGTACTTTACATAATCTATCTATATCATAAAAGATTTAGTCATGCAGCCTGAACTGACATTCCTGACAACAAAAGGGAATTGCACCTGGACTATAATACATTCAATACGAGTTGGTACATGCCAATTACAGCTCACAGCAAAGAGTGATCAGCTGTCAAATAAATATAGTCAATATCTGAAAATCTTAAACACAGTTTATTACTTAACCAATCACATGCATTACCTGTGGTCATTTGATAAAAAAATGGGTGGGGCATATGACCATTCTTCATGGGTCAAGGGTTATGAACTCTGGATATTTTCATTCATAAATACACACGCCATGAGATGTAGTCAGAATTCTGTTACCTCTAAAATATATAAATATTTTTTTCACCATCAAGAATTACTCCATTTTTTATGAGATTTTAGATGCTAAATGATAAATACCAGTGATAACTGATTAAAATATGTTGAGGTGGATGCCAGTAGATTAAAGTGGATTTTACAAGTGCCATACATTGACAGTGCAGGAAATTGTAATTTGGTAAGTACACTGGCAACTGGGA
Source organism: Ophiura sarsii (assembly GCA_035610835.1). Lineage (NCBI taxonomy): Eukaryota > Metazoa > Echinodermata > Ophiuroidea > Amphilepidida > Ophiuridae > Ophiura > Ophiura sarsii. Next base: position 77,485,756 of record CM069442.1, on the reverse strand, counting down.
CTTTGGTGTGTAGTTTGGGGTATCAAGAAGAAGAAAAAATGTCCGAGGCTCAAAAACCCAACTTTCCACCCCCCCCACCAAAGTATTTATGAAAACTCCCTTGGTTAGTCTCAACATGGACTTGCTTGCTTATTGCTTATGGCGACTCAAATGGTTGGACTTTTGTGATGGCCTTCCTAACTGCTCTATCATTCATGCAATTTTTCAGATCTTGTCCACTTCATTCAGCCGGTGTCCTCTGTAAGAATCCTGATGTAGTCTTTTCTGGGTTGTCCTCTGGATCGCCTTCCATGTTTGGGTTGCCACAAGAGAACTTTGGCTGCTGCTTTCATCATTTCTCCAAAAAACAGTGTGCGACAAGTTTTAGTCTCCTTGACTAGCCTCGCAGATATTGGCAATAGTTTCCCATACAAATCTTTATTGGTGGTATGCGATTGCCATGAAATATCTAACGCCTTTCTTAGGAGACGAGTGTAGCAGCCATCTAAGGCTTAAGTCCATGGTCTCAACTCAATAAAACAATAGATACATCAGTTATATGACATAATATATAATTATGGTTATATGACTATAGTCTGTATCATTTCAAGCCATACACTAAAGAGGAACATTAATGAAAACCAACCCAGTTGTCTTGTAGTCGATACGGCCCATTATAGCAGAATTGATGAAGTGGATTTGCGTGACAGGTTTGTGATATGGAAGCGACGGCTGCGGTGAACGTAGGATGGGAGGGGTGGGTGCGGAAGTATGCAGAACTAGAATTCAAAATCTTTTAAAAATATTATCTGAACTGTCAACATTACGCGCGACGGCGGCGGCGAATAAACCAGGGGGTGCGGAATTCAAAATATTTTGAAAACATTATTTCTGTCAATTCCACGCGGCAGCGAACAGTGCAGGGGCGGGCGTGCTAAAGTATGCATAAATCACCTGTAATCACCTGTAATCACCTGTAATTGGGCTATTAAGGGTAAGGCGTGAAGCCTTATAAATGCCCATCCAAACTTATCCTAATATACACTGCAGTGTCATTCATTATAAAGCTATGCATACATTTACATAGCAGCATTTTGCTGCTGCCACTTTGCTCCAGCGCTGTAAGTGTATTTGTCACATAGTTGTCCGAGAGCCGCATCTACTCCATTTTTGAAGCTGTTGAGTGTTGTGGCGTTGGCTGTCTTTGATGGCAGACTATTCCACGAATTCACAACTCTATTTGTGAAGGAGTGCTCTCTTAGTCGAAGTCGGGAGTGTCGTTTTTGTATCTTCAAATTATGTCCTCTGGTTCCTTTACTGTTATCATCCATTTTGAAGAGATTTGCTTTCTGCATTTCATTTTCCGCATTCAAGATTTTGTAAACCTGGATCAGGTCTCCCCTCTTCCTTCTGTATGCAAGTGTTGGCAAATCAAGTTTCCTTAACCTTTCTTCATAGGACATGTCTTGTAGTTTTCTGACTAGTTTTGTCGCTCTTCTCTGGACTCTCTCAATTGCTAGGATGTCTTTATGGTAGATAGGACTCCAGATGCTATTTGCGTACTCCAGGTTGGGTCTGATGAGTGTCTTGTACAGTATTTTGAGCATATCCTCATCCATGTACAGTAGTTGAAAGTCCTTCTGATGATGCCAACTATTCTGTTTGCTTTATTTGCTACCATCGCCACATGCTTACTAAAGTTAAGGGTTGGGTCAAATTTCACTCCTAGGTCTTTCTCCTCATGTAGGACATCCAAGTTTCTTCTTTCGTTATTTTCTGCCATACTGTATGTGTGAGACTCTTTCTCCTGGCAGTAGTGCATGATGCCACATTTGGATACATTGAAACGTAGTTGCCACTTATCCGACCATTCGCTTAGCTTGTCTAAGTCGTTCTGTAGTTTCTCGCAATCCTCTTGGGTCTGTACATGCGTAAAAATCTTTGTGTCATCTGCGAATATCTTGACATAGGTGTCCACGACATCAGGGAGATCGTTGATGAAGATGACGAAAAGGATTGGTCCAAGGACACTTCCTTGTGGAATTCCACTAAGTACATCCTCCCTTGAAGAGGGCTCTCTTTTCACAATAACCCATTGTTTTCTTCCAGTCAGGAAACTTTCTATCCAGTTGAGCAACGATCCATCTATTCCGTACGCTTTTACTTTCTAGAGTAGTCGTTTGTGTGGGACGCTGTCAAAAGCTTTTCTGAAGTCAAGATACACAACATCCAGCCCGCCTCCTTCATCAAGCATGGTGGTCCACATTTCCATTATTTCAAGTAGTTGGGTGACACATGATCTACCAGCTCTGAATCCATGTTGGTCTTCACTTAGCAGATTATTTGCTTGACATAACTTGAATTCAAAATCTTTTGAAAAAATTATGTCTGTCAACTCCACGTGTCTTAGAATCTAAAATGTCTCTTTAAATACTTTTTATCTTTTTAAATACTCTTTAGATCATTTTAGACCCCACTCCATACGGAGAGGGTGGGGGTTACGGAAGTATGCAGAACTTAAATATTTGGTAAAGATCATTAGTGTCAACACCACGTGTCTTAGAATCAAAAATGTCGTTTTAATTACTTTTTAGATCATTTTAGACCCCGCGCCGTATGGAGAGGGGGGGGGGGGGGGGTTACGGAAGTATGCAGAACTTAAATTCAACCTTAAATATTTGGCAAAGATCATTAGTGTCAACTCCACGTGTCTTATAATCAAAAATGTCTTTTTAAATTCTTTTCAGATCATTTTAGACCCTGCACCGTGAGGAGGGGGGGGGGGGGGGGGGGGGGGGGGGGGGGGTTATGGAAGTATGCAGAACTTAAATTTAATCTGAACAAGGTATTTAAAAAAAACTGGACGGGGGAGATAGAAGACTGTTGAAAGTTCAAGAACAGACATTAACAAACAGCGTTGCTACTATGTTTCCTAACAATTTAACTCTAAGGGATTCAAAAGTGTTTTTGATATCAAATGAAAGGTCCCATTTCTCATTACACTGATGATGCCCTTAAGACGTATGGTTAACATTGATGAAGAAGTTGGATTGGGGTAATTAAAGTTGTATGGTGGACACCGAATCATTCAGAAATATTATAAGGACACATTGAGAAATAGGTTATGTAAAACTTTTTTTATGAAAGACTGGTACCTTCTGTTTAAAGTTTGAAAATGAAAATAGGCTTATCCATTTTATTTGCGGCGGTTTTAGACTTTGCTAAACATGCTCAGCATTATCAGTCCCGGGCATCAGTGCACGCAGTGTACGTATACAACACACTGACCCATCTGCAGGCCGTCAGCTACGCGGAAATCTCTGCACAACGCATGTATACCATACGCCAACATTTCCACCCTGAAAGTACGTTGTGAAATTGCCGTTTTTTGGTCGAAGTCATGACTAAATTATTATGAAACTCCAGAATTTATCGCAAATGATGTGTATTATAAAAACAATCGATGACAGAAAATAAAATTTATTGATAAATGTGGATTTTTAAGGGGCTGAAGTCGACAGGTTTTCTAGCGATACATAGTCATTGGGAATACTACGCATCGCAAACAGTCGCGATTTAAACAAATTGTTGACACTTTTTAAAAATAACATACCAGTATATAATTTCCTACGAGAATTGAAATCTGATGATCCAGTATCAAACAACAACGTCCAAAATGTCTCAAGAAATATTCCAAAATGTCTCCGGCCGTCCATACCATCGATGTATTCAAACACACGCAGCACTACAGCACTGCATTGCACTAACAGTGCATGGCAAAGGTCGAGGGGTTGTTGCCATATCATTGGGCTAATCATATTGAAGGGTTCACCTAGACTGTAACTCTCAGCCGCCCTCTTATGTCGCTATCTTGCAGGCTCCGATATTTGTACAGCTTTAGCGTCCGTACGGTAATATTGATGACTGGGGGATGTCATTGGGCTAATTGCGAGACCAAGGCAACACGGAACAAAGAGGCCGTGGACTCAGTGACTCAGTATATTACTAAATCATATAATATAATACAAAATAGCATCCAAATAGCTTAGTATATTACTAAATGGCATCCAAATAGCTGAAATAACTTACTGTGTCCTCTTACCTTCATATTATAACAATATCAATTACATTTTACAACAAAATCGCTTCAGAAGATGATTAATGCAAGTTATTAATATTAGCAAATGCCGCGAATTTTAGGGGTTTGTGAAAAGGTTACGACTTAGAAACGTCGTTTCAAATGATGGGGTCGCTCATCTCCCCCGTCAAAAATATTTAGTAAACATCATTAGTGTCAACTCCTCGTGTCTTAGAATCAAAAATGTCTTTTTAAATAATTTTTAGATCATTTCAGACCCCATGCCGTACGGAGATGGGGGGGGGGGGGGGGGGGGGGAGGTTACGGAAGTATGCATAGCTTAAATTCAACCTTAAATATTTGGTAAAGATCATTTATAGTGTCAACTCCACGTGTTTAGAATCAAAAATGTCTTTTTAGATACTTTCCAGATCATTTTAGACACCGCTCCGTACGGAGAGGGGGGGAGGGGGTAACGGAAGTGTGAATAACTTAAATTCAACCTTAAATATTTGTTAAAGATCATTAGTGTCAACTCCACGAGTCTTAGAATCAAACATTTCTTTTTAAAAATGTTTAGATCGTGTAAGACCCCGTGCCGTTCGGAGGGGTGGGGGAGGAAGTTAGGCAAAACTTGAATTCAAAATCCTTTTTTTCTAATTAAAGCGTAATTCATTTAAAATAATATTTTTGTTATTTGAAAAAAACTGTTTTTACTCCCAATTTTGTTCCTACTAGCGAAAATTAAACCCTCATATTTTGTCCATTTCGATAAATATACATGTTAAATTTTAAGTAGTTTAAAGCAATCATTTATGTCTATGGCATGTGTCCGAGAAGCACCAATGTCGCAGAATCTTGCATTAAAATACAGTGGGGTGGAGAAGATGTGCTTTTATACAGAGCTCTATGGAGTAAAATTTACATAATCGTCGATATCTCGAAAAGAAAGTCATTAATCAAACATCTTTTCAAATTAACTTTTTGGGGCAGAGAATATACGGATAAAGATAAAAATATACATGTAGATAATGACTTTATTTGGTTGGTCTACAATGAAAATATTGCCTGTTTTGGTTACAACCCACCTTTCCCATTAATGAGAACTTTTACAATCAACACGCACATCCCTCCCGTTCATGTCAGGATCAGTACACGCAAACCTCAGTCATTGAAGAGTATTGATTTTTCTGTGATAAAATAAACAAATGTTGACGCCCGTTGGTTTTTATTGACATGAATCCTTATAGTCAACAATTTACAATGGAATTGGTTGTTTTTTTGATTGATTGGAAGCATTTGGATTCAAATGCTCCTAAAACGATGACCTCATCATCCATATACCGTAAAACGGGGGTGAATAGGGACATGTGGGTGAATAGGGACAACAAAGGGAAAAGTTTTTGAAATCTCAATTTTTTGGTATTTTGATGAAAACTATATATTATATAATGTTGAAAGAGCAATGTAATAGTCTTCAGGAAATGGTTCAGTGGATGTCAAAGAACAAATGTGGAGCCCAGGGTATCGAAAATAAAGGTATCCGATAAAACACTGAACAAATGATGTGGTCAAAACTTTCCTGCTGGGGGGGGGGAGGTTAACTAAACTCTGTGATTGATCTTAGTCATTAGGTTTATTTCTATTTTCCCTTATTTTCCATCCACAGTTTGTTTTACCGCATTCCCGGGGGAGTTCCCATGGAGCAAGTCGGATCATACGCAATGCACACAGTGACCCTCTGCAAACCAAGATAATGAAGGAAGCATTTCTCATGTGGAACCAACTGGAGAAAGAAGCTAATGTTAAACTTTACAAGTTAGTATTTTTTTCAACATTTAAACTTGGACACGAAGGGTTCGTAGACACAAAGCAAGTTAGTTAACAAAGGAGTTATTGCAGTAAACTGTAGAAGGCATGAGCATCAAAGCCATTCAACAAACTCTGTCCTATATAGGTGCTAAGGCGACAGGGGAAAACCACCTGTTCTATGGACCAGACCGACCGACCCATTTGTTTAAAATTAATACCAATTTTTTTTTGGACAAGTTTGAGATCACTAAATTTTTTTGAAAGTTAATCAAAATGTTCATAACATTTTTTTGAACTCCTCCCCCCCCCCCCCCGCGACCCTACCTGAGAGTTCTGATACCCAGATATCGATCGCATAGTGGGTGGTTGGCAATTTATTACCCAGAATCCTTTGGGCGTTGATCACAATACTTCCCACAGTTTATGGGGTGTTAAGAGTTTCTTTTCAAAGACGATTTAGAGTTGTCCATATGGTATCATATCGTCGCTGTTCTGACATAACGACACATCACAACAGAATTAAGTAAAGTGATGTGTCGTTATAAATGTCAGAACAGCGACGATATGATCGCTGTCTATGCAGCAAACTGTAGCTAAAACATTGTATACATGTTTATTTGACTCTTTTTAATAATAATTAACTATAATCTAATTAAGTTTTGATTAGGCTACTTTTGTTGTATATTAGGCTATTAAAAAAATAATTGATTCCCTCATAGATGCCCTCAAAAAAAAGAAGGGTCGGTCGGTTGGATTTTTGTTCCCTGATTTTTTTTGATTTTCCAAATTAGGCACCTGAATAGTAATACCAGAAATAAAGGGAAAAAATATTGTTAAATACATTTTTCATTTTCTAAGTCCAAAACAGGAGTTTGGATGATCCATATGGGGTCACATGGGTGTCAATGAAGGATATGTGACTTAAAAATGTGAAAAAAAATATTTAAAAAAAAAAGAGGTTAAAAGTGACACGGTCGGGACTGTAGCAGATTTTCTTGCAGATTTACATTTCTGATCATACATCATAAATATATTCTGAGTTACAGAGCGATACAAATACGATTCCAAATTACTTCAAAATCACGTTGAAGGTTGAAAATAGATTGTCTTGCTCCAGGACGCGATTTTTTCTCTTCCTAATCAACATTTGTAAAATTTATTCCGTTTTAATATGGAATAAATTCACTGATTTTACAAATGTTGATTAGGAAGGGAAAAAAATCACCTCCAGGACAGTTTATTTTCATCTAAATTCACTCTAAGACCATGATTTTGAAGTAATTAGGAATCGTATCACCTGTAACTCAGAATGTATTTATGATTTTTGATCAGAAATGTAAATCTGCAAGAAAATCTACTTTAAAAAAAAATCAAGGATAGAATATCTCATACTATGCCTTTTAATATGGTATCTGAAGCAAAACTTTGACTAATTTTATTCAGAAAAGTGGAAAAACAGCCACCCAAAAATGATGTTGACTCAGATGGTTTCATTTTATAGTGCTCATAGTCATACAGAGAGCTATGATTCAGAGCTAGGAAAGGATAAGGGGATGGATGACAAGAACTACCGATTTAACGAGAACAATTGATATTCATTGCTTTGATGTCAATTGGTCTTGTTATTAGCTCAGTTGATAGAGCACCTGACTAGTTAATGAAGGACCTGGGTTCGAGTCCATACATTTGTTTATCTCTTGACCACCATGAGGCCATAAGGGAAAGATTATTTATCTACATCAATTGTTGTTGTTCCAATTACCAGGCAAACAGGCATGTTACTTGTTGATTTTAAGACACATTATCCTACATGGGATAATATCTATGCCTTGGATATACCCCATGAAAATCTGACGGCCAGCCAAGTGTGCCAACGATATTCAGGAATATGTTACAATGACAACTATAAAGGCACTTTAGAGACACCAGCTGGGACCCTGATGGCTGACAAAGCACTAAGATGTTTCCAGGTAAGCAACAGGAGCTAGGTTTTGCCATTTTACAAACCAAACATTTGATGACGGGTATGTCATTAAATTCTTTTCTTGTAGGATCTATCACAGGGTTAGACACAGCATAAAACCATTTGTTGTATAGGTGTTTAAATGTGGTTTTGACTTTTGTATCTTTCATTGAATAAACATAAGATACTATTACAAAATACAGATGCATTATATTATCTTTAAATTGGACTAAAGATAACAAGCTTTGGGATAAATTGCCGGTACCTCTGAGTACTTGTACTTTGGTGACCAGCATAGTGATCTTCGTAACAAAAATCTAAATTTCTCTTTGCAAGGACCTACAAGACTCACATAATATAAGTTACTTTTACTTTAAAGACAACATGTTTTTCGCAGGATTTATTCATAAAGCATGGTGGTACGTTGCAGGATGGGGAGCAAGTTTTAGAGATCATCCCAGGTGCTGTGGTAACTGTTAAAACCAACAAGGGGACATACAGAGCCACACATCTTGTACTGACACCAGGCCCATGGGCATCAAAACTACTTCCACAATTAGGATTAAGGATACCGTTAACAGTAAGAATTATTGGTCATTATTGATCAATAGCTTTTAAAAATAGATACATGAGATAAGTATAAAGATTCATTATTAAAAAAAGATGATTTGCAGTGGTATTAAACCAACAGATTGTCATTTTTATGGTTAATTCTTATGGTTAGATTGAATACTGGTATTAATCAACACTTAGGCCTGTGTGGTGGTTACTGGGTATGTGGCATATGAAGTTATACTAATTATATGCATTTGTCATGGCACTTAAGGGGGGTTGTTCATTCTCTCCATGCCACTCTAAAGGTGCAGTTTATCAATGTGCGTTATTGGCCAGAGAAGGTATCAGGAACGTATGACTAATTTTAGACATAATAATAATATTAATAATAACACATACTTATATTGTCTTCGCTGTCCATGAAGACAATGCAACATATCTAGTTCTTTTGTAGGTACCATTATACCATGAAACTGCTGACACTAATTTATCTTCTTTCCATGTCACATTCCAGGTACAGCGGATTAATGTGTGCTATTGGCGAGAGAAAGTATCAGGGATGTTTGCCAAGTTTCCAGTATTTGTTGACTTTTCATTTCATGCTGACAATGCAGATGCCGTGTATGCGCTTCCAATTGATGAATATCCAGGACTTCTGAAGGTATATGCTAAATGTGACACATATGTCCACTTTGATTAGTTCACCTTGGGCGAGCTAGCTTACTATACACCTGTTCATTAGGTGACAGATGAAATACAGTTAAGATGGAGAAATCTCAACCTTGAGATATTCCCAAAGGATATGGCTGGTAAGAGTGGACCTAAAGGTTTAATGAAACCAATTTAATATCATCAATCCTCCTCCTCCTCCTTTATCCTCATTGTAATGTGTCATCATTGCCCTCAGAGGCATTTTCATTGTCAGAGTCTTTGTCTTTGTCATTGTCATAGCCATCCTCATTGTCATAGCCATCCTCATTGTCATAGCCATAGTGATTGTTCTCATCAAATTATCTTTGTCTCCCTCTATGTTTGCATCTTTTTCTCATCTTCATCTTTGTCTCCATTTTGTCTGCATCTTTGTCTTCACACTCATCTTCAATGCTGGTTGTCTTTGTTTTCATCCTCATCTTTATCATCTGCATCTGCCTTTTTAAATTGGTATTCTTTGTCATCTTGCAGCTTCATCATCATAACATTTTCCCCATTAAAAAGGCAAAAACATTTAAATCTTGGGGCCACAAAATTGTTTACTGTAAAAGTGGAAAGTTTCATGCTACATTTATTTTTGGTTTTCAGGCTTGAAGCAGATACCATGAAAACTGTGAATTTATAAACACTCCAAACAGTTGAAAACTAGCAAAGCAGGGTAAAGACTTAATCACCCAAAAATTACAACTTTTACAGTATTGTATCATTATTTTTACTTTACCATAATGCACTACCTGTGATGCTCCTCTTGCACATACAACAAGCATGCATTACATGTTGTGATGCGCCTTTCCCCTGAGGCTCAAAAGCTCTTACTAAGATACTATTATAATGTAAGTTAACATAATAATTATAAATATATGTTGTGTATGTTGTATTCTGTCATTTTACCTTCGATAAAGATTCTGTTAGAATCGAAACATCAGGTCCTCTTATATTTATTACATAATAATTATGAAACAAGATTAGATGCATGCATTACATACAAAAAGCATGCATTACATACAACAAGTATTTGAGATACGCTATTCCCCTGAGGCTCTAAAAATTCTTACTAAGATAATATTATAATGTAAGTTAACATAATAATTATAAATATATGTTGTGTTTGTCCTCAGAAGGTTAAGCTATGTACTGTAGACAAGAAACTACGACACACAGCCAATTTGTAAATTTTACACACAACTTTAATATGTGGGATGAGCTGGAGTAGTCAAAGCATCACTGCCTGATGCACAACTGTAATAAGTACTTATCTTCTTTCATAGAAGTAGTAACAATATTATACCATGCTTTATACACCATGCATTAAAAAGAATACACCATGCATTAAAAAAGAATACACCATGCATTAAAAAAGAATACACCATGCCTTAGTCAAGAATACACCATGCTTTAGTCAACAAAAAATGTAAGCCCATCCTACGTTAAGTAGGACGAGGATCTGGATCCAGACCACGATTTGGAAGGGATCGAGTTCCCCGAATGGAGCAACTCTAGCCTTCCACAATTTCACAGGCAAAACCATGAAAACGAGCGTAACAAATATGGTCCAGACCCTTATCCCCCTAAAATCTGCCCAACCCTTTACACGCACAAAAAACTGCCAGTCATCGGCCGAGTCCGGCTCAGACCCAAGCCAGCAAAATCAGGTCTTATAATGCCTGAGCGACCCAATCAACTCCTCCAATATGAATAACTGGGTGGGTTGGGTGGGATTTTTACCATGCACCTATGACTACTCCAACAGACATTGAAACACCAAACCCAAAACAGCGCGAAATCATGCCACTACTCGATACACCACGCCACCTGATTGGTCGAGCACTAGGCATGAATATTAAATTGGCCAGTCACAAATTAAGGTAGGGAGACCAAGGCCACAGCTACAACCACAATTGGTATGAGTGCCGATAAAGACCGAGGACCGCTGCCTTCTTGATTTCCTGGTCAATTTTTTTTCAGGGGGGCACTTAGCCCCCCTTTGCCCCCGTCTGGCTACGCTACTGGTCCCGACCTTAATCCCCGGGTCCCCGGGTCGGGGATGCAATTGATAAGTGTGTTATAATTGCAAGCAAATATGTTTAACAGCCTAAGTGATGAATAAAAGTGTGTTTTCATCCAATCTTAGGCATTGTTAATTGACGACAGGCAGTTTCAATATTAGTTTCGACTATTGCTCTTTTACCGCCATAATTGTCAATCAAAAATATTCATGTACAGGCTCCATTCATGTCAATATTAAAGGTATATTATGTGATCTTTCCAGGGAACGCCCTCAACATCGAAAATAAATTGAAAGAAGATTTTCTTGCAGATTTACATTTCTGATCATAAATCGTACATACATTCCAAGTTACAGGGCGATACGATTCTTAATTACTTCAAAATCATGATTTTAGAGTGAAAATAAACTGTCGGATAACACCAACAGTTTATATTTTCACTCTAAATTCACTCTAAAACCATGATTTTGAGGTAATTAGGAATCGTATTATAGAGGGCGCTCTCTGGAAAAGATCACATAATATGCCTTTAAGTGTTGTAAGAATCTAGCCTAACATGTCATTGTGCTTCTTTTTTATAGCTTTGTGTACACAAATCAGATAGTCAGGCTATAGACAATCCGGATGAGAGGGATACTGGACAAAATGCGACAGATATTCATCTTCTATCACAGTTTGTCAGGGAACATTTTCCAGGATTAGAAGACAAGCCAGCGATAGTGGAAACTTGTCTATACACGGTAAGTAAGACAACCCTATATCCATTGGGTTTCTAATGTAAAATCATGGTACTATGGTAGTAAGAATTGTGTTGTTTCCCAGTGTTGTGACCAGACGTCTTTGTAAATACTAGTGTTTCAGCTTGTGTTTGGTCGGTGAATATAATAATCATGATAATGTTTTTCATGTATTTTTTTTCAGAGCACTCCAGATGGTTTGCCTGTTATAGATAAACACCCTGAATATCCAAATATCGCCTTTGCTTGTGGAATGTCTGGTAAGTCCAATAACAAATAATGAATGTTAAATAATACTTGTTGCAATTGAGGGAGGGGATGGTATACTCATGAAGGCTAACATAATATAGTTTTGAAATAACACCAAGAATATTATCTTATTAGAAGCGGCTTAGATTATGATAAGGTAATATAGAAGTGGTTTTTAACTGAATACCTATCGACAATGAAATCACCAATCTTCCCCATCCTGGTTATAAGGAGGTCCCAGCATGCAGCAGTGACGGTGGAAGGATCAGAATGTTTGGGGGACAGGGATATATCACAGATAGTATCTGGGAAGGATCAGAATGTTTGGGGGACATGGATATATCACAGATAGTATCTGGGAAGGATCAGAATGTTTGGGGGACAGGGATATATCACAGATAGTATCTGGGAAGGATCAGAATGTTTAGGGGACAGGGATATATCACAGATAGTATCTGGGAAGGATCAGAATGTTTGGGGGACAGGGATATATCACAGATAGTATCTGGGAAGGATCAGAATGTTTGGGGGACAGGGATATATCACAGATAGTATCTGGGAAGGATCAGAATGTTTAGGGGACAGGGATATATCACAGATAGTATCTGAGAAGGTGCAGAATGTTTGGGGGACAGGGATATATCACAGATAGTATCTGGGAAGGATCAGAATGTTTGGGGGACAGGGATATATCACAGATAGTATCTGGGAAGGATCAGAATGTTTGAGGGACAGGGATATATCACAGATAGTATCTGGGAAGGATCAGAATGTTTGGGGGACAGGGATATATCACAGATAGTATCTGGGAGGATCAGAATGTTTGGGGGACAGGGATATATCACAGATAGTATCTGGGAAGGATCAGAATGTTTGGGGGACAGGGATATATCACAGATAGTATCTGGGAAGGATCAGAATGTTTAGGGGACAGGGATATATCACAGATAGTATCTGGAAAGGATCAGAATGTTTGGGGGACAGGGATATATCACAGATAGTATATGGGAAGGATCAGAATGTTTGGGGGACAGGGATATATCACAGATAGTATCTGGGAAGGATCAGAATGTTTAGGGGACAGGGATATATCACAGATAGTATCTGAGAAGGATCAGTATGTTTGGGGGACAGGGATATATCACAGATAGTATCTGGGAAGGATCAGAATGTTTGGGGGACAGGGATATATCACAGATAGTATCTGGGAAGGATCAGAATGTTTGGGGGACAGGGATATATCACAGATAGTATCTGGGAAGGATCAGAATGTTTGGGGGACAGGGATATATCACAGATAGTATCTGGGAAGGATCAGAATGTTTGGGGGACAGGGATATATCACAGATAGTATCTGGGAAGGATCAGAATGTTTGGGGGACAGGGATATATCGCAGATAGTATCTGGGAAGGATCAGAATGTTTGGGGGACAGGGATATATCACAGATAGTATCTGGGAAGGATCAGAATGTTTGGGGGACAGGGATAGATCACAGATAGTATCTGGGAAGGATCAGAATGTTTGGGGGACAGGGATATATCACAGATAGTATCTGGGAAGGATCAGAATGTTTAAGGGACAGGGATATATCACAGATAGTATCTGGGAAGGATCAGAATGTTTGGGGGACAGGGATATATCACAGATAGTATCTGGGAAGGATCAGAATGTTTGGGGGACAGGGATATATCACAGATAGTATCTGGGAAGGATCAGAATGTTTGGGGGACAGGGATATATCACAGATAGTATCTGGGAAGGATCAGAATGTTTGGGGGACAGGGATATATCACAGATAGTATCTGGGAGGATCAGAATGTTTGGGGGACAGGGATATATCACAGATAGTATCTGGGAAGGATCAGAATGTTTGGGGGACAGGGATATATCACAGATAGTATCTGGGAAGGATCAGAATGTTTAGGGGACAGGGATATATCACAGATAGTATCTGGGAAGGATCAGAATGTTTGGGGGACATGGATATATCACAGATAGTATCTGGGAAGGATCAGAATGTTTAGGGGACAGGGATATATCACAGATAGTATCTGTGGATATATTTAATACACATGTTCTATAGCGAGTTGGAAAACTTTCAGGGGGAGGGGGGGGGGGGGGGGGACGACGCAGAGAGGGTAATGAGTGTCTCCCAGACTCCCAACTCATGCGCCGCATATGGGTCCCATATGGGTCTCAGTTCAATTCCTGGATGGTAGGTCTGTGAATTTTTTATTTAATGTTGTGTGGAGTAACAGTTAACAATTATTGCTCATGTATATAGGGGATGTACCTTTATTTTTCAATAATAAATATGAATACCTACAATCAAGGAAAATAATAGTTGGCACACTTGACGCAACTCATTACAACTATCCCTGTGCTCGCAATTGAGATCACACTTGGGACATAGCACTGTTTAATAGAAAGCAAAAGTCTTCCCCTTTCTTATATCCTTCCCCATCCCCCATCAATGAATGTTGGGGGAACTGCCAAGGCTTCTGATAATATGACTCGGATCAACATTGCCTCCGGGGAGAGGGGCAGGTTTTTTCCGTAATTAGGACAAAGTGTGCCAACCTTTTTTTCCTTGATTGTCTGAGTCATTTGCTAAACAAATCATCTGTGTTAAGTCTTTTGGCTATAACATGAGATTAAACAAAGATTTCTTCACCAGATTTGGAGGACAGATAGGTTATAACATTGGTCACGTGTTCAAACATTATGCATCTACGTACTTTTAGGAACCGGTCAATTTTAAATAAGGAGGTATATTTTTCACTTAAAATTCCCGTGAAACTATAGACATGACCAGTTATTTAAATTCAGATGGATGCTCGACCTCATATATCATCAGCTAAACGTTGAGAAAACATCTTCCCGTCGTTTATATATATCTCAAGACCAGTGTCTATATCTATATATCTTAATACCAGTGTCTATATAACTTAAAAATATAGACCCAACATGAAATATGCCTGTTTTGTTTTGACAATAAATCAAAGTTGTCAAGCCATGCGTCAACCGTAACATTACGCCCATATAAAAGAATGAGTACATCTGCACTCTTTGAATTAACATGATTAAGTATAACAAAACGATACCAAAATCAAGGACATTATGATTATTCAAGAAATAGAAGACATAATGATAGTGCTGATTAAAACAAATAATGCAAATCATGATTGTTAGAAAAAAAAGAAGCAACAAATAATTAATTATCGAATAGAAGCTTAGACAAGGATTCGAACCCGGGCCAGCGGCGTGCAAGTCTCATATGTTAACCACTACACCAACCGGGCATGTGTGCATATTAAAACTGAATTATACGCTATCAATGCATGTGTATTGTCATCGCAATGGTGAATCAATATCAACGGTACACCATAACAAATCATTAAATGTGTCATTGTTACGAAATACAGAACTGATTTTTCAATGGATAAGGGATTAGAGGACAAATACCGTTCGTATAGACCCTTTTTAAGCAAAGATACATCACCGCATACCCACCTTTGAACGGTGTACCATTGCTGAAATAAAATAAATCTAAAGTCATATATGTTTTATTTCATCAGGGTGAACCGTTAAAACATACCGAAGATGCTACTCATTTCTTCTAAAAGATAGCCTATTAGTTTCACATTGTCCACTAAACACTAATCCATTGAGAGAAAAAAAGTTTTGCATTTCATAATAATGAGAAATTTGATGAGCATTTATGGTGTACCGTTGCAATGATTCACCGCTGCAATAACAATGCACGTGTATTGATAGCGTATAATTCAATTACAACATGCACACACGCCCGGTTGGTGTAGTGGTTAACATATCAGACTTCCACGCCGCTGGCCCAGGTTCGAATCCTTGCCCAAGCTTCTATTTTTCTTCTTCTTGTGTGTGCTTCTAAGCTTATTTCTAAACGATCATAAATTCCATTTGTTAAATAATCAGCACATTATCTTAGAGTTTTGTCTTCATGGCGCATTATTTGATATATGTGACTTTATTTATTTTCCATAATTTCATATTTTAATGCTAAGAACATAACATGTCATTGTGTCATTAATTGCTATCTTCTGAAGATAGTAATGTTTGCATGAACTATAACAATGGCAAGGCCTATTATACACCTATAATCGCACACAATTAACATACAGAGACAGCGATAGTAAATAATGACCAGTCCCTAATACACAAAGTGACTTTTCGTTCTATCTTTGTTTGTATTAGCCATTCTGTTTATGTGGCTTTATTTATTTTGTAAATAAATGTTATTATTATTATTTTCCATGATTATATTTTTTAATGCTACGAACATAACATGGCATTGTGTCATTAATTGCTATCTTCTGAAGATAGTAATGTTTGCATGAACTATAACAATTGCAAGGCCTATTATAGACCTATAGTCGCACACATTTAATATGCAGAGACAGCGTTAGTAATTAATGGCCAGTCCCTAATACACTTTGTCTGACTTTATATGCCGTTTATCAAATGTTGATTAGAAATCAATTAATACATATACGAACTCTAACTGTTCTTCAACATTTTGTTTCACATCCATGAAAATAAATTGTAAAAATAACATGTTTTGACGTATATGTTGCCTAAGTATTGACTGACCAATCCCTAAATGACGTAATTGATGCTTGTAACTTTTAGGGAATGTTGACAATATACCCTACAATAATCGTGCAAAACCTCATTAGCCTTGGACATTTGGTTCTAAAGTTATAGCCAAAAAAACAATCCCAGATGGTGAATTTAGGATTTCGCTCAGACAATCAAGGAAAATAATAGTTGGCACACTTGACGCAACTCATTACAACTATCCCTGTGCTCGCAATTGAGATCACACTTGGGACATAGCACTGTTTAATAGAAAGCAAAAGTCTTCCCCTTTCTTATATCCTTCCCCATCCCCCATCAATGAATGTTGGGGGAACTGCCAAGGCTTCTGATAATATGACTCGGATCAACATTGCCTCCGGGGAGAGGGGCGGGTTTTTTCCGTAATTAGGACAAAGTGTGCCAACCTTTTTTTCCTTGATTGTAGCTGCAGAATTATATAGAGTTGAATTTTTATCAGGAAAACAGTATGTTGTTACCTTTTATTTTAAAAGGGGGAAAACCAAAACCAAAAACTTGTGCCAGTGTTTTCAATGGTTTTACTTATTTTCGCATGATATGTTTTTACATCAATTCTTTCAGGCTCTGGATTCAAGTTTGCACCAGTTTATGGAAAGATAATGGCCCAGTTTGTGACAGGTGAAAAACCCAGTTATGATCTCACAACCTTTAAACATAACAGATTTAACCATGATAAATCTAGTATAAAATCTAAATTGTGATGACTGTTGATATTCTTCAGTGTACAGTAGCAGATTTTGTGTGTGTGGATTTGCTTCATTGGTATAAAAATTGGAAAAGAATTTATAATCTTTTCACATGCAATTTTATTTTAATTAAAATTAAAATTACTTTTAATATGTGGTTACCCAGCATAAGAGAGGTCGTAACTGGGCGAGTGTTGCGCAATGGCAATCACCTTACTATTCCTAAAGTGAGTACCAAAAGTCATGCCAACAGTCCAGTACCATATCTTGTCAAGCTGTGGAATAATAACTTGACCAATGACCACTATTTAATCACGTTTTAAATTTTAGCAGGTTGGTGGGACCTCGTTTGGATAGTACCAAAACTAGGTCCTCGTTGGAAGGTGATTACAAACAGGGGTGTGTGGGGGTGCGAGGGGGGGGGGGGGGGGGGGGGTAATTGTGGTCTTTAGTGTGGAATGTATGTTGTTTGCAGGGGTGGGTATTTGCTTTTATGATATTATTGTTTTTAAAATCTATAATTGTATATCTTGCAACTATTATGTATTTTTGTAATTTGTAATATTGTGCCAATTCAGCCGGATGGCTGCGATGACAATAAACTATACCATGAATAATAATATAATGTTGGTGTAAATATTCATACACCTTGATCATTAGTGCCTAATTTGCTAATAGTATGTTAAACATTATACAAATATTTACTGTTCATGAGGGAAATGGGGCAGAATAGCTCCCGAGGTGACGGATATATGTATATGCCGCGATGGAAATACCCACATGACTTTCCACCCGGGGTTGACTACACACTTTGTGGACTTAGAATATTTCTAACCCTAACTTTTACAAAAAGAATTAAATCAGTTGAAAAAGTGGTCCTAGTGGGAATCGATCCATGGACCTCTGCATTGTAAGGCACATAACTCAACCACAAGACTAGCGAGGGGTGAATGCCAAGACATGATCTGAATCCCTCTTATTATTACGGAATAAAGCAATACTACTATTATGATCAGTGCACATAATATTATTAATAGAGCTGTGACACACAAGATCGTCAACCCTGGTTTGACACTTGACAGTCATGTGGGTATTTCCATTACTGCATATAAACACTTCAAAAGAAGTAAGTTCCCCTTTAGGGTTTCCCTTATATTTTCAAAAATATACATTGGGTTGAAATAGGTTTTCTGTCAAATTGTTATGAGGTTCATACCAATACTTGACCAAAATTTCAAATCAACAGGTTCTGTCATGCTTGAGTGAGCTTGTATTGAATGACAGAATGTCCCATTTCTAAAGTTGTTAAAATAATGTTTAGTAGTGTGTGTATTTACCACGTTGGTGTATCAATTGACGACATCAATTTCTCATAGTGTTGATGAGGTGCGCTACTCGATATGGAAGTCCAACTCTTGTTGTACCAGAATTTTAGCAACTTTTGAAATGGGACATTCCGTCATTCAATATGTGCTCACTCGAACATGACAGAACCTGTTGATTTGAAATTTTAGTCAAGTATTGGTATGAAGCCCATAATAATTTGACTGAAAACCCATTTAATTCCAATGTATTGTTTTGGAAATATAAGGGAACCCCTAAAGGGGAACTTACTTCTTTTGAAGTGTTTATATATATTTTATTATTATTATTATTTTTATATTTATTATATACACCTAGCACATAAAGTCCCTGCTCAGGTGCTTTGAGGTTGACTAATTCAAAATATATAATCGGTACCAAAAATCTGAGATATACATTAAATGAGCAAATTTCTTCTCCGCAGTTTGATACCTCATTCAATAAAATCGAATGGATACTTTTAAAGTTATGTCGATTTCAATGACCGCGGATGCAACAGAAAAGTGGCACTAGGTATAGGAAATCATTGATTTGTGTGTGATTTACCATAGACGGTAAAAATCAATGTCTTACCCGTCTATGGATTTACGCACTGAAAAACTCACAGCTTATCAGCTAAGACTTGTATTCTTCACAGCCAGATACACCCTTTGTCCCGCACATTGCGGTTATCACTAAAGACCCATTCATCTGTCACGTTCAGATAGCACACAGTTATCACACACAAATCAATGATTCCTATACCTAGTGCCACTTTTCTGTTGCATCCGCGGTTATTGAAATCGACATAACTTTAAAAGTATCCATTCGATTTTGTTGAATGAGGTATCAAACTGCGGAGAAGAAATTTGCTCATTTAATGTATATCTCAGATTCTTGGTACTGATTATATATTTTGAATTAGTCAACCTCAAAGCACCTGAGCAGGGACTTTATGTGCTAGGTGTATATACTTAGTATTCAGTTGAATTGGCTATGAAACAGTACCGTGGTGTATATGGAATAACCAGGATTTAATTTGGATAATATATTATGTATTTTTAAATATTAAAATAATTATGCTGATTGTTTCGAATGCCATACAATTATGGTGTTTTTGTTTTAGACTAACATTGCATTATATTATTACTGTTTTAAAACTCAACAATGGATCCCTCAGTCATTCACTATGGCTCGTGTGTAAAAAAGCCCAGCTGTATTGAGAAAATAAATTTTCTTTCAACATTCATAGTTTTTGTTTGTTTGTTTGTTTGTTTGTTCATTTATTAATTTCTAAGATGTCTTCCCAAATTTCCATAAATCCGCCTGTGTCCTATACAATTATGGTCATAGTAATTAGTTGGAAAACCCTGATAATAATTACACCTTAATGTGTTCTCATTTCCGCAAAATTTACACTATTGAAAAAAAGCTGGTCTTTGACGGAAAGCTTTGAAGCCTTTCACTCAATCTGAATTACTACACCCCATCAGGCAAAGTTGACTTTTGTAACTCCTTAAAGCACGTTTCAACAGTGAGAGGGAGAGTTTGTTTTTTATTGACACATGCAAATGTTCCAACAATATTGATTTCGATTATGGTTGTTTTAGGATCACTCTGTTTATGATATATTTAGGGGTTCAATAAGGTTTCGGAGTTGTTTATCTTGAATTGACAACGGGAAGAAGGGTTTATTTTGCGAGGGCAGCCCGAGCAAAATAAACCCGTCTTACCGTTGTCGATTCAAGATAAACAACGACGAAGACCTTGTCGAACCCCGTTCAACAATGACCAAACATATTTACATCATTCATGTGAATAGCGTTTTAATAGGCTTAATTTGACATAAAAAAATAGCTGCTCTTTAAAAAACGGGAACAAATGTTTACGTTTTATTATAATTAGGCCCTTATTTGGACATCGTCCGTTCCCTGTAAATGGGCGAGGGAACTTCTGAATGGGCTGGGTTAAAAAAGGTAAACATTAGAGAAGACAAAGTAATTGTGAAATTTAAAATATTTTGTAAATAACATTTTATTCACACACCACCTTTAACATTCAGAGAAAAATTAAATCATGAATGCGTTTAATATACATAACACATTTTGATACATGTTTATAGAATATTTGTATCAATTCAAAACATACCCTCCGTTTCAATAGTGGTACGGTCCATTGGATGAAAGGAATGTCATTTCACCGCGCGATGGTGCAAAATGACAATTCTCTTGTGCTTGGATGCGATCGTTCGGTCTAAAATTGTGGCTTTAGAAGGGAGCCTTGACATATGGCCCTCACCAAAAATATTTTCCTCAGGAATATAGCTACATTTTGGTATATAAAGCAGTTTGCTAACTTTAAGGATTGCATGGCGAAATGCATTTATACGCCGAAAAAACGGGCGAAAAAATGAACACATTTTGCGAACATTTTTTGTTTGTTTACAATTTTGCATCGATACATGCATTTTAGTGGCTTCCAAATAAGGTTCACCATCCTAGTAATTTGCATATGAACAGTGGGTTTATCTCAAATCAACAACACTTTGTTATTTATTTTATTTATTTATTTGAACATACGCTTTTAAAACAGCGGCACCCGTCTACCCGACGGTGCGTTCATATACAGAAAATCACAAGATTAATACACAATTATATACACAAATTACAAAGTTTTACCATGAGATAGATACATATTATATACAGACACAAAGTCAATCATACAAAATTGATCTGAAATTATGTCAGGCACACGTGGAAAATGGCACTATATATGTATATACATGAACAATATTAAATTCAGTCGTCATTGTTTGCGCATTTCGTCTCTAATCGTGCCTTCCATGCACGCTTGGAGAAGGACTTACAAAATTTGTCAAATACATGATAAAAGTCGTTAACATTGCTTATATTACAAAATGTGGTGTATGTACTACCTAGCATTAATTTATATTTTACATCAAGATCGCTAGAGATAAATAGCACCCATACATCAATACCATTTAAGTCAATTAGAGCCTTTTCTAGATTATTATATTCATTAGTTCTTATAGCATTAAGTGACATGCAAGTGAAAAGAAAGTGCTTTGTATCCTCAATACCATTATTACATAATTGACAGGTGCCATTATTATCAGGGGTCCATTTACTCACTTTGTACTCTAATGGTAGTGTATGTCTCCATGCCTGGAGTGTACTTAATACTCAAATAATCTGTAAGAGAGGATTTGGATTTGACATCTTCTTCCCATTCAATGTTAGATATATTATTGATCGCGCGTTTAACTGAATTGGCCCAATGAGGATTCAATGGAGCTCTACCAGACTTCGCTGAATCAATGATGTCAATTAGGTCACACTTGTGCAAAATATTATGAATACAATATAAGAATTTGTATCGAAGTTTAATTGGCTCAATATCCAAACTTAGCATTGTGTTAATAAGTAATTTTGGCCAGCGATGTTGCTCCATGTCAATGATACGTGCGAAATATTTTGCTCTAAAGCCATCTTGAATTGTGGAAATTGGTGCCCATCCGAGTTCACCATAAAGTACAGCGCAAGGTGTGTTACGAGGGGCTTTCAAAATGTAACGTGCCATTTCAAGCTGAAGATTTTCAATTTTCTTTACATCTGCTTGACTACCAGGAAACCACACCGAACTTGCATAATTTATCGATGGAAGAGCTATTGTTTTCCATAGGACATCACCATAATGTACACGATTAAAGTTATCAAAATTATTAATAATAGACTTAATATATGCAATGAGTCTGTTACCCTTTTTAACTACTTCCTGAATATGACAATGAGCAGAGAGGTTGCGTGATATGTGAACACCTAAATACTTATATGAATCAACCTCAGATATATATTTATCACCCAAGCTCCATAACTTATTCTTATTTATGCGTTGCCCGACAATCAGAACGTTACTGTACTTAAGGTATGGGGGAGTTGTTGAAATATCGATATATAATTAGAACGTCTATTTGAACTCTATAGAAACTAAATCTCTCTTGTCCTTTAATATAAAGGGCTCAACAAAAGAAAGTCGTACTCTTATAGAGTGACTTCCAATTTATATGTTTTGACCAAACAGGCTTGATGAATCTTGTATAGCATGTGTTATCGATATCACCCAGCGGTCATCCAGGCCATGCATGCATACACAGCATTTTTTTCCGCGTACATTGTAGCAGTGATTGTAGTGTGTTGAAAATGCGAATTTGGAAACGTCACAGATTTTCTTTAAATGGGGTTATCATTGTTGTTTAATTTGGAAGTCACTCTATAGGACATAAACAACGTGTATGACTTTAAATACCCGCTTGGATGGGTATCGAAGTCTGAGTCTGGTTATAACCTTTTAAACAACCACAGGTGGCAAAGTGTTGGTATTTTTCCTCTGTGGCCAGAGGAGGCACTTTGTTCTTTCAGTTTAATTAACATGCTACATGAAAGGGCACATATCAAGATCAAAGGTCAGTTGAGGTCAAGTTGTAAAATAATCTGAAAATATCCACGAATACAAAGAACGATTGGAACCAAGTCCAATTGCAAACAAACCTGCAACATGAAAACCTTCATATGTTAATGAGGTCATGTACTATTGTTCTTATTCTTTACTCTTAGGGACCGTTCATAAATACTTTGGTGGGGCTGAATAATTTTATTTTTGGTATATCAAAACTTTTGACCCCCCCCCCCCACCTCTCGCCACGCCACAAACTTTTTGACCTCCCCTCTCGCCATGCCACAAACTTTTTGACCCCCCTGTATTACTGCCTGCACCTGAAACTTTCTTGTCCCCGTTCATTGTTATCAAGTTCAGAGAACATAGATATGATATCTTTTATGGGATTTCTTTTTGACCATGTATCATATTCTATTTTTGATGGACGCATCACATCTAGGAGGGCAGGTTGTAGAATCTAGAGTGAATCAGAACTTTAACTTTAATTGCAGGTATCTTTGGTTTAGTGCCATGGTCTTTAATCCCCTGAATAACTTCACATATTTATGCACGGATCTCTGTTTTTGAAACCAATTAGGATGCTCCCTCCAATTATATATCCTGGGTTTAAATATGTTTTTGCTATTGACATGAATTTGCCCTTCATTCTTTTTTAGCTGGGCTAGTACATGAAATAGGCCCGTAGACATCTGCGCGCATAGCGCGCCAAAAAATTAGCTATTTTTACGTTGATTTATGAACGTTCCATAAATAATGTGCATACAGGTAAAGCAGGGGTTTGGGGGCGAAGCCCCCAGAAAATGTTGGAAACTAATAAGTTTTTAAAACTTTTTTGACCCCCCCCCTTGGCAGAATATCAAAACTTTTTGGGCCCCCCTTATAATTATCCAGCCCCCAAAAGTATTTATGAATGCTCCCTTATTGACAAGGAGGCTATATACGAGGGTCATTCAATAAGTTCTACTTCCTGCCTCATGACTTTGCTATTATATAAGCCAGTCTTATGGAATATTTGTCAGCTACAAAGTCAGAGTAAATTCATAGTCTGAGTACTGGTTGTATTTTTCTGGAGATGCATTGAAAACCGAATATCCATGTGACGGATGAAAACAGCAAACTATCTCTAAGTGCTTATATATCATTCCGCTATTCTAAGAGAATAAAATAGCTGTCTCCTTTGACAGAAAGCTTGAAGTTGCTTGACCCGAATAACTCTCCCTACCCCACCGGGCAATTGACCCCTCCGGCGTATCCGTATCCCATAACCCCAAAAGCATGTTTCAACATTGGACAAGGGGGAGAGGGGGAGATATTTTGTGTGGAATGTGTCGTTTTCATCATTAAACATTTCGTATTTGGATTTTATGTCTATACGAGCTTCAAGATAACCAACTTGAACCTTTCATAGGCGGTTCGTTTGGTCTAACCTGCTACAGTTTATCCAAAGATATACTTGTTTGACCATGAGAAAACAAGCCTCAGGGTTGTGCTAGTTTTTTGAAAGGAATCATCCATGTGTAAAATTGCTGTCATGTTTAACGCTTTTAATCATTTCTTCATAAAAATAGCACAAATTTGAAATGTTTAGGTCATATTTACAGAAGCATATTCTGTGATATTTACAGAAGCATATTCTGTGATATTTACAGAAGCATATTCTGTGATATTTACAGAAGCATATTCTGTGATATTTACAGAAGCATATTCTGTGAAGCAAATTAGACGAAACAGGGCATTTGAAAGGTAATGTAGTCATCTTTGAAGCTCGTACGAACATCAATTAATCCCGGCAATAAATAAATACTGATTATTAAATGAGCAAAATGACTCTATCCAGGAGCATCTTTTTTCCCTAAATACCGTTGGATTGGGAAGAGCAATTATACAAGATGTCCCAAAAAATGGGTGCGTGTATTCCACGTCGTGATTGCTCTCATTTTTTATTCTGTATTTGGCATTAATGATTATATCAGCTCGTGGATAATCTAGTTGCCTTTCATATGCCGTTTATTCGATTTGAATTGCTCTTACCAATCCAACGATATATGCTTGATCAACCACGGGTACTTACAAACTGGTTGTGCTACTTTTTAGGACAAAAAATGCTTGTGGAAAGAGTTAATTTTTCTCATTTAATATTCAGTGTTTACTAATTAATGTCCATATGAGCTTCAGGAAAACTAAATTAGCTTTCAAATTCTGTTTATTCTGTCACATTTGCTTCATCCTATATCCCAAATTATATCCTATTAAAAGCTGAGTAATAAAAGTCAAATTTGTGTTATATGGTCTATGAAGAGTGCTTCAATTTTCCACATGGATGACTGTTTCAAAAATGTGACATAACTTTTGATTTTTATTGCTCATCCGCATAGTTAAACGAGTATATTTTGGATAGGCTTAAAGTAAATTCGACAAAATACACCGTGTCTGAAAATGAAATATCAAATCCAATATCGTATTTTCTTTCACTAATTCAAGGAAAATTAATCAAACACAAGCCTACTTGAAACTGGACGAGTGCCACTTTTGAAAATATACTAGTGTTTATGAAAGAAGTCTTTCGCCCAGCCTCTATATTTATTGTTCATAAATTAGTGTCGAAATACCATTCACCTATTTTGTGTCACCTTTCTTTGTCAATGTACAACCAACGTTAAAGAACAAATTTCACCCG
This sequence comes from Ophiura sarsii, assembly GCA_035610835.1. Classification (NCBI taxonomy): domain Eukaryota; kingdom Metazoa; phylum Echinodermata; class Ophiuroidea; order Amphilepidida; family Ophiuridae; genus Ophiura; species Ophiura sarsii. Next base: position 77,459,828 of record CM069442.1, on the reverse strand, counting down.
TGAATTACCCAGGTTGAGCTTATTGTCCTCCAATAATCAGCTATTATAAATCCAGATGTCAATTTCATGTCCGGGAAGAAATAGTCAAGATGCGGCGCCAATTTGCACAGAAAACTATTGATTGAAGAACTACGTACGGCGTCAAAGAGAAACTGCTGATGTTGAAACTCGTGAGTAGTCAGTATTTATATTAACCTCAATCTCATAGATTGAAGCTGAGACTGAAGGTCACGAGGTATCATGTTTTAGGGTTTGATAGTAAAAATATACTGACAGACAATAGCATAATACAGGTCTAATGAAGTCCTAAAGTTTGGTGTTATATGTTTATACACACGGAAAGGGGAAATACTTAGCTTTCAATTTGGATTTGTCAATCCTGAGATATACCCAGTTTATCAAACCTACCCAAAATCAACGTTGTGCCACTTTTACAGAAAGAATGATTATGAGCATCAAAAAAGATACTAACATTGGTCTATCCATGGGCATCAATCGTCTTGAAACGTTGGGTTGAGCATTTGAACAGAATTGTTTAAATAAGACTGGGGAACCAAAATGAATCAATTAACTAAAAATGTTGTCCTTGGAATATGTGGTAAGGGATATCTACGAACAGTTATTGTCAGATTGGATCCCTCTGAAGTGCACGCCGCACGTTATCAATGTGTTACTGTGTCCTGCTACTTTTCAGGTCTTAGTCTTCCATAATGTCCATTATTCATATTGGTGCTTGTACCATTCCACCTTTGTAGGTGTACTCCTAGATGGTACGTGAGTGTTTGGGAAACGAATGGAAAACCCTCTGGTGACTTCCACTGGACTTCTCGTTTGATGATATATTTTAATACCATGAATTCCCTCTCTTCTAATGAAAATTGAGGCCGCACCCCGCCATATGGACGTCTGTCTTGTTTTGAAAATGAAGGCCCAATAAACATGTTGTGAAACCTCGTCAAAAGGATTGGTTCGAATCATGTAACAAACATCTTTATATTTAGTTCTGCTTGGATACACAGACACTCATTCTATTATATAAACCTATTCAACCGCAATACAAAAATGTTATTTTACATAACACTGGTGAAGGGCAATCGTGGAAGTTGTATCTTAGGAGTAAACCTTTGAAACTGTAAAGTGGCACAACATCGATTTAGGGTAGCTCTAGTTAATGGTCCATATTTCAGGATTGACAAATCCAAATCAGATGAAGTAAGCAGTATCTGAAAGCCAGGTGTCTTGTCTTTCAATATGTATAAACATCTTACACCAAATATTATAACTTCATCTTCGTAGCTACCGAAAATCAGTTGGTAGTGATTTGTTTCGTTTCGTGTCGTTCGCTCTACTGGTTGTATATCAAGTAATGTTTGGATAAAAAAGTTATTATCTATAACCCTAACTCCCACGGTCTTGCATTGGCAATGGATCACAGAGCTGGGGCAGGGGTCAACAGGGAGGCCTAACATTTTTGGTCCGGGAATACCGAGAATCATGAGAATTGAACCCGGGTCGCCGGACTGGCAGGCCGATTCAATACTCCACCACACCACGGGCGCTGGCCTGGCCAGACTAATGTTCGGTGCCTATCTATCAATACCCGGGGTATCGCGGCAGGGGATAGACCTTATGCGCACGCGCACAGGTACTGCTGGTCGGATGATTTTGTATGACCTAGTGCTGTTACAAATTGCTGCATATTTAGTAGTAATGCCGACACTGGGGTAAATCTTAGTTGGCGATTCAGGTAATGGTAAATGTACGTTACATTATATTTCAAAATAGTAATGGTTCGGACTCGAATATTACCCAATCCTCATTAGATTTCGAAACTGAATCTTTTATTAGGAGATAGCGATAGAAGATACGGGGTCATCTGTAACCATAGGTGTAGTTTACTCGCCTGAGGGCATTAGTGCACCCCGGGGTAGTGCACCCAAGGTCCCAGATGATCTTGGGATGATATTTCTCACCGCGGGTATCATTGAAGTGTCAATCAATTTCAGTGTGTTTAAGTTCTGCATACATTTTGCTCATGTATTTTCACTGGAAAAGAAGCTGACCATGAACAATTCCAGTATTTGCCGATAGCAGATGCGTATGTCAGAGGCTCAACACTCAACATCACACAATATTGTTGTTAAGATAGCAGTGAGCCGTGTCCATAGCCGTATCCATGAAACCTACCAAGAGGACAAAATAACACAAACATGGCGACAAAAGGCTAAAATTGAAATGGGTCAACCTGGTGTTTTACTGTACACTATAGTACTACCGGTATTCCCCCAAAATAAGTGCCGAATTGTATTTGTTTTTTAAAACTGAAAATGAAGAAAGAACTTTTTATATTAAAACATTCAAAGTTTGTCCCATGATTGCGGGGTAAAAAGGTCTAGTTGAAGATTTGCTTTTTAATCAGTAACGCGAACTCAGGAAAACCAGTACGTTTCCCCATTCCATTATGTTAAAGCAGGTCTTTGAGGTTACCTAGCGTCGATATAATTATAAGGACTACTATACTGTAACGGGATCGGGACGGCCTCAGTCACCAACTACCAGGTAGGTTGGTAGCGTGCACTGGAAGTTGGCAATGTAACACCAGGGCTCGTTGTATAAGTGTAATTATACGTTTGCGAGGCGAAATACAGACTGACGACGAATTTACTTTCAACACAATTTATTTACAGCTACATTTATCTCCATCATTCACATCGACAATACATCACTTTCCCATTAACATCACCCATGATTGTTCTGCCCTGATTTTAGTGCTGTAGCAATTAACTTGAATTTTACACCCGACTTGACTCCCTGATTGATCCTCCCTGACTGATCTTCCCTCTTTGATGGTTTAATCAGAAGATACATGAAAATAAAGAAATACAAAATATGTTACTTAAAGTGTACTGATAATTTGGAATATAAATCATAACAAAACATTTGGGTCAAATAATTCAACATAATAAATCACACATTGTATATTATGCATGTAAACATTATGAGCATTTAAAGATACACAATGTTGGGTAGGTCGAGAGTGAACGTTGATACTGACTGACGCGTCAACAGACAGGGACTCGAACCCACATCTTAACCTTGTCGTCGCACCAATGACTTTCAACCACCACGTGTAGATCTCTGGACTAGGACTTTAACCCAAACTTAGTCGTTCTGATCCAATCCACGTAACTTGTCAAACACCGCGCGGGACTCGAACCCCGGACTTTAACCGTACTAATAATCGTCGGCTGATCCGATCCAACTTGCGTATAATGGCGTCACTTACTGGTGGGACTTGAACCCAATCTCCAAATACACTCCTGACCATACCCAAATACTTAAATATTTAGACTTATGAGTACATTACATTACAGCTTAAACATGTTACGTAATAATAATGGCAAGTGGCTACTCCGCTTTATGCGCAGTACCTGTTCACATTGAAATAACTCACACGGACACAGATGATCAATACTGAGTGGGTGCCAGAAGTTGTGACCAAAAATATAACACTGTTATTGAATAATCTCAAAAATCGACTATTTACTCGCTTCGTGCGCACAATAACAAATTTAGGTCAACCGCGTTCTTACTGTACAATAAAACTCATACATTTGGCATATAAATATAACCGCACCAATGCAATGAGCGCACTTCGCATTCTTTCTGCGCGTATTTTGGCAGATGCAAAAACGACAAAATATTACAATCAAAATAGCAAAAATGAAGCGCATAATTATCACGCGATGCGTAAAATGTCGGCGCACTGGAAAATCTTGCGTTAAATGCGTACACACGACAAATGTTAAATTCACGCACTAATAAACACTGTACCAATCGCTTACAACGCATCCAAATATGACATGAGTTTGCAGTTATTTTTGTTGACTGCAAGTTTCACAAAATACACTATAGGATCATTTTTATATCAAATAATCATGACTTTTACAAAAAGCATGACTCTTAATATATAACACTCTGGTATCAAATAATCATGACTTTTACAAAAAGCATGACTCTGATAACACTCTGGTATGCTAACCATGGCCGTAGCCGTCACCATCAATAATAATTATAAAATATAAGTAATGTAGATCTGGCAACAAATATTGGGTACATAAATCTTGGAATATAAACCAAAATAAGTGTCCATCAAGCACAAAGTACATCTAATTTCTCACATGTCAATTTTGAAATACACACACTGTAATACGAGTAATTTGGTAGAAGGTGATATTCACATTATCATGAACATAAATAATCAATAAATCACGAGCTAGCACACCAAAGTAATAATTTGTAAAATGGTTTAAAACATCCAGGCAACCTTTGACTGACTCTTACTGCCTGTAATATTGGGGGATCTCACGTTTACACAACATGACGTATTTTTATTGAGACACACTGTAAATTGCGATTTATCCAAAACCTGCCAATTTTCTGAATAACAACAATTATTTGTATACCTGATTAAACCAACGTATTTTTACGACCATATAATGACAAGCGAGTGTAGAATGTGATTGAAATTATCACGCAATAGCAAAATAACAACATTTTAAAGTTTGTACACACGTGAGTCACGTAGTAAAATTAGATGAAATTATGCATCTGAAAATCTCACTAAATCTCACTTTTACGAATGCATCGTTGAATATAACCTATCCACATATGATCACAAATATTTACTCTAGACTCGGTTTGTACTTTGATTGAAATTTGGTAATGATTAAACCGATAAAATAAGTGAAAGTTTTCCCATTCAAACCTGTGTATCTTTATACCTTTGATCAGAGAGATGTTAATACTATTACACCTCCCTGCTTTGATGGTGTAGTCAGAAGATACATGTACAGGTCAAAACGGGGATCAAGTTAATTAACGGTGCAGCTATATAGCGCCCTCACTATTTCAGACGGCCTAAATGGGTATCGTATTGCACCCGGTGTTGGACGTATTCTCGATCCCATCACAATACCATACGTATACGAAATTGTTTTGAAGAATCAACCAAGTTTTGGTTATCTTATTAATCGACATAAGCAAATCGGGTTTCTTTATTCAATATCATACGAAAAATACAAAATTTATTGGAATGTGCTGATATTTCTAGACTTATTGGTAGGATGAATTTAATCTTTCCCTAAAGTTGCCTGGGCTTAAGGAGAAGGTGTATCCCATGCTTAGAACGCAGTACAACGAAGTACAACGAAGACAAATTGGTGACAGATGATCTTGGGATGATAGGAGTGACTGAGTTGTGTCCATGAAACCTACCAAGAAGACAAAAGGCACGAAAAGGACGAAAGGCAACACTAGAAATGGGAAAACCTTCAACCTGGTGTTTTTACACTACTTTCTCAATATAAGCGCCGAGTTGTATTTGTTTCAACTTATAAATAATGAAGAAAGATTTTTTATACTTAAGCATTCAAAGAATTTCACATGCTTACGGGGTAAAAAGATACAATTTGAAGAATTGCTTTTTAATCAGTAAAAATCGAATTCTAGAAAAGCAGTTTCCACATATCATCATGTTGAAGCAGGTCTTTAAGATAACCCTTGCGTCGATAGGACTATTATAATGCCTACGAAATTATTTTGAAGAATTAAGTTTTGGTTATCTTAATCGATATAGGCAAATAAGGTGTATTTTTTCAATATCATACGAAAAATACAATCACTAATTGAAATGTGCTGATATTTCTAGAATTATTGGTAGGATGAATTTAACCATTCCCTAAAGTTCCCTGGGTTTAAGGAGAAGGTGTATCCCATGCTTAGAACGCAGTACAACGGAGAAAAATTTCTCCACTGGTATCGTCTCATCCACTCGTAAATGAAAATGTCGGAGGATTAAGGCAGTGGTGACTTTCATCTCATTCATCGCAAAGTTTTGGCCGATACAGTTCCTAAAAAAATGAGGAAAGAAACCCATTTTCATTTAAATTAAAAGTCTGACCAATTTTTAGATTTGCATTCGTAGTTGCCATTTGATGGACGCATGCGTTGTTCTTAGATAGCTTTTGCGTTTAATAATTGCGAATGTTAACTACAGAAATACATGGCTTATGAAAATGAAGCATTGCGAATTAATTCTACAGATATGTTTAAGACATACCTATACATAAAATTCAGACGGTTTACAAGACAAAATATACACAAGAGATTTCGGTATTATGTGTCGATGTCTAGTCCGGTTAAATGTAAGTGTCATTCCAATTACCAAACCACATTAGCCATATAGCAAGAAGTCGAACCCACAACGTCGGTATTATGAGCGTATGTGGGTATACCTTGGTGTAAGACATTCATAAGTTAGTCAATAAAGGATAAACCCTTTATGGGATGCTCTCTCCAATGCGACATCTAGGCCTGCCATATCATATCATTTGTTCTCAAAAAAGTATGAGTAAAATCCTGAATTTATTGTGCATGTATAATACCTCGACCTCGGCTTTATTTTATGATATCTCGCTTGACACATTTCACCGGGTTTATTTTGCGTGTGTTGTATATTTTGTTATGTTGGGAAGCGCAATGAACGCCAAACGAGAGAATTATTTTGATCCCAGATATCATTACAAAGATTGAAAATAACATTAAGGAAAAAAGAAGAAAAACACGACACCCGACTGATATAAAAGACTTACCTAGGGCCGGCAGAAAATGGCACATATGCATGTGATGACCGTTTTATTGTATTTTCTGGATTGAATCTTTCCGGGTCGAAAGTTTCCGGATCGCTCCATACCTTTTCATTCAGGTGCATAGCACTTAGTTGAATTGTCAAATTTGTACCTGTTTGGAAAGGAAACACGAAAACTTGGAACATTGATACCCCAGTTTTTCATTTGCATAATCCAATAGCTACGCCCAAAACTTCTCTTGACTTATTTTTACTGCAAAGTTAAAGATACATACGTATATTAATGGAAATACTAATTATGAGATGTACTCTGCATAATTCTGTCTCGGATGTGTTCAGAAAGAGGGATTTGAATGGAACAAGTTCACATATCAAATATGTTCGTCCTCTTTGTTCAGGAGCCAATAATTTTATATAATTTTATTTAAAAACATTCGTATTGACTTAAAGGGACACTAAGAGATGTGTTGGAGGCAGCGCCCTCAATTATGATAAAAACTGAGATTAGTTTATTTTTATAATTGTATTACATGTATTAACTTACACCTATAAGGATTAAGAAAAATCAGCTCTCTTTGTACAAGAAAACGTCGATTCGGGACCAGCATTTTACGTCCGACAGTATCCCCCTGCAGTACGCGTGATACATAACGCGAACCATATTTGCATAGATGGCGTTTTTCGATAAATAGCGATGATATTGTTTTAATCTAGTTTTGCTGTGTTTTTTTTTAGTAGAAACAACAATAATGGCGATTTTTAATGTTCATCTTGAATTCTGAAGTAAATTTTTAAACATTTAAACTTTTCAACACCACTTAATGTCCCTTTAAGTAATATCTCAAAGATTGGCTCATTAACTTGTGAGGTGTTAATTCCTTTCGGTGGTTGGATCTTGTTTATAATTACCTGGTGGGGCTACACATCCATCTGCTGAGAATCTAAGGGGACGTTCAAGTTGTCTATTTATCATCGGCACGGGCGAATAGAGTCGAAGGCTTTCCTTTATACACATCGTCAGGTATGGAAGTTTAACGAGGTCGTCCCTTTAATTAGAAAATAAGAATGATACAATTATTGTTTACATTGAAATGTTTGAACCAGTCGGATGTTTTTACTTGAATGATACATTTGCATCAACATATTGTCTTTCTGAACATTTTTCAAGTGGGTTTCAGAAATGACTGAAAAAAGAAAGAGAATTACCATTCTAATCGACCATCTTCTTTGCCCTCCAAAACTGCATCGACTTCTTCACGGCATTTCTGTTGGTATTCAGGGTGACGGGCCATATTGTACAACATCCAGGACACACCGCTTGCCGTCGTATCGTGGCCTTCGAACATAAATGTGTCAACTTCATCTTCAATCTCTTTGGCTGATAACCCATTGCCGTGTTCGTCCTGAATGACAAGAAGAGTTATAATAGTCATTATTATAATATTCGTGTCGAGCCTTAATTTTCTGTTTAGGTGGTTTGCACCACATTACTTGTCGCTATATAAGATAACTAAAAATTTAGTTTTGAAATTACTATTTACGCGTGAATATTTTTTACTAATATGTCGACTAACTCGTCGTACCTCCTCTACTAGACTGGGTCCCCGCGTCCCTCTATATGGCCGCCATCTTTAACAATGGCGGACCAAAAAGATTTGAACACCCTCGCATGGGCCGTGTGTAAAATAGGGAAGACATGAAGGATCGAGCTACCTCTATACGCGCGCTTCGGTTACGTCATGTTGAGGTCATAAGACTTGCGCAGTAGCGCATTTTAGAAGGGGACTTCTGACGACGATGAAACCTACGTAATATAATCATCACAAAGGCAAATGATATCATTGGTAAGCGAAACTTTTACACTTGATAAATGTTTACATATTTTGAAAAACAGACCATCGTCGGTCCCAGTTTCGCCCAATTTCTCCCGTTAAAATATTATGAGATCATTCATGTAAACCTGCACGTCCGACTGACTGACCGAGAATTTATCATTGCAGGGTCCTATTTCATACGTTCAACTTAAGGTTTATTTTATATTGACAGGAATTTGTAAGTTGAGAAGAGTTCATATTAAATTCTTCTTCATTAAAGAATAAAAGCTCTTCTTAGGATATTAGAAGAATGATATCTTGTTAGTAACTTACGAATTCCTTAATCATGTTAATAACTGACCTCTTCTCGGAAGTTGTGAAGTATAAGATAAGCCAATCGTCTTTACTTAAGAAGTGTTCAGAATTGAAGATAAATCAAATGTTCTTAAATCCAACTTAAAGGGGCATTTAGAGATGTATTGATATAATAAATGAGCAAATAACGTAAAGATAATCAACATAGCCCAAATCCAAAATGTCATACAATTCCGACATCGCCTTCATGCCAAATAAGTAAATAACGGCACCTCCAGGTTGAGATTTGCCACGAAAGTCTGCAAGTAAAACGATAGCATAACTTCCGAATTCAGCACCTAGTTTCGATATGATCATATCGATATGATCATAACTAAGAAAATCATGACATTTTATATAATAAACGGCGACTGTTGGTAAACTGTTTAATGCCTAAGTATTATTTTTATGCAAAAAACTGATTTCCAGGATAATTGAGGGCGCACCCCCATACATATCTCTCAATGCCCCTTTAAGGCTAGATCTTAAAGTGTTATGAAATAGACGCTGGAGCCATTAATGACTAAAATACAGAACATGAACCCATAAAAATCACACGAACTAACTTTTGCAGCAAGAAGAATATCAAGAAAATCTATGTATTTCCGTTTTCGAGTTGTTTCTTCCTCACCAACACCGCTACCCGCCTTGGTTATCGCGTTTGTCCGTTCAGCAATTACTTTACGTGTATACGCATGCGCAGTATTGATTGCACGTCTCCAGCGCCATCCACTAGGTGAAAGGTGATATATGACGTCACTATGGTGGAAAATGTTCATGACTCTCGCGATTATCAGTTCAGACATTTCGTGGACACTCTTGATGTATGGATGGTTGAGTCTAAAGATATTAAGAAGCAACACCATCAATTAAAGGATTAATCTAAATACTTGATCAATTGTAAGACACGTGGTTACGTGTTTGTGGAGTATTGCATTAAACTTAAGATTCGTCTAAACATGCTAAAGTAGAGTTATTCTTCTTAAGTTTTCAATTTGTGAGTTGATCATCGCCGTGATATATAGACCCCCACCAGGTCAAACTTAAGAACTTGGCCCTTCTTCATAAAGCTCAACTTAAGAAGAATTCTTACATATTCTTCATAACCAGAATAACTCTTCCTAAGTTCACTTAAGATTAATCTTAACTTTTTTGCAATAGGGCCAGATCATATAACACGCAGAATACATTATTAATTCGTTTGAGCCGATTACACTACCTGAAATGTAAGGGAGTGCAGACCGGGCGTATCCAGGCGGGGTGCGCGAGTTGCGCACCCCGTGCCTATACTTTGGCACTATGGTTTGAGAATGGGCCCTTCGGTTTAGACTCTCGCTATCGGTTTTTAATAGCTCGTTTCTCTCACCAATTTGGAGTAAGACATTATCACTATTTTATGCTGAAAAGTCAGTAAGGGATGGCATCCAGATCCGTACGGTTTGAAAACCGTAGATCGGAGAGTGTAAACGCAGTGGGATTAACGGACAGTTGGTAGATAGTTAACGGAACGCGGTTAAATGATGACCAACCGATACGTGTTTAGCCATGCTTAGCGAACGCATTGAACAACTCCCGTGAACGGACAGCCAGTGCGTTTACCCTCTCCGATCTACGGTTTTCAATCCATACGAATCTGGATGCCATCCCTAAAGCAGTACTCTATACACTGTTAGTTGTCAATGTCACACTTCATTGAATAGACAACAGAGTTGCTCTTTTGAGCGCAATGTGGTATTGATGGAAAGCGGAGCACAAAATATGTAACACAATATGAATATATCATGAAATATTTGACAAATTGGTGGTTAAAATATTTGTTGAGGAGTTTATACCCTATTGCCTTGCCTTACCCTTCCGTCTGGCATTTGCTTTCCACACTAAATATGCACTTCAAAAGACTGTCCAGTGTAAAGAGACTTATGTCTTGAAACATTTCTCGGGATGTTTCTTTCTCTTTGCTAGCATGATTCCATTTACTCTGAAACATAGACACATGTCGTATTCATTGTTAGAATATGCATCAAGTTTTGCAGTATGTCACCCAAGATAATTTTGTATTAGAATAATGACTATCAAAATAACCAATGCATGTTACTCCTTATCCAAAATCGTTACTTTGTCTAAGTCCACACGGTGTTCAGTTGGGATACCTCTCGGACGACTGGTGGAACTAGGACGTCTCTGTGCTCTAGAATACCTGGTTTTTAATCAGCGTTTGGTTTCTCCGATATGACTTAGAGCAAAGACTCTTGGTAGTCTGTCCTTGACAAGGAATCAGATACACTGGGCCTATACAGCCAACCTTCTTTTCGGATTTGTCTTTTTGAGAAACAAGTAGGCCTAGTTGGCGTAGAGTGCGGGCAGGTTTGAAATAAGCGCATACTAGGAACGATCTTGTGTATGGTGGAGTACAACGTAACAATTGATGTGCTTTACACGTTTTGCTTTGTTGTCAAAGTCAAATGACAAAAATACCCGGATGACCGGGCGACCTATAGGTGGTATTAGATCATGATAGGCTTGATTTCAACCATGTGAAAGTTTAGTACTATCATTATAATGTGATATCATGATATAATAATCGTCTCAAAATGTATAGTCCGTATAGGCCAAACATCAGCCGAAAACCAATCGAACTGCCTGTTGACATCCAAAACCACACCAAACAGACTCTATTTATATATCTATCACGAGACAGTGGCGACTCTGCGTTCTTTACTTATGCTAATTGTAGCACATCAACGAGTGCGCCGACCCGAGGCACTGGCGTATTATACACACACGCGTAGGAGACGGGCGATAAACATACGCATACGTAAATGCTGCGCCTGTAGAGTTACGTCACAGTCCAGAAGAAGAAAAATAGAGTATTATATAATATGATAAGTAGTTTCATAAATGTCAGATCACAACAACATAGTTAGACCACTTACCACTAAATCCATAGCGGAATCGTTGAATATTTTTGTGTATGGTCTGAGCACTTCGAAATGAAATGCAGGAGTAAGCAGTTTACGGTTTCGTTGCCACTTCTTTCCTCCACTGGTGAGTAGTCCATCGCCAACCCAAGGTCTTACGAATTGGTAGCCATATTCATCTTTCGGTTCTAAAGAGAGAACAGTTTCAGTGAAGTTAGTGGCTACAATATATGACCAAACCTCTTTTTTAGCTTGGTGCGAAAATTATTTATATAAACAAGAAGATCTTTTTCCACGGTGCACGATTAGCCAAAGGAACGCAGTTTAAAGGTTTTGCAGTGCAGTATTTAGGTCAAAGGTCAGAAGACTGATTTTGGTAGTTCAAATAGAAATCAAGCTCAATTGTAATCAACATCATTATTATGAACACTGAGTTACCAAGTACACTGGCAACCCAAACAAGTATTAGGACACTTGGTTATGGTGTCAAAATTATCCTATATATTAAATTTGGAGAGTAATATTTCACTACGATGTGAACAAAATGTGTTGCTGAATCTCTTCTCATTTATAAATTCATGTTTCCTACAACATCTGCTTATTAAATTCCATGGAATTAAAGAAAACATGTGCCTTCTTCAAATCCCCATACAGATTTCCCATTGGAAATACCTCATGAATAATCAATCAACCTCATTATAGCCAATGTACTCCTGGTGGGTAGTCTGACAATTCTGACTTCCTTTCATAAAAACCTTCTCAATTGTTTGTCAATGGATTCACTCAAGTAAAACTAATCACAATAGTGTCACTAGTCTTTAATCTCTCACAGATATTGACACTTGATCTCTTTATTCTTCTAAAAACCAAGATATTTGGGCGGGTTATTTAGTTTCACTTTGACACTTTTAGTTTCATATTTAAAATGGAAACCATCCAAATTCTCTGTACTTTCTTATAGCACCCACATGACCTTGGCACACTACACAGTTCTGTAATTTCATCATAACCTAGAATATTTGTCAAGCTAATTTAACTCTAAATTTACTAAAGATATCAATGCGAAGAAGCTTAAAGCCCGGAAATGTTGTTATAAATAGTTTCCTTTTAAATAATGTCGCAGGAATATTCCAAATTAATTTAAAACACATTTTTAAGAACTTTCCATTAATTCTATTACCCTAGAATATCAGTGTTTTTCATCTTGCAAGGTGTCCAATTACTTTTGGTCGCTAGTGTATTAATAAGTAAATGATCTATTTCCAATATCTTAACAAAAACTGCCCTCAATGTGTATATTAATTAAATAACGCAATTAATTCACACTAACCAATCACAATAGCGCTTCTATACAGAGTGCTATTATGTGTTTGGTAGTGCATCAATGTGAAATGGGAAGCAATCTGAAGCAATGCAATGATAACGTGTGGCAGGCCAGGTTTCGTTCAAAGTACATGCACATGTACGTGACCCAGTACTCGAATCGGTCTATGACGTCTCGCTAACGGTCGACGAAAAAACCAAGATACAATGTATAATAGCTTTTAGATTTACAATGCAACCTTAAAGCCAATGTAAGTCCGTCCTGCATTAGCACATATGTTACCAAACCGATGTTTATGGAAATTGGCAAGTAAATTCAAAGCAGATATATTCAAGGCAAGGGTATACTCCCGGGGTATACTCAAATGGAAAATCTACACTACATACTCTTTTCATTGTATTCCCCACACTGTTTTCCCTTAAAAACAAAAACAATAATAACACTATTAGTTATCCACTGTTTGATAACGCAATACGGGAAGATACCTATGGTTGGGTGCCATATCACATGAGGCCGGAATTTATCACTTAGGAAATCCCCAATATATCCTGTACATGTATGTGCTACCAGGACGATATATCCTGTATTGCGTTGTTGGCAGATTGCTACCAGTATTGCGTTGTTGGCAGAATAACAGCTCTGATTGGTTAAATAGAGATTTGGGTTGATCCATTATCATTTTCAGGGGTTGGTGGAAGTAGTGATGGGTGGATAGGGTAGCGGTAGGTTTTGGATTATGGGTTGGAAGGGGATGGGGGTTAACATGCCTTTTTGGTGGTTCCAGTGTAATTTTGGTGGTTCCCAGTGTTTTGGGCTCCAAGTTGTTTAAGTGTTTAAGAAATCTATGTTGGGAGGGGGTATATGGTGAATAAGGAGGGGGTTGAAAAATTCTCTTTTTTTGGTGGTTCCTAGTGTTATTTTGGTGGTTCCCAGTGTTTGGGGTTCCAAGTTGTTTAAGTGTTCAAGAAATATATGTTGGGTGGAGGTATATGATGAATTAGGAAGGGGTTGATAAATTATCTTTTTTTGGTGGTTCCCAGTGTTATTTTTGTGGTTCCCAGTGTTATTTTGGTGGTTCCCAGTTTTATTTTGGTGGTTCCCAGTGTTTGGGGTTCCAAGTTGTTTAATGACACAGGGAACCACCATAATGACACAGGGAGCCACCATAATGGGTCACTCTGTCAACCTTATTAAGCACAACTCATTCCAACTCTACAAATATCCTCATTGAGCACTTGCACAACTTGGAACCCAAAACACTGGGAACCACCAAAATGATGCTCAGGACCACCCAAGAGGGCCATTTTGTCAACACCCCGACATATACTCAGTGAGCGCTTAAATAACTTGGAACCCAAAACACCGGGAATCACCTAAATGATACGGGGAACCACCAAAAAGAAATCTTATTAACCCCTCTCCTCCTCCCTTGCACACCCATAACCCAACACTTACATTCACCCTTTTCCCCCATCCACCACCATCATAACCCCTAAAAATAAAAATAAATAATAATGGATCAACCCAAATCTCAATTTAACCAATTAGAGTTGTTATTCTGCCAACAACGCAATACAGGATATATCGTCCTGGTAGCAATCTGCCAACAACGCAATACGGGATATATCGCCTGTTAGCAATGTTAATTACAATGCAATACGTTTTTATATTGCTTAGTTGCCAAATGCTTAATAACCAATCAGATTACAGCATTTGTATATATTTATAGCTACTAAGTGATAATGTTCCATACCAGCTGTTCCAAGAATCGTTTTTATTGCATCTGGGCTCAAAATAGCTAGGTAACATCGAAAAGGACCAAGCCATAACTGTAACGTGCCAGTGACCGCATTCGAAGCCTCTTTTGCTAAGTTATTGATAACGACAGCTGGGTCCAGCTGTAGATAATTACAAAAAAAATGGTAAGTAATTATTTTAAATGGAAACAACACAACTTTTTCACTAAAGATTAACAGTCTCTGCCTCTAAAAGTGCACCATGTGGTGATTCATGGGTCCTCAGATCAGATCATTACCATAACATTATACTATAGCCAACTTTTAAAATTCCTTAAAGTTTTGGTTCGGTTGTAAGAAATCACCGACATTTCAGGAAACAAATCCCAGTAAAACGATAACTACGTTCCCCAAAGTATAACTATGCGCGCCATGCACATCCCAACGAACGGAAAACATATTTTGAAACCTCCAGTTGGGTACGTACACAACAAAAATGAAACGAAATCGTTGGGATCTCGTTGGCGCATCACATTACGCTGACCTTGAATCCGTGACGAACAGCGTCCTCAGCCGTTTTCAAGCCCTTATAATTTGACGCGCCAACAAGATCCCCTTACATAAACAAGTACATATGGAAGAACTCGGAGCCTTTGACAAATTCAAAAGTAAAAATTGTTGGGATCTCGTTGGCGCACGGAGATAATCTAGGTCAAAGATCAAATTATTCAAGGTTTATTAAACAAATGTACATAGCAGCCAAAGGCTGAATTGCAGTACAATCTTACAATAAAAACAATTAAATACATACAAATGACACCAATTATATATATATATACAAATACATCAATAAATAATCACCCAAAATGATCCTCGTAGAGTGCTCAACTTAAATAAGGAGCTTTATAATAGATGAAAATAGAGACTATTTCATTATTCCTTATTTATTACAAACAATTCAGGATTTTGAGCCATTTTTGCACCTTTGTAAATCCGTGCGCCATCTTTAAAACACCTTGGAAATGACATCTACTTGCAAAGATGGTTTACCTTGAACAAAAAATGAAGAAACTACATTGTGAGATTTCTTTTACAAATTTGCTTCAGAGCAACTTACACTTTTTGGGCCATTTATCAGAATATCAGATTACTTTGGTAAATGTTGACATGTCATAGAACATTGTTTGTTATGCAATTTAAGATCATTCTCAACACATCACAACATTAATCTGTGGCATGATGTATCATAAATTGCGCATTATGTCTTCATAATTCAACAACCCTGTCGAATTCGGAAGACATGACATGGGGCGAGGTGGCGCAGTCGGTTAGAGCGTCGTAACTCTGCTGCGCACACCGTAGTTCTGTTGGTGGATCGTTTGAGCGTGAGTTCAATACGATAAACCAACACAGCCTTGTCCCAATGCCTCCTTCAGACCGTGCAGAACTGAAGTAGGCATGTATAGGCGCACCGTGGTTCAGAATGGTCACGTAGAAATGTTGGCCCCGTGTATCGGAAGAGCTATCCCCGAGCACGTTAAAAGTTCACAGACTCCTGATCCTTCGTAAAGATTAAGGGATCACCTCGGTCTGCATCTGTACACACACATATGATATGTATTCCTATATGATAATGGTATAGTAATGTATCACTGATTTCTAAAAAAAAAAATCTGATGTCAAGTGTAGCCGTTTCAGTTATTACACCTCATATATATTTATAAGGGTATCCTCTTTTATGATTGGTTCATTTTTAACCAAGTCGGATAAATGAAAAACCGACCGGATGTTTGAGTACTACCAAACATGCGAGAGATTGAACTACTCCCCGCTAATCAACACCGTCCCCCGAAACAATTCTAGATCCTATGAATATTACGTATATTAAACGGTGACGCCAAGTACGAGGTTGGTTGACAACAACAAACATGGCGTCGCCTGCTAAACATCGCTGCCGAAGAAATTCGCGAACTAAACAGACGCAGATTTGAGGCTTCTTTTATAATTATGCTGCATCAAAATCCGTGAAGGTCTGCAGCAATGATTGTAAAGTATAGGTAACGGGTTTAAATTATATTGTTCTTCTGCCAGGGGAATTGAGTCCGCCGCTTCTTGCTCGCTATATAATAGGTGTAGTAGTAGTAGGCCTCTACGACGAACGAGCCTACTCGGGAGCAATGTAACCTTTTTCGATTTTCAATTCAGTTTAGACAATGAAATATGTATGAGGTGTAATAAAACAAATACAACATGGTTTATTTCGGGAAAGTAGTGCAAACTTCTGGCCCCGCTTCTGGCCCTTGGTGTTGGATCCAACACCGCGGGACCACAGTTTGCACTACTTTCCCTCAAACCATGTTGTATTATAAATTGTTACTGTTATTAATGATCGCTCACGTTCATATTGTATGTACAGTATTGTTTAGGCTCATATCTAAGGATGTATGTGCTCAAGATTTGAGTATTTTAATCGTTGAAACAGATAAATGGACAGGTTGACGGCCCTGTTTCATAAAGGTCAACTTAAGATTAATCAGAAGTTTGTAAGTTAAGAGTTTATTTATATTAGATTCTTCTTTAAGTTAAGAATAAAAACTCTTCTTAGGATAAGCAGAATATTACCTTGGAACTTAAAAAGAATTCCTTAGTAAATTTAATAGCCTCTAAGAAGAATTCCTTAGTAAATTTAAGATAGCCTCAGAGCTATCGGTATGCTATATAGGTCCAATATATAATAAAATTCCGGATAAAATTATTCTCACTTACCAGAGCAATGTGCCCAAATAGCCAGTGTCTCGGTGTAAATTTTAAGTTTTCAAAGTTCTTCAGATTCTTCTCTCCATGCCGTCTCATTTGCAACGATTCCCAAAGCAGTTTCAACACGTTGATGGCCACAAATACAACAAATGTTATACCAACGATACGCACGGTGTAAATATTGCGATGGAAAATACTAGTGCTGGAATCGTCGCCGACGTTAGCAGTAGCAGACAATGAATCACTGTCTGCCATTTTAAGAAGGATACTAAATTAAGCGGCAGCTGTAGTCACCATGAAATTGACAGCCGGCGGAGACGCACGGTTACACTACACAATGTTACCAATACCAGGCTTCCGAATTCGTACATATAAGTGACTTTGAGCGTAGTGTATCTACTGCTGTATTAATAGTAATAATTCACGCCGTGGTATCGTCTACGCCTTGTGCGAGAAGTATCAGTAAGGTAAATATTGATTTTAGCTTCTTGACAGACCGTATGCCCAGCTGAAGGTTTGTGTTTTCGTATGCTTATCTTATGATTTTATCTAACGCGCATTTGCGGCATTTATGACCTTTGTATCCAGATATTGATTGCTGGTTAATATGTCGAAAAGTGTTCGCTGTAGAAAAATCCCTTTAAAAGGGGGAAGTGTAACAATTCAATACACGGCGTATGAATGAAAATGCAACTTCTTAATCATGTTATGGCAGGCAATTTTTTAAAATTTAAAGAAATGTCAAATTCTTTAACACAAAAGGGTTTGGTCGTGGATAATGGCATGAATAGTAAGTCAGCATGTCAGAGATAGTGAATGGCACACTACCAATGAGCAAAGAGAAAACTTATTATTAATCACTATGGGAAACCCCAGGAAATCATCGACATCACAGGTCATGTAGCGACAAAGGGGTCCGAGGAAAAAGCAATTTTATCATTAGGTATTGATAAAGATTAGACTTGGTACATCATCATCATCGGTCGTCCTTGGACGGAATAGTGGAAGCAGCTGACACATATTGGTACCATGTAGCTGTATTCATATGAGCTGTGGAATATCACTTAGCATGCCACGGTTAGAATTGTCATATTTAGGAATCAAAAACATCAAGTGGGCTGAGATAGGCTGGTCCTTAGTGCGTACGCAGTGCCTGCAAACTGTAGACGCCTCTTTCTCAAAGTGACTGACAGACTCGGAGGGATGTCACCATACGCCCACTCTGTTTGTTTGGTGGTCTCGCCAGCTGATGTTAAGTACCGGTACTCTTGAAGTAGCTGTGTGTAGCATCCATCAATTCTATCCTCAAACCTTTGAGTTACCGTCCAGGTTTGTAGGATACTTTCTACACATGCCCTAAAAAACTTGATTTTGATGTTTCTATCAAGTTTTGACTTCCAGATTTTGTCCAGTTTGTTGCATGGAACCATGCCTGAACTTTCCGGCACTTCAAGTCATGTCAATGAATCTGATAGTGACGATCCTAGATACTTGAAAGCCTTTTAAGCATTAAAATGCTATCAAGTTCAGAGTCATTCAGAGTTTGGACATTGGATGGAGTAGGTATATTCACAAGGAGCGTCTTGGTCTTTCCGACATTAAGATGGAGCCCTACACAACTGGAGGTATCCTCTACACTCTGCAAGAGCTCTTCAGCTGAAGCAATGGATGATGCCAGAAGTGCTATATCATCAGCAAAATCCAGGTCCCCAGTGTAGGCGCATTTCGGGATATCTGCTTTTTCTTTCCTCAATGATGATGCCAGTAGAGTGTTTGATGTCTTTCAAAGCATGTCGCATGACATAGTAAAGCACTATTATGAAAAGGAAGGGGCTAAGGTGTCTCCTTGCAGTACGACTGCCATAACCTGGAAATGATCAGTGTCACTATCTGGAGTAATCACCAAAGCAGAGTTGTTATATATTGCCTTGATTGTATCAATGATGATTCCTGGAATTCCATATGCTTGTATAGGATTTCAAACATGCGGTCTCGGTGTATAGAGTCGAGTGCTTTTGAGTAGTCAATAAACACTACGGCCAAAGGAAGATTCTTAGCTTTCATGCCTTTAATGATCCATCTGAGGGCCAGAATCTGAGAGATGGCTGATCTCTGCTGCCTAAAACCATTCTGGTTCCAACGCAGTAAAGGGTCAATGAAGGGTCTGATTCTGTTCAAAACCATTCGGTTGAAGAGCTTAGCTCCGATATGCTGGAAAGGGTGATGCCTCTGTAGTTTGATGGTTTTGTTAAGTCTCCTTTCTTTGGGATGGGTATTATACCACCCTTTGACCACTGCGTAGGCTTCTCATGATGAAGTAGTAGGCAGTTGCATAGATGCAGAAGGTGTGGTTTGAAGGCATCTGACTTCCAAAGCTCGAGGGGTATGTTATCCAACCCGAGAGCACCGCCTGGTTTTGATTGTGAAAGAGCTTCTCGAGTTCGTCTAGCGTAAACTCCAATGTTAATATTGGTAACACTCCTTTGACAACTTGGCATATGGTGAAGTCTTTGACGGGGATATGGATGGAGGTTTCCCAAGTAGAAGTTGAGAAGTGTTTTAGCCATGCTCTCCTTCTTTCGTGAGATGAACCAGCAAGCATTACATTCTTTCCTGCCACTGATATCATTCCCAATTTTCCAGGCTATGCCGTGTTTGCTGATAGGGATGCTTGTCGGACCTGTTCAGTTCAATGTTTGATTCCAGCAATGCCTTTTCCTCCGAGATGTTTGCATCCATCAGCAGCTGTTTGGTTTGCTAAATGTTAATACCCTCCTTGATTGTTGCGCGATATGAATCTCTTGCAGACTTAACTTTCTGGGGTTGTGACATGCTCTTGAAAGTGTTCTTTGGTTTCTTAGGCAGTATTTCCTCAGCTGCTTTGATACAAGAAGATGTCTTGAGGAGGTCATACTTTTCTTGGAATGACAAGGAGGCCTTTTCTTGGTCCAATGGGTCAAAATAGTTGCTAACTTAAATGGCATACTGTTCTTGTAGGTCTTTGTCATGGCACAGCGCTTTGAAGTTCAGGGTGCGTCCAGTGCTTTTCTTTGCTTTTGGAGCACGCAGCCGGAGTTTAACTTTTGCTGTGATGGTTCTATGGTCTGAATCCTACCGTTGCAAGTGTGCTATAAGGGAGCACTGTACCAAATCAATGCGCAATTCGTGTAATCCTATACTAGTTCCGGAAAAGCACGAAGACTAGGCTTGTAAATGTGAGGTTTTCGGGCAATTTGTTTCTCCGGGGATGGTATGTTTGTATTTAAATGAACGAATGGGACCTACCCGTTGCACCTACAATGATAAAATACGATATTTTTAATTTATCGACCTAAATAGTGCCCAGGGCGTAAGCACCTGCCTAAATGGTAAACAGGCATGCCAGAAAACGTGAAAAAGTGAGGGCGCTATGTGCAGGTCCGTAGCGGAAAATTTAGCTTAATAACCCCTCATGGAACAAGGCTTAAATTAAAGTTGAGATGTTACTGAAAATGGTCATAGGTGACAAGTATGCCATAAATGTAACCGGAGGGTAGAAAAGGTGTCTTGAAATATGGCACTTTTACACGTATTTCAATGAGAAAGATATTTGGTGTGGTGCTCCCTTTAACGCACAATGGCCATTTCCAATAAACCAAGTTTTGAAGTGGAAGATGGGTTCAAATTGCTTAAATATGCCTTGATTTACATTCAAAACACCCTTTATATCAAAGTCGGACGTTAATATCAAGAAATTTACATGATTTTCTCGAGAAATATCCAAGAAAATGGCTCTAAAGCTCCAAATGTAGAGTCAAATGGCTATGGGTCTGTTTCGCGATTTTATAGATAGAGGGTCACGTTACCCTTGGCTAGAAGCCCCTCACGTGCAAGAATACTCCCTATTAGGTCTATATCAAGTAACTTGCATCTCAATTAAAGAGTTGATTATCTCATTTTCAAGTTCAAAGCTTTATTTAGAGTTTAGCACTCTCATCTAGGTTAACGAGTTGTCAAAATTCATATTTGGCCCCACATTGGCTCAAAAAAGAGCAACAAATCGTTAAAATTGTACATTTAATGCTTAACACAATACCCTAAGGGTAATATCGTGACAAAAATGTAATTGTGCGTTTGCCTACTAGGTAATTATGATACTCTAAGTAAACAAATGACTTTTAGAAGCTTTATTGTCCTATAAATACGGGGGTCTTTTACCCCCCCCCCCCTACATAATTTCACCATTAATGGCATACAGGTATCTCTGCAATGAATTCGGCGTGATATAGTGATTATATGATTAAGTTATCATGTTTGTCGATAATTAAATGTGTCATATATGCTATTAACATATAATTTATACAATGTAAACAATGTAAAATCTAAAAATACACGTTTTGGTCATGAAAGCAGACTTTAAATGTAACAATTTTGGGCAAAAAAAGGCCAAAAAGTGAGAAAAATTGGGTATTTTGGGTATAGAGTAAAATCTATTTTGTGACATAATTCCAGTTAGGAGTAGAATTTGAATTTTTTGAGTGACACTTTTTCATGATGCTATATGATGATTCCAAAAATGCAAAAAAAATAATTTAGATTTTTGTTAAAGGGAGCACTGTACCAAATCAATGCGCAATTCGTGTAATCCTATAATAGTTCCGGAAAAGCACGAAGACTAGGCTTGTAAATGTGAGGTTTTCGGGCAATTTGTTTCTCCGGGGATGGTATGTTTGTATTTAAATGAACGAATGGGACCTACCCGTTGCACCTACAATGATAAAATACGATATTTTTAATTTATCGACCTAAATAGTGCCCAGGGCGTAAGCACCTGCCTAAATGGTAAACAGGCATGCCAGAAAACGTGAAAAAGTGAGGGCGCTATGTGCAGGTCCGTAGCGGAAAATTTAGCTTAATAACCCCTCATGGAACAAGGCTTAAATTAAAGTTGAGATGTTACTGAAAATGGTCATAGGTGACAAGTATGCCATAAATGTAACCGGAGGGTAGAAAAGGTGTCTTGAAATATGGCACTTTTACACGTATTTCAATGAGAAAGATATTTGGTGTGGTGCTCCCATAAGCTTCAACATTTTGAACGGAGTTAATCCAATTTCCTTCTTACTATAAGATGTAATCTAGTTGAGCCTTTGAAGAATTTGGGTACTGGAAGGTCCACAGCTTTCTATGTGGTTTCCTGAATTTGGTGTTCGTCACAACAAGATTGACGCTATTTGACCAAGTCCAGTAATAATAATAATAATAATAATACCGTTCTTATATA
Source organism: Ophiura sarsii (assembly GCA_035610835.1). Taxonomy (NCBI): domain Eukaryota; kingdom Metazoa; phylum Echinodermata; class Ophiuroidea; order Amphilepidida; family Ophiuridae; genus Ophiura; species Ophiura sarsii. Next base: position 77,437,013 of record CM069442.1, on the reverse strand, counting down.
GCGCTTTCCACAATGCAAGCACAGTCCCAAAGCGCTTTTTAAATCAATTATTATCGCTGCCAGTTTAGACATCAGAATCCTTTGGTCGCTACACTTAGGCGGCTACCAGTCGACAAGTGCACAAGCCTATCAGCACTACTTAGATTTTGATATCCTAACAGTTCCCCAAATATCGCTTGGGTCGACGAAGCAATTGAGACTAAGTACCTTGCTCAAGGATACAAACATGTTGGCCGTAGCGGGGCTCGAACTCACAGCCTTTGCATCGTGAGACCGGCGTATTATCCACTAGACCACACACGATCTCCAGTAAGTAGGAGCCATTCCGGTTGGTTGATTTGTGGAATGAAAACAGGACATCGTCAGTGCCTAGTTTAGCATTGAAGTCGCCACATATCAGTACCATATTATGAGCAGGAATGTCTATAAGGGCGTCAGACAGGTTTTTGTAGAAGGTCATCACGTCCTCTTTATTGGAACAGTTTGTTGGGCTGTAACAGCTTATGATAGTGGTGGCTGTATTTCCAGTGAATGGGGCAGTAATGATTCTTTGACTGTATCTCTTGACGGATGTTAGGCATTTGAGTGAGTAATTGTTCAGTAGCTGTCCAACTCTTGCGATGGCAGCTTAGTTTGTGTTCTTTGTTGCAGAAGCGGCAATTAGGGTGAAGTATTTGGATACCATTGTGTAGTCTATGTTAACCTCATGCACAAAGCGATGTTCCTGAATGCAGAAAACATCAATGTCAAACTTTGTAGCTGCTTCTGTCAATTCACCCACATTGTGTGGCTGTCTAAGGGTCCTGGTGTTAAAGGAACTGACTTTTTGATTTTTACATCTCACGAAACTAGCTTTACTTCTTCCTCGTTCTTGTCCATTATCAGCATTTGCCCTCCTGGTCAGGTTTAAGGCAGATGCGTCATTTGTTCCTTTGAGTGGATTGGACTTACTAGAGGAAGTGGTTTTTGCAGGAGCTTTAACCCTGGTGCTATTAGTTGCTTCCATCATTCTTTCTTTGCTATTTTTTACTCCATTGGTGCGCCACGCCTAGTGGAGTTTTGAACTGTGCAAACAGCACAAGTTGACTGGTGACCGTTGACAATTTATCAGATTGATAACTTCTCTTCCGCCCTTAACTCTAGAGATCCAGTCTCCATCCAAAATTCTCCAGTTGTTCAGACATCCAGATTGCCTGTGTTTATTCATTGACCGGTAAAAGATATTGTCCTTGGCGCCCTTTTGCCGTTGGAGGTTGACCCTCTCATCCGCCGAAGGAAATACTTGGTACATAAAAAGATCGATATTTTGCACAAAATATTCCGGAGGTATAGGCCTATTATTTTCCCAAAATTTTCAGCAAGGATTGTGATAACATTGGCAAAAATCGTTCCTCTTTCGAAGACCTTTGGTCCAAAATGGGTGGTGACAATTTATAATGGTTCAATTTTACGTAGAAGCAGCATTGTTCAAATTTGTTCTGATTATTGCCATATTAATATTTCAAAATTGCTCTGTAATATTGCTATATCAATATGCAGCGATGGAAATACCCACATGACTTTCCACCCGGGGTAGAAAGTTCCGGGGTAGGCAGTTCCGGGGTGGACCAACCCTGGGTGGACTAAAAAACACACCCTGAAAACTATATTGATTATAAATTATATGTTAAAATAAAAAGGAGGTTGGTGGTCGGGGAGGTAAAAACAAGGATCCCTAACCGGCCCTAACTCTAACTCTAACTCTAACCCTAACACTAACCCTAACAACCCAGGGTTGGTCTACCCCGGGACTGTCAACCCCGGGTGGAAAGTCATGTGGGTATTTCCATTGCTGTATATCGACAGGGGTATCATCTTTATGAGTTGTAAAGTTTATCTGTAATTTGACACCTCTTTCTCATAAAACTTGAGTGGATACTTTGATGGCCTATTACCCCTAAAGGCCCTGTCACACCATAACGTATCGCCTCAACGTATGCGAAATATCGAAATATACGTTGGTGTACGTTGGCGTACGCTGATATAAGTTAGGGGTACGTTGGGGATACGTCGTTTACGTTTAGAGCACGCTGTGATACGCTGTGACAATTTGGACCACGAAAAAATATTGAGCATGCTCAAAATTTCTCGACGTACTCAACGTGTGCTTAATACGTTCTGCATAAGTTCCCGGTAAGTTTGTGGTACGTTAAATATACGTTGACATACGCTGACATACGTTAGTGGTACGTTACTCGTACGTTACTCAAAAGTTGGTATACGTTGATGAACGTAGGCTGGGGGAAACGTACAGCCAACGTAGTGATAACGAGTTGATAACGTATATGTGCGTATGTCTAACGTATGCCTGACGTATTTCCAACGAGTTTCGACGTATTCTCACGTATTCACCTTATGCCGGGCGATCGTGTAAGGCCCTGTCACGTATCCATAGCGTATCCATAGCGTATTGAATGTATACATAGCGTATGACTAACGTATTGATAGCGTATCACTAACTTATAACATCGTATCACAGCGTATGCGAGCGTATGACTAACGTATGCCTAACGTATACTTAACGTATTCGTAGCGTATGTCTGCCGTGTTCGACGTATCGTTATCGACGTCGACGTATCCTCGACCGTGTACAACGAACACGTGGCTTATTATGCCGCTGTAGCACGTATGAATACCGCGCCGATCTCACATTACATCATTCCCGCCGATGTCATCAAGCAGTTAACATGCCTCCCAAGAAGAATCAAGCAACCAGGGGCCGAGGCCGAGGAGGAGGGGAAAAAAAGGCCAAGACAGACCATGAAGAAATGAGGATGAGATACTCAAGGGACCCATTTATATACTCAAACCCTCCATAAGTTCCCAAAACGCCGAATGTGCGCTAGCTGTACGGTAGCCCTGTCACACCATGGCGTATCGCCTGAACGTATAACAACGTATGCGAAATATCGAAAAATACGTTGGCGTACGTTGGCGTACGTTGGTGTACGCTGATACAAGTTAGGGGTAAGTTTGGGATACGTCGTATACGTTAAGAGCACGCTGTGATACGTTGTGAAAATTTGGAACACGTCGAGCCCGCGAAAAATTATTGAGCATGTTCAAAATTTCTCGACGTACTCAACGTGTGCTTAACTTACGTTCTGCATAAGTTCCCGATAGGTTCGTGGTACGTTAGACATATGTTTACAAACGCTGACATACGTTAGACATACGCTGACATACGTTAGAGGTACGTTAATCGTCTTAAGTTGTAGGTTGGACATATAGATTTACCCTTCTAGATATTTTAATAGTTATCATCTAGGCTGCGTTTACTTGAACTGGCAACACTTGTCCCGCCGTGTACGAAACTCAATTTCTGCAACGGCATAAGTCACGTGTTCGTTGTACGCCGAAGATACGCTGAGGATACGTCGAGCACGGCAGACATACGCTACGAATACGTTGGTCATACGCTCGCCGATCGCATACGCTGTCATAAGTTTGTTATAAGTTAGTGATACGCTATCAATACGTTAGTCATACGCTATGTATGCGTTTAATACGCTATGGATACGTCCATTCCATCACCGATGTTGACGCAATTCGTTGGGAAGTTGGGGGGGGGGGGGGGGGGGGGGTAGGTTCAAAAAGTTTCGCACGGTCAAAAAATTTCGCACAGTAAAAAAAATCGCACAGTCACAATATCACAGTCAAAAAGACATCCAAGTAAACAACTACTAGGCCTAATGGACAATTATGAGCGTTTTCATCATTTTTTTCCATAACATTTCCTTTTTATACCAACCTGATGCATACATTTGTCGCCTACATGTATAATGTTTCCAACTATTTGTCTATTTGGATTACACCCCCTCCACACACACAAAAAAATCTAGCGACGGTCCATCCCCCAACTGGCAGTAGTTTCCCCCGACTGGCAGTAGGTTCCCCCGACTGTAGACCAAACTGGGGGGGGCCTAGGCCCCCCATCCCCCCCTTTGCGCACGCCACTGCATGGATGATCATCATGTATAACAGTGACATAGAGGGTGTCCCTAAAAAAATGTGCACATGTTTGCGCAACTTGTTGACCATGAAGTCCTAAAGTTTGGTGTAATTTGTTTGTGCACATGTTTGCGCAACTTGTTGACCATGAAGTCCTACAGTCTGGTGTAATTTGTTTATTCACACAAAAAGGGCAAACACTAAGCTTTCAGATGCCGTTTATTTTATTTTATTTGGATTTGGCAATCCTGAGATATACCCAGTTTATCAAAGCTACCCAAAATCGACGTTGTGCCACTTTGACAGAATATATGATTATGAGCGTCAAAACGATACTAACATTGGTCTATCCATGGGCATCAATCGTCTTGAAACATTGAGGTGGGCATTTGACCAGAATTGTTTAAAGTTTAAAAGAGGCTGAGGAACAAAAATGATGTCCTTGGGATATGTGGTAAGGGATCTCTCTGAAGTGCACGCCGCACGTTATCAATGTGTTACTGTGTCCTGCCACTTTTCATATCTTAGTCTTCCAGAATGTTCTTTATTCACATTGGTGCTTGTACTATACCATCTACCAAGTATTTCCAATGCTCCTTTTTTATATAGGTGTATTCCTAGATGGTACGTGAGAGTTTGAGAAATGAATGGCAAACTCTCTGGTGACTCTTCTGCTGGACTTCTTGTTTCGTGATATTTTAAGACCATGAACACCTCTTCTATCATGTTTATTAAAAATTGAGGCCGCACCCAGCCATATGGACGTCTGTCTTGTAGGCCCAAATTTGCAATTTTTTTGACGAAAAATATTAAAAAATCATTTTTTAACCAAAAATGAGCATTTAAAAAAATAAAAATGGCTATAATTAAAAAAAAGAAGAATAAATATGCAAAAGAGGCTATGTCATCCCTTGTTGAACTATTTATTCTAGTTCCATTCGAAATTTCAGCTTCATACATGCTTCCGTTTTTGAAAAATAACCCCGGGATTGATCGAAACTTCCATTTCGAGAAAACAGCGTTTGAAGTCTAGAAACCCTGTTTTTAATTATTATGCAAATTAGGTAAAGCATTTACATTTTTGAAACCATATTTAAAAATACTATTTCAATTATCACAATTTTTGGTGGTATTTTCATGGCAAAATCTCCTTTATTTCTAAAGTTATGGAATTTATAAGGAATATAACGTTAAATATCACTGGTTGAAAAACAAGGAAATACATAAGATATTAAAAAAAATATTTACGAGAAATGCGTTGGATTTTCGACTTTGATTTGACGTAACTTTAGAACCACTGCTCCGATTTTGATGAAATCAAAAAGTAATCAAAAGTAAAACATTAACTGCGTCTTATAGGCATATAATATCTTAATAACCTCTTTTTAGCCACTGTATGGTAGACCATTACCCGATCCGATCTCAGATCACTACATGTGATCACCCGTCACTACTATTACACCGCAACCAAGGGCGTCCCCAGACCCTTTTCATTGGGGGGTGTAAAGGTCATCAATTGCCGACAGAGCCATTTGTGCCGACAAAAAAATTTTTCATACGCATATTTTAGTATGGACTGTATGGTCAGAACCGTCAATCAGTTTTCAGACATGGTCGGGGGACACTAATTTGATAATGATAATTGAAATGTTAAATAAAGCAGCGCGCAGCGCTGATTGAATAGTTCTGGGGGAGCCAAGGGCGTATCCAGGACTGTTTTGATAGGGGGGGGGGGGGCACACATCCTCAAGCCATCTTGTTTATCTTAAATGTTGAAACGTTGAAACCAATACAAAGGGCGCAAAAAGCTGCAGAAAATATGCAAGCCAGTGGCGTAACTAGACTTTTTCATTTGGGGGGTGGGGCAATAAGGGGCAGTGACGTGAAATGGAGGGGGCTCCTAATGGGTGGGCTTCATTCCAGTGTCAATAAATGCGCGCGTAGCGCGCGAAAATTTTCGACTTTACGCCTACCTTTTGTACGATTGATCTACATTTCGGCTCTAAACAAGCTTGTACCATAGAATATTGCATTTTGGGAAGACATGCGCGCGTAGCGCGCGAAAATTTTTCATCTGTTACTTTGTACCATCATTATTCCATGATTCATTTGGGGGGCAAGGGTTCAAAGTGGGGGCTGCCCCCCGCTGGTTACGCCACTGATGCGTCCTGAGCGCGCAAAATATTTCAGTTTTTGAACTAAAATGGTCATGGAAAACTGTCCTGAAGCTTTCTTGAAGCGCGCAAAAATTGGAATTTCTAACACTTAAATAATCAAGTATGACGTTTTTGACGGTTTGATATTGCATAGTTACACATATCAAGTCCTGATCCAAATCGTATGGATTGAGGATCATTATAATGTTAAAACCTGTAGAAAATATGCACGCAGAGCGCGCAAAATTTTTCATGTTTTGAACTCAAATTAAAATGATCATTGAAAACTGGTTGGAAGCCTTCAGATACTATAAATTAAGCTTAAATAATGAAACATTGAAACTAATACGCGCGAAGCACGCACAATTTTGCATTTCTAACACTTAAAGACTTAAAGGGTCCAGTATAACGTTTTTAACGTCACCCATATAATATTCGGTTTGGTTCGAGACATTTATAATGTTGATACCTGTAGAAAGAATGCGTGCAAAGCGCAAAAAGATTTTCAGTTTTTAAGCTAAAATGGTCATGGAAAACTTTCCTGAAGCCATCTTGTTCAGCTTGAATAATGAAACATTGAAACTACTAAAGTAATATGCGCGAAGCGCGCAACATTTGGCATTTCTAAAACTAAAAGGGTCCAGTATGACGTTTTTAACGTCCCCCATAATATTTGGTTTGGTTCGAGATCCATTATAATGTTGGAACCTGTAGAAAGAATGCGCGCGAAGCACACAAAGATTTTGAGTTTTTAAACTAAAATGGTCATGGAACACTTTCCTGAAGCCATCTTGTTTTTGTTGAATAATGCTAACAAAACATGGTCAAATGTTCAGTATAGGCATGATAGGCCTACAGCCTGTATGTCCGACAACGACATAGACCTATACCATTACGTGAGATATCGATTGTGCCCCTGGTGCACACACTGTAAATCCTGGTCTCACGCAAATAGCGACAGTTGTGCTTATTGTCTTAATTATAATGATAATTTGCATTGTTCAAGTCGAAGTTAGGACAGAGTCTACTTAGGGTCCATATCCAAACTCTCAGTGCTTTTAAATCGTTTTTCTAGCGATTTAAAAGCGCTTTTCCAACGGTATTTCGTTCTATTGTTAAAAGCATCGGAAAAAGATCGGTGATTAACTAGAAACCTCTCTACTTATCTGGCGTTAACAATAGAACTATTGTAGTACTCTGGATGACTCAATTAGTGAAGCAGACACATCAAAGCGCGAGGAAGGTTGTGTTATATTCTTTAAGAAATACTATTTATAAGCTTTTTAAATCCGATCATAAAATGTTTACGTTCACCGCCGATCAATGTATCTGGTCGTCTAGAAATATGAATTAAGCTACCGCTCCATCACTCTATTCATCTATTGTTTGGCGCAGTATTGCCAAGATATTGTGAAAGTAGCCCATTTCCCCCTTCATTCCATTGAAATCAATGCTGAAAACATTTTGGCGATAGGTCACGTAACATATCTGTACAATGGATGGGTGATGACGGAGGGGCGTAATATATTGACCATCGTGTTTGGAAGTATTATACAATATAATACCTATGTATTATACAATATATAATCCAAGTCATTAGTTTAGAGAGGATATTGTTTCCGACTTTTGTCCTTTCGATTTTAGCCTCCGATTTAAGAGATATTTGTATTTTGAACCCTATGTAATGTTTTTCTTCAAAACGTTTATGTATAGCCTTCATTAGCTCAAACGTCAAAGCGCCGGCTTCACAATCATGAGGTCGGTGGTTCGAATCCTGCGGATGGGGATGGTTTTCTTTTCTGTTTTGTTATTACACTGTTTGTTTTTATAAATTGACAGGATTGCTTATCGTTCGCTATATTTATTGAATGTTGAATTCTTTTGCAATTTCACTGCGATAAAGAATGTCCTGTAAATATAATTGTGTTTACTACTCCTAGGCTTACATTGAATGGCCCCTAGCTAGTCTATGAACATGATCTGCAAAGGCCAATTGTTATGTAAATAAGAAGCCAGTCGGCTCATGTCCTTGAATCGATTTTCCTATTTCCTACACCACCGCAACATTATTTCAATAATAATAATACAGGCAAATTGATTTGTATTACATAACGGCTGGCATTTACTTTACAAGTTTAGCTCAATCGATAATAACACACAACGAGTTTCTATTGTATTGGCCTGTTGCATAGGACTAGGACAGTTCGGTGGTATACCGCGGTTCATTCACATTTCATGATGCCATGCACACTAAACAGTCAGTGGAAAATTAAAATGAAATCGTAAATAATTCCACATTCCAAAATAAACTATAATTGAACAATAATGAATAATTATACGAAATGTTAAACAATATCGAAAACTAATTTTAAACAAATGTATATAAACGATTAAAATAAAATTTCAAAACGTGATAGGATTCGAACCCACGACCTCCGGTTTACTAGTCCAATGCTCTACCGCTGAGCCAACTATGCGCTATGTGAACGCAATAACAAATAAAAGTAATATGGTTCAACATACCACTCTTCTCTAAATTAGATGTTTAAAATGCTTTATATTTCTTAATCTTCGTAGTTTTAAGATAGTTTCTCGCTCAAAAGTTGATTATTTACTGTTAAAGAAAGTAATTCTGATTTAAATGTAACGAATAACACTACTTTTTGAAACAATTCTAGATATATTATATTTCGTTTGTACAGCATTTTGTCGATTTATTTGCACACTTTTACGACTTAGTATTGCATCATGGGCTTTTTGCCGGGCACGCGAGGACTTGGGAGCGAAGCGAGTCATGTGATTTTTGTCCAGGACAAACACTTGAGATGTACACGCCCCTTTAAGAATCGGTTCACAAAGTACGGGATTTGTTATTCGTTAAATCTAATAAATCATAGACTCATTTTATAGACAACAACACCGTGTTGAAAAACCCGTGTGTATTTAGGGAATAGTTGAATGAGAACTATATTTGGGTATAAAGCGCTGAGGATTTCAGGAAAATCGAAATAGCTCAGTTGGTAAAGATTTGGACTCTCAATCAGCAGGCCGTACGTTCGAATCTTTGTGGCGGTTTATATTCCTTGTGCTCTATGCTTAGAGCGGTCGAGTCTGGGTAGAGGTCGGTTAGGGTTTTAAGTATGCCGAAATATAATATTTATTATTGTTCTCTCATTATACGTCCGTTCGGGGTTTTCGTTTATATTGACATAATTTTAACGTTATTTATTTATTTTGTATTTACTTTCTTAATTGTTGATGTTTATTTAATTATTTATCAATCAATTAATTATAAATAGGCCTTAATATACTATTTTATTGATATAATTATTAATCTATATATTATTTATTTACATTAATTACTTAATTTCTTCATATTTATTATTTATTTATTATTTATTAGGTCACGTTCAGAGTGTATGCAACATTCTTAAATAGTCTAAAAACGCAGAAAAATGACACTATTTAGGGGAGTAAGATTCATAATGCTACTTGATTACACACATTATGCCTATACCAGAAAACAATAACACGTTGTATGTTTAATGGCTCCCATATTGTTTAGTATTGAATGATAACATTATCCATGCTTGTACCAGGGAGGTGTCATTGACACCTCCCTGCTTACTCTAAAATCATCCACGGCTGAACAATAGTCTTTAAAGGCCACTTCAAGGAGGAGGATTCTTATGACGAATAACGAGTGGATTACGATAAGCCTAGCAATGAATAGGCGGCTATAAACATATCGTTTGAGTCGGGGTTTGAGGAGTGTCACGATTAGCCTCTATCACCTGCCATGATAAAACCTGGCACTTGTACCGGGGGGGGGGGGGGGGGGGGGCACTCAACTTTTTTTTGGGGTAGGGGTGTGCCGCCCAGGGTCTCAGAAAGGGGGCTAAAGAACTGAACTGAGTGGATTTTATGACGAAAAATAGGGTCTTAGGAACAGATTTTTTTCCCAAAAAAATAGGTCTTGAGAACTGGCCTATAGTTCAATTTTCGATTTATTTTGGTTTAAGAACGCAACATTTTCGAAAAATTGGGGCTTTGGAACACAAAATTGGTGCTTTGGAACGCAAAATTTCGCGATTTTTGAATTTTCAATGAAAACGGGGTCTTAAGAACTGATGCAGGCTCAAAAGGGGGGGGGGGGGGGGGTCATAAGAACTAGCAGCAGAGGGTGAAAAGGGGGTCTTCAGCGCGGCACCTAACTATACCCTTTTCAAATGTCAGTGCCCCCCCCCCCCCCCGGGACTTGTACTAGAAACCCGATAGGTGTACAATCTGGCAAATGGGTCGCTCTCTACGTCACAACAGGGGTCGGGTGAACACTGGTCAGCTTAATAACACAATCTTCCTCGCGCTTTCGTGTGTCTGCATTACTAATTGGGCCATCAAGAGTACTACAATAGTTCTATTATTAACGCCAGATAAGTAGAGAGGTTTCTAGTTAATCACCGATCTTTTTCCGATGCTTTTAACAATAGAACGAAATACCGTTGGAAAAGCGCTTTTAAATCGCTAGAAAAACGATTTAAAAGCACTGAGAGTTTGGATATGGACCCTTAGTAAAACATAAACTTTGTTCGCTCCTCTTCTTTTCTTCTCATCTTCCTCTATTTTCATTCTATCCTCTCTCCTTCCTCTTGAAGAACATAATTAATGACTTACTTTAAACTTGGCAACTTTTGTCTCTTGTCATGTACATGTGTTCTGTATTGTTCTCCTTTTGTTTCTGTGTGTCTTTGTCAAGTGTATTGTTTTGTGCTGTTCTGTTTGATCTTTTTTCGTGTTTTCTGTTCTCCCGTCATTAAAAATGCTATTATTTGCTATCATTCTACTTTTGTGTCAAGGGTCCCCATTATATAAGCCCGTCTATCAGGGTTTCCACTGGGGTTCCTAGCCTCTACTTTATATTGTATTATTATTTGTTTGTATTACTTTTGCTGAATAAATTGAATTGAATTAAAAAGAATTTATTTATTATTTGCCTTCTTGAAGTTCTTATTACCGGATATGATTACACTCAGCTTGAAGAACAAATTTGTGTGTGTAGTTTGTGAGAGCTGTGAGCAAGTGAGAGGAATGGATCAGTCACAGTGCGACTTTCAGGCAATGATCCTTTCTTCAAAACTTCTTGCTCTATTGTATTTGATCTGACAAACGGTGTGAATACAAACGTATGCATCATATTACTTTTTTAATACATTAAGTATTCTTGTTATTGGCTTGATTATACACTTTTAAATGACAAATACTGATAATTTATATTTAGTTAAAACAATTGGCAATCGAAGATTTGCAACTTTAAAAAATTAACCACCTTGATAACTTGACAGTACCTTTGCGTGAACACGCCTAGCAATTGTATACGAAAATGACTGTTATTTTTTTCTTAGATCCGATGGGTATTTCGAATTTAGACGAGGAAGACACATCTTTGAAAGTTTACTGACTAAGTTTACCTCAACATATTGACTATTACACTATACTGATCAAGAAATTCTGTGTATGAGTAAAATTTCGTATTATATAGTATACACATGGAAAAAAGTATCGCACCACTTTTCTTTCTTTGAAAAGTGCAAATGTGGCCTCGAATTTTGCCACCATGGTGTGATATTAAGGATCATTTGTTTGCGTAAGCTGTCCAACAAAATGTTGTGCAATAAAAGGGCCACATTTGAGTTTGTGACGTAATCGATGTAATGTTTTTTCAAGGCCAAGGGGAAAATGCATGATTTTGTCCAAAAACATTCATGAAACAAGTTTGGGTATAACGCGATATTTAATAGACTTTAAAAACTTAAAATAGTCATTATATTAGTCACCGTTGATTTTGTTTTTGTTTATTTGACCTAGGTCAACACCTTCGCAATATTGCTTTTGTCATTTGAACTTCTTTTAAAATTTGACCTATTTTGACCTTAGACCCCATAACCGTTGGGCGTACGAAAAAGGGAGTTTTTTTTGTTTAATTTGACCCCAGATGACCTTTGACCTTGGAATACTTAATTAATTGTGTTACCAAAGATTACAACTTTAGAGATTAATCATCGGGCCTCTCAATATCGCGTTATACCCAAACTTTTTTCATGCATGTTTTTGGACAAAAACATGCATTTTCCCCTTGGCCTTGAAAAAACATTACATCGATTACGTCACAAACTCAAATGTGGCCCTTTTATTGCACAACATTTTGTTGGACAACTTACGCAAACAAATTATCCTTAATATCACACCATAGTGGCAAAATTCGAGGCCACATTTGCACTTTTCAAAGAAAAAAAGTGGTGCGATACTTTTTTCCATGCGTATATAAGCTTATGACTCTCCATCTGCAACCTCTGGCACAGGACCACATGATTTTAATCCTAAACTGTAATTCACATCCCATGCCCTCATCTGATCGGTTAAGGGTTTTGGTTAGGTTTAAAGTATTTGTTGGGTCAACAGGTTAGATGGGGCACAAGTTAAAGGAAATCTGTGCCAATGAACTTTAGCGCTCAAATATGTAGCATTATTATTATACAGACCACTGCTGAAGGTCAAAGTTTTTAAAAGTACGGCGTAAAGACAAAATCGGCTTTAGAAAGAAAAAACAATCACATGCATGGACGTCGCCATATTGATCAAAGCTATGACGCAAGACTTACGAGATGTCAGCATCTCTGTTTCATAGATTGATATTATCGAGTTATGCATTGAATTCCTGCGTGGTACTGTCCAGCGACCTGTTGCTGATGAGGCGGTTTTAGTGACGATGACTTCATCGAAACAGACAACCGGGCGCGAATTTCAAATAATTACAGGTTGGGGATGGGCAGTTTTAATTTGTTTTATTGGATATTATAGTTCTGTGTTCAATTAAAATGGTCAATAAACATTAGATAATTATTTTCCTAACATATAATGAAGACAAGTAATACCCAGAAGTCAGGAAAATACTAAAATATGAACATTTTTATTTACAACTTTGTTCACAATAAACATGATAAATATATAAATCAAGACGGGTTTCTCCACTTGGCCTGTAGTGGCCGATCTGATAATAATCCTACAAGAAATCATTCTATTATGCCATCCTTATTTACAGTTCTTAATAATATAGGGACTTAATATATAATATAAGCTATTTTTATTTACAGTTCTTTACAGCTCTTTGCACTCAAATAAAACATTCAGGATTCTACTACAAATCACATCTCTTTTGAAAGTGTGATATATAAATAGGCGCTAACCTTCATCCCTCTCGCCACCTGTCTAAACAGTTTGCGAGAATGATTTCTTTAGCCGTACAGGGCGAGTCAGAACGATTTGGACCCAAGTTCTCAGATTTTGTTTCATGCAATTATAGAGCACATTGGGAAACTGTTTATAGGATTTCATAGAAATTGTTGGAACGTTTTCTTCCACAGGATTTCGATATTTTGTTCTCTTTAAATGAAATGGCTCAGGTGAAGAGCTATGTTATGTTCATATATAAATATCTAATTTACCAGTTTGCACACAGAATAGGTATGATCACAAAATTGTTTAGACATAATATTAAGAAAGCTTAAAATCCATATGCAAACTAATTCGAACGGCTAAACTATTTTCCCGTTAAAATACTCAGTTATGAATGCCAACCAACATTCATATCCGCTTTCTTTTAATTACATTTAAATCCTCTTATAAGCTAATTTGTACTAAGAAGAAGAACAACAACTTTGTGATACAGTCAAACATCTGTGCACGATTCGTTAAAACATTAATTTGTGGCCAATGAATAATATATGTGTTATTTGTAAGCACGTTTCTTCAAATTATATAAACCAACCAACGAACCAAAACATATCTGATCTACTTTTGTTTCGAAGTAAATATTTTTTAAAGATTTGATTAATTTGGGTCCATATGATTCCGACTCGACCTGTCAAGTAATACCGATTAATCAAGTACGCATAACATGTTAAAGGAACTGTCCCGCAAGCACAACATTGAGCATTATTTGTTAGAAAAATTATCGAGCAGAAATTACGTAATTATATAGAACAAAACACCATACTAGTCACAAAAATGAATAAAAACTGCCATCACTCAACATGCAATTTTTAAAATTCGCGGCGATCGAAAGTCCCTGTGTCGATGACGTCATGGGTATCGGTGCTAAAACTTGCGCATGTGCATGGTATAACTAATGACATCATCGACACTGGGACTTCCGATCGCCGCGAATTTTAAAAAGTGCATGTTGAGAGATTGCGGTTTTTATTTGTTTTTGTCATAAATGTGGTGTTTTGTTCTATATAATTACAATATAGATATGCGATAGTTATTTGTCTAACATATAATGCACACTTTTATGCTTGCGGGACACCTCCTTTAATATTGTAAGAGCTTTCTCATGTTTTGTATGATTAAAGATGACGAAAATAAATGTCGCTACTTTCACAAAAGATAGTGATTTGGAAAGAAAAACACACATTTAATATAATAAGTATTTCTTAAATTTCAGGACTCCACGAAGATTGACTTTCGACAATATACCTCAGCCATGTATCCATACATCGGGTATGTGGTTCTGCAAAACGGTCCTTTATACAACCATTATAGAAACGTGGTTTGTCGTTTCGTTTGAGAACCATCATGACCATTAAAGGTTCCATATAGGACAATTTCAGAACCACTTTGAACCATTTTTTTCTTCAAATTCTCAGGGTAGAGTTGTTACCTGTGACAGGTATATAGTCTTAGATTAATACGCTGCTTGTGAAAGAAAAACAAAAGCGTTAAGTTGCATCCAACCATCCATCTTCCGTGAGTAAATACAATACAATCACACCTATCAACCCGGTATAAATAAATAGATGTGTCTTTTAATTAAACAGCCGAAGAAATATATAGACGGTGTATAAGTATAAATAAGCACGTAAAGGTTTAAACGAGTTTAGATGACTTTATTGGTCGAGCTGAATCATCACCAGGACAGAAGAGAGTGATGAAGTCAAATCCATTATTATATGCGGGTGTGATCGTTTGCATTACCCTTATTATTGCGGTTCAAAGTACTAAACAAATTTTAGACTCGCTCTTTTTCTTGTCTTTTGTCTCCGTGCTATCTTTCGTCAACGATGCAGGAGACTCGTTACTGTGCCGTGTATCTACAACAACTGGAGCTTTGTCCAAGTGATGTCCATCGACTCCATTTACCGTTGTATTACTTGCAGTATCATCACCTACGGGTTCAGTTGGTGTCGCTTGAAGTGCATTGATACTGTGTATACAACGAACAATTGAGAAATTAAGATAGCTGGTTTGCCTATTGAAAGCACAATTTTGTTGTCAGCATCAACTTATCGTCGTACTATGGGGTTATTTTATCTTTACAAGAGCAGTTAGTAAGATCGAATAAAAAAATACGAATTTTTAAATTCGTGCGGCGAATTCATGGAGGCCGCCATTTTTAAAATTACGTCATTATAGTTGCTGCTAATAACGCCTTTTCTTGAATGTAGTGCCCAGTTTATCATTAAATAAACTAAATTTGACTTAAACTCGATTCCAGATGATATTTTGTGCGTTCAATTGACCCCGAAAAACAAATGACGTTACTTTTAATGACAAAACCACCTCTTACACGAACGAATTTGTTACTTTTTTGGGCTTTAAAATCATTTTTTATTCCTTTTTCCTTCGATAGATTTTGCTTGCCGTAGGTGAAAAGTTTGTAAATACATTGAACTATCGGATTCACAAGTTTGAACATACCCCAAATTAATAGAATTTCCCCGCAGCAAAAAACACACTTTAATTGCTATACTTAACTGTGTACATCCGGGACACTAATATACTTTTAAAACAAAATGGCGGCCCCCATAGTCGGACACGAATTTAAAAATTCGCATATTTTAATTCGATCTTACTGACTGAAGAGTGACGAGTAACTGACAGTCTAAGTAAGTGTTAGGTATAAGGGGTCTAAAATTCCCAATGTATCTTCGACAGGAGTCGTATCTAAGACATGGTTTTTAATGCAATATTAGGTAAAAGGCAGTTGTTTGATCATAGCCCCAAATAAGTCCGTCCTTGGCCAAGTCAACGACTTCAGTCAAGTATATAATACAGTAAAGCGGATAATTTGGATAATTTGGATAATGATCACAGACGCCAAGATAATGATCACAAACGCCACTGAATTAGTCATCAGTCAAAGTCACAGGCCCTATCAATTTTCTCATTTGAATTGATTATCGTCAATTTATTTTTACACTAGGACCTAAACCAGTGGTTCTCAACCTTTTTGCCCCACGACCCCTTTTGACATTCCTGGTCAGTACCGTGACCCCAAAAACAAAAATTGAATAAGAACACCAGCCGGATATCATAAATGAAACGGCTTAGTTTAGATGCGAGCGTAAGCGAGCAGGACAGGAAACTTTGCATATTTGAAAGTTTCTTTTGGGTGTTTTTAAGCTTTTTTTAAAGCGAAATGTAACAATGTTCCCCCAAAACCTATATTTATTAGTCCTTCATGACCCCCTGGAAAACCCAAAACGACCCCTGGGGGTCACGACCCCAGGTTGAGAACCCTGACCTAAACCATGACATCCGTTCACCTACCTTCTGCGATCGGCATGTTCCGACAAATACACATCCAAAAATGCGATTGCCATTTTCGTTGCTGCCGCTACGAAGCATCGGTCCCGTGCTATCTCAGCGAACCCGAAATACTTGATCTGCGATTGACAGTCAAATGATGCAACCATACGCATGGAGGGCAGGTGCCAGGTTTTCATGGTACAATCTCGGGAGCTGGTTAACAAGTAGTCCCCGTCTGATATGAGATGTGTCATCATTATCGCATGGTGATGGCCCTCCAAGTATCTGGTAAAACATTAAAAGTACAGCCAAGAACCCTTCAAGTGAATTCGGATAAGGACTTATCAACCGTGCAACGGTTCAATAGGCTAGATATAACAGAGTAACTTACTATCCATATGATAATAACATGGGATGCACAGATTATACTTATATAAAATACCGTATACATGTATATGGAAGGCAATCAGCATACAGATTTATACGGAGCAAATAGTGGTTAAGGAATAATTATTTACCTCTTAGACTTTGTCAAATCATTGTTTCGATAATCCCACAGAAAGAGTTGCTGTTTGCTCTGATGCAGACCACATATCACATGTTTCTCATCCTCGGTAAACACGGCGCACATCACAGAATCTTTGCTCATTGTCTCAGTGGCAATTTGGTCACCAAGACCATTCTCATCAAGTGACCACACAGACATTGTACCATTCTTGCTACCAGTAGCCAGTAATTGATCGCTCCTTGTAATCGAGATACATTCCACCTTGTCATCGTGTGAAACAGTTTTGAGACATTCGCCACTTTGGTAATTCCATATTTTAACCACGCCGTTCTTGCACGCTGTCACTACAAGACCGGGAGCACGTGTATTTGTAACGGCGACCGTAGTGATATCTGCCTCGTGGTCTTCGTAGGTGACTTTCTGAGTTAAGGACGCTGATTCTACACCCCAGAGCTTCGCCTCGCGTCCCCCGGTTGTTATCAAGTCTCCTGTGTGACCCCAGCACAGACACGACACCTCTTTGGCTTTAGTATGAGCAGTACAGGACCATTTTTGTTTCCCGGTTACCAAATCCCAACGAGCGACATTCCCTGTGGTAGGATCACCACCAATCACATATTCATCAGCGTTCCTTGGAGTTAGCAAGGTAAACGATTCTGTCGGGATCACGTGTAAACACTTCCCGTCTTGGCCGATCCATACTTTTGTCTCGCCTTCTTCCCATGCACTGGTGACCACGAAACGGCCGCTGTGTGTCACGGCAATACACCGAGGGGAGCCTTTATGACGCGATAAGCTTGATCTCTGTAGTGATGAGAAAACATAATTTGATAATTATGCGGGACATTGAGTGAAAGTTAAGTCATAAATCAAGATGTATAAATCGGATATTGATTGATTCTTTCAACCAACGTTAAATTTGACAGTCAGCATCTTAGTGCCCTCATTTCCTAAAAAGTGCCCTTCTTGAACGCCAAAATGCATATTTAGCGTAGTTTGATGATTTGATGACGATATGTTCAACCTGCTGCAAGTAAATATTTTTACACCAACTCCTACTCATCATTTGACCTTTTAGCCCATATTTTAAGCCATTCGAGTGGACTGTGAACCGCAAATCGCCGACTGCTGCTTGACAGATCAAACGACCAGTCGCGCACGAGTTGGATTAAAGTCAATTGCAGTAATTTTGGCCCATAGGGACTTGGTGCGACCTGACCTTCGATGACTTAATTGCATTCGAATGAACAACAAAAACGTAAAACACGTCATCGGAACGGAAACTACCTGGATCGTTCAGCGATCGTAGTATGCAATACCCATTAGAGGGTTTAGACGGTTTCCCGCCAATGTTTATATATAGAAATGATTCGCAGACTACTTTATTGAGAGGGCTTTCCTTCTTTGGACCGCCTATGGTCTCAACACGTAAAAGACCGTAAAGTCCCTAAAACTTACCATCATTTTTGTTGGTATCCACGATTTTACCGTCTTGTCATTGCACGCTGATAACACTCTAACACCTGAGTTTGTCACTACCGTTGTTACGTCAGATATCCAGGAAGAATGACCTTCTAAGGTGTTGAACACTTTCCCCGTCGTTGTATCCCAGATCTTCAAGTTGTCATCTTTGCTACCAGAGACAATCATGTCGCCGTCAGCAAGGGTGATTGGTGACATACACGTAATAGCCCCATTGTGACCTTCCAAGGTGAATAGAGCTGAACCATTTCGTAAATCCCATACCCGTAGAGTGCTGTCGAGAGACGCCGAGATGAGTTGATTTTTGGAGTTAACCAGGAGTTTCACCGCAGGCTTTTTATGCCCGCTGAGTGAATGCCTCAGTTCTACTGATTCTTGGTGAAGCTTCCATGTTCGAATGACGTTGTCTTTGTTACCCGTGATGACCTCGGTTTCGTCTAAAGATAGTATTGCACTGGTAACGGTTCCACATTCAGTTGAGCCTTCAGAAAGTGTCTCGCCTGTCTGAATATCTACATTTCGCACAAGACCATTTGAGCATACAGCAACTATCTGAGATGAAGAACGGGTGAAAACGTGGGGAACGTTGTCGGGGAAATCCAACTGCCACAAGCCATTTCCATCTGAAATAGTCCATGCACAAACTTGACTACCTTCTTTCGACCCTGCGATTGCAATATTCCCGGATACTTTGATATCTGTAAACACCATTGAGTCAGTACTCTCAAACGTCGTGACGCATTCCCCATTGTGCAAGTCAAACATTCCAATACATCTATGAGCCAGTAGGACATAACGATCGTCACTAGTAAGTGTCATGTCGAGATGTCCTTTAAGCCCTGCAACCGAATTGTGTAGTTGAAGTGTATGTTTCAGTTCCATTATGTCCAAGTCCCAAACATTTGCCATGATGTGTCCCTTGGAGTCTTCACATGCGGAGACCAAATACTTCCCTGAACGAGTACAAGCGACTTTCAGTACTCTGGTGGGATGACCCGCTAGTGTTACCTGAAGAGGACCACCCGGTTGCATGAGGCAAGTTGACCGAGGCGCCATTTTTGGCATGGATTCTTCCTCAACCCAACATTGAGCTTGCTCCACTAACCCTTTCAATTGCGGATGCGCGCTGCTACGATCGAGTCTTCCAATGAGTTGTCCAGCCAGTGAAAATGGATCTGCTTTCAAGTTACTGCTGGCCAAGAACATCATCTCTCGCAAAATATCGATTTCTTCGCTTTCTATTTGGAAATCTGACATTAGTTCCAAGAATGAAAATGCTCGGAGTTTCGTTAGAATCCAATCAAAGTTGAAGAGAACCTTTCCGGTGAGGGTTTTGTGCATGGAGGCAACTTGCAAATGATTTGGCAACTCTTGTAACTTTCTCAGGTTGAATACGTTGTTACTGAACACCAATGGCTGTAGGGTGGTCTGTCGGTCAGCTTTTTCAAATGTTTTACGTCTAGCATGTAATGTGATTGGTCTGATGGTTCCTTCGCTAAACTCTCCCAGAAACATTCTCGCCAAAAGTTCATGTCTTTTCTTCAAAATATCAGACGAACCCAAATAACGATCCTGCGCTGCTTCCCAGAACTGACGGTGATACCACGCGATCACTGTCTTGCCATCTGCTTGGCGTTCAACGATAAACTCGCCAATATCATAATGAATTCGCTTCCAAAGTGACGAAGGAATTCTTACAATGGTTTCAACAGGTGGATCCCAGTATTGATATACATCATTCAGTACTTCATCATCACATGAAAGGACATCTTCCAATTCTGTTTGTGTCCTTCCGCTCTTAGCCGCCGTGAAATATCCCAACGCACGGGATGCCAACATCATCCCGTGCTTATGCTCTAGTTCCTCAAACAGAATGGTTATGGCATGGCGTACATCTGTTGGTAGGTTGACGATAGACAGGTCCTGATAAGATCGCCATCTAACAACATTTTCAAACAGAAGTTTCAAGAACAACGGTTGCGGACATTTCTGAAAAGCAGTAGCCACGGCTTCCTTTTGTGGATCCGTCAATGATCGACCGTGCTGCTGCAACCACCCGTCCATAATTTCCAAGCCGGTGTCGTTAGGCACTGGTGGCATCTTGTGGTAACAGTCCTCATTCGTCAACGTCTCTTTCAACTTGTTCAAGCAGCCATAGAGTTCTGGAAGCATGGATACCGCAATATGAAGATGTTTACGAAACTTCTTGGGCAACCAATTCATCGAATGGGCGTCATTCTGTGGGTGAAGTTGGTCGATACTATCTAATAACAAGAACAGTTGCTTGTCACTCGTAGGCAAGGTTGTTAGAAGCTGCCGAAAATCTTGGACCAACTTAGTGAAATCGTCTAGTGTATCCGAGGTGGGTTGGTCAACATCGTAAGCGTAACATATCTGCAGAATGGCAAGTAAAATGTGTTGGTATAAACATCGAGTATATGGGCAAGGTGATATGTTTGGTTCTCGTCTAAAGGCTCGTTCATACTCCCGTCGTTGCGCATCGGTAGAAGTCCATGAATAAAAGTTGACATTGCTTCAACTCGCGCAGCGATATCCGTCGACCGATGTTCAACGACGGGGAAGTATGAACGCGTCTTCAGGGTGCACTACACTAAATGGGGTATCCCCTACTCTTTAAAAGGGTGTTTAAAACTAGATTCGGAAAGTATGCATGACAAAATCCTCAATTTAAAAGACTTGACAGTAAAAAATTGCTTAAATACACTGAATTTTTTTTTTGTGTCACAGCGACACCTTCTTGGAGTCAACTGTAAATGACACTTACAAAGGTGTTATTTTGACTCCAAAATTGGTGTAATCGTCAATGATATGGGTTTGCACATAATTTACGGTGACACCGCTAAGTGTCCGACGGACACCTTTCAGTGATCATTTAGTGATTTACACCAAAACTGGTGTCAGATTAATGGAAATAACTCCAAGGGCGTCAATAGTTGGCGGGAAAGCTCACGGTTTTTAGAGGTGTCGAAGCAGCATGACACCAATTGGTGTAATTTTGACACCAAATTGGGCGTCTATCAACATATCAACGCATGTGCCTTGGCACGCAAAAGTGTTCTCGTCGCCATTTTGTCCGCATGTTACGAGCCGGTAAGACTGGTAAGTACCGATCTGCTCCATTTCCAGACATTTTTGATAATAATTATGATACAATTAGCGTAATGTAAGCCTTGTTTATGTTGTTTAATATTGCGCCAACTAACTGATGAAATAAATTACAATTTCATAGTCAGAGACTAGCATTTTGTTGGACTGTGTGTCAGTGCATGGACCTACTAGTACTATGTGTGTGTTCGTCATGCATGCATACGATGATATGTGCAACATTACATATAGCCCGATTCATCTGGCTCAGTGGTCGACTTTTTCATCATACGGACGTCTTACATTACGCTAATTGTATCATAATTATTATCAAAAATGTCTGGAAATGGAGCAGATCGGTACTTACCAGCTTACCGGCTCCTAAACATGTGCTATCTCAATATGACTCTTAAGAGAGTCAATATTACACCCCATTTGGGGTGTAATGACATTTTTCGAAAATGGGTCCTCAGGTAACCACCCTAGGTGTTAAACTCAATATGACACTTAAGAGAGTCAATATTACACCCCATTTGGGGGTGTAATGGCATTTTTCGAAAATGGGTCCTCAGGTAACCACCCTAGGTGTCAAAATGAATATGGGGTGTCATATTTTACACCCATAATGGTGTCAATTTGACACCTTTAGGTGGCCAACTGAGGACCCGACACTTGTTTTAGTGTCAAAATGACACCAAATTATTTTTCAGTGTACCTAGGATTTTTGAATAATTATGATTAATAGAACATCACCTACATGCACACTGACTATAAAATGTGAATATCATCTAAACACAACACCAAAAAGTAAGTCCCCCTCTCAACAGTTCGTCATAACATCGTAAGGTAAAACATTTTACCAAGACAAAAACTGCCAGGACCCAGGACGCTCTTTTGCAGGGGATACCAATATCCTTACATGGGCCCCTTTTTACCTGTCTACACAAACTGCCCAATGTCTCCTGAATTGACGAACTGTGCGCTGAGGTGCCAAGAAATCTAAATATCACTACGGTTGATTCCCCTAGCCATTCTTTCGCCAACTTAGCAATCATAGCCATGACAGATGTCTTTCCAGAACCAGAGACTCCATGAATTACTAAAGGTTGTCCGGGATTACGCGTAAGGAAATCTTGTGCTTTCTTCAGAATGTCCTGTCGACCGTGAAATACACTAAAATACGAGTGTCAAATAATTGTGAGTTTGGATTTGTATCTCACTATATTGTTATTGATTATGTTTTGATTCCTGTGCCCCAAGATCAGGATGAAGTTGCAAAGCATAATAATAAACTCTACCGTATGAACGACTCTTATACGAGCATTGAATTGATATGCCAAGAGTAACTTGATCAATTAAATTACATTCAGTGCAATTTCTTGTTTTGGACAGACCAGAATGGTTATTGCAGACGTAGTATTAAACTTCAGCTAAGAATAATTGTCGTTATTGAGTATATTGAGACTAGCACCAAAAGCTGAGTGATAATATTAACGGTTATATTCTAGGAATAGTCGTTACACATTTTATCAACATAAATACCTGCATTTTCTGGCGCAAAATATTGCATGATGTAGCATCTCTTCATACAACTGTGCAGTGATTTGGTTGTCTGCCTTGGATCTTGCTTCGAGACTTTTATCAATCATAGCTTTGATTCCACTTCTAAAGGTCTCGGAGAATTCCTTCAGGTACCCATTGTGTTCTGGTATACTGGTATCGATACCATTTGGGGACCACGGTATGGTGTACTCGTGCAGGTTTGGGTTCTTACCAACAACCGTGTTTTTCAAATTCCGAAGATGTGTTTGAGCGTCTTCGTCAACCACCCTGGATGTTGATGAAATCAAGAAGATGGACATTATACTCTTTGGGTGGAGAAATAAATGTGGTAAAAGGTCATATAACTTATATTTTAATTAATAGCTGTTATGGAATAGGTGGTTTCGATTGGAAGAGAACGCGAAGTAGTTGTTCTGTCTCTATGTAATACGCATAACCCTAACCCCCGAGACACCTTTTCCAAAGAATTTATTTCGCGGCCAAATAGCGAGGGGGAAAAGTTCCCCCACTCCACCGGGGCTCGAACCCCGGCCCTCTGGGTTCAGAGGCAGACGATCTACCGCTAGGCCACGGGGGGAAACCATACATTGCGGAGTATATTCTGCCCTGTATATAACCTTGGGCCATTATTTCATCGAATAACTGCCGAGCCGGGTAACACAAGCACACCGCATCGTAGTACTTCGTAGTACTCAGAGTGTTAGGGTTAATGAGACCAAATAAATAAAAAAATGAAAAAAAATCGCTCCATACCCCCGAGGCACCTTTTCCAAAGATTTTTTTTCGCGGCCAAATAGCGAGGGGGAAAAGGGTCTCCACTCCCCCGGGGCTCAAACCCCGGACCTCTGGGATCAGAGGGCAGACGATCTACTGCTAGGCCACGGGGGAAAACCATACATGGCGGAGTATATTCCGCCCTGTATATAACCTGGGGCCATTATTTCATCGAAAAACTGCCGAGCCGGGTGACACAAGCACACCGCATCGTAGTAATTCGTAGTACTCAAGAGTGTTTTTCTAAAACCTAAAAGTTTCCGAATTAAGTCCTATTTCTTCGTAAACCTAACAACCGATTATAACAGGCAAGGTTTTGTCTACACACAGAAAACACTATGTAAAAAAATTACACAAAGTTTTGTCTAGGATATCCATCTCTCATTGGCTGCTTCAGATTATGGCCATATTTCTTCGTGGCATACCGACTATTGATGTTGTCCACTAAGTTTTCTATTATCGACTTCAGTCTCTGGTCATTGTAAGTGTTAAATTATATCAATGTACATACCCCTCGTCGTTTATGTCTATAAATTTGGCGACATCGGGGGATTCCAAATGGTCGCGTATCCCTTCAATATCTCTCATAAAGAATAAACAACTTTCAGCCGGACTGTCCATGTCTTTAATTCCTTGGCGCACTTCATCTTCAGTAACTAAAATGATATCACAGTGATGAAAATGAAAACAAAAATACACAAGGGAAACATTTATGAAAATATGATACGATTTTAGTCTCTTCAATTAGACCCACTATTTTGCTGAAAAAATATCTTACTTAAACATTTTAAATCCGTCGAAGATAATATTCGTAGGTCTGGAAAACATAATCATTTCCTGGCAAAAAGGCAAGCATTTGTCTTCAAAATAATACAATTTCCCTCCAAATTGTACGATTATTTAATATTTGTTATTACATGTATTTTATCAAAATATTACCGCCCAAATGACAAATTTAGCTCTGCAAGGAGCTTAATGAATTTACCTATCACTCACTTGCATTATATTTACTGTACATATAGGTCACGTTTACAAGGTTTGGGGCGATTGTTGAACTCAACATACATTCATGGAAACGATGCTAGACTTTAATCAAGTCCACGGCGAAATAAATCACTATTTAAGCAAGATTTGTATGAAGTCTAGGATGTGTGTTGCATTACGCAATTGCGCCTATGTTTTACTTACCCGAAAAGAAATATTTGTGCATCTCTTCTTTCGTATACACCCCGTCCCTAACGGCACATTTTGCCGCGGTACGTAAAGTGCACCGTAACCTGCCGAAGATCTTCCACCACTGAGAACGAGCCAACTTGCGTTTTTCCTCGTCTTTGTCATTATAGTAATCTTTTAGATTAGCTGTGATTGGTTGAAGAACGTGTATGGGCGGGACAGAATTCGTATCTTGTCGAAACCAATCCTCCAATAGTTGCAGCTCTTGTGAGTCCACTTCCGTTCTCGATAGATCTCGTAGTTTCTTGAACTCATCAGATGATATTGTGGAAGGTAGTGGTCGGTAGCCATATTTGTTTCCTAAAAAAGCCTTTTAAAATGAAATGGGGGAAATGCATTGAAAAAAATGATGTCTTTAATTGAAATTTACAATTAAAATATATCCGTGTCCTGCTCTTTCATTTGACGCATTAGTAGGGAAACTTGGTCTTGTTTCATAGTTTTACCGGTATTAGGAGATCTCAAAGAATAGAGGTCCGAGAGTTTATAGTCGCTCACATTTGCTCTACAGCACAACTTGATAACATAAACCTACTAACATGACTATCGTAAGCAATCTTAAAATTTTAATTTTGGCTTTCATGTCTTGTAGATTATTCGATTCACACATTTGAGGAGCTAGAAATCTATAACTATGTGTCTGAAAAACCCACCACCCAATGATTATTATGTTACAAAACCTACCACAAAGCTTGGACCCATTGATAATCTCTTACAGTTGTCAATCTCTTGAAGACAAAGTTTAGATGTCAAGTGATCGGAAGTAGCGTTGTCGCGAACGCCCCATCGCATGTCAACAACTTCAAAATCAAGACCTTTGGTTTGACAGTATCTTCGTAGATCTGGAAAAACCTCCTTTATTAACCGGTTTCTCTCCTCAACCATGTCTGTGGGAAATTACAATACGTGAATTAGTTTCAAATATTAACATGTGATGCTTATGAATTTCCTACATTCGTAAATTTCCCGTTAGTCACAACTTCGGTTATATCGACTGTCTAGAGGGGCTACTAGGCACCCTTTGTAGTCTACTTAGATAGATAATACAACCTATTTGGTTAAATACATAGGTATGTATATGCGTCTCCTATGTTGTCATTCATTTTGACATTTTAGGCATATTGGTATTCCTGCCAAAATCCAAAATGGCTGCCTGCGAAATATACGGTTTCGACCAACTTTTGAGTTTGGGGAACAGCGAGCAAAATAAGTGAGTATTCATTATTTACGCCAGAAAGGGGGGGGGGGGGGGGGGGGGGGAGGATTTCATTGTTTTTGAACCCTTTTTTCCAAGTCCCCCCCCCCAAAAAAAAAAAACCCCACCAAAACAACAACAACAACAAACAAACAAACAAACCAACAACCACTATTTTGTCAATATCCATGAACCGCACATCAAATATTGTTGATTTTTGAAAGTAAAAAAAGTTAAGCACTTTGTTAACATTATTTGTTGTATCAAACACCAACTATGCCTTGCTTGACGCAGTCCTATTTTTGTATATTTGTATATAACTACAAGGTTTACAAAGTTGTCCTCCAGGAGATTACATACTGTGCACCTTGTGATTTTGAATTCTGAAAAAATGCACTATTTGCATAATGCGATGGAAAAAACCTTAGTTTACAGGCGGACAGAACTTCCAAGTGTCAGTCAGTCCTTTATAAAATTGTGTATTTCTCCTTTTTGCGGGGTGAAATGAAAATACGATCATATCAATAATCCATGTTTTTCACCAATAGAAAATAATATAAATTGTCAAAATTTGGGTTGGTCCATTCTCTTGTTCATATTTTTTCCTAATAATAACAAATCGGGGTTAGTCGGGCCGTTAAACAAGTTGTCTCCGTCGCCTTTCGAACATGCACATACAGTGATAAAAGTTTTGAAGAGTTTGGTCGCACACTATGTTGCTCTTATAGAAGAAAGTAGAATAGTTCAATACCAACATATATTATTTAGAGCAACTGTTATGTTTCAGTCGAAAGTATTAAAAATAAAGGTACAAATGAAAATACATTAATGCTGTGTCTTGTATTCAGTCACTTTCAGTGATGGCCTTCCAAGCATGTACATGTACTACCACCCTACTGAAAGTTTAAACAGTGAAACATGAAAATCTAAAAGTTTCTCTTTGCATGTTTTGTATGTACATGTAGGTCTTGCCAAAATCAGTGGTGTACATGTATAAAATGTCATTTTTTAAAATTAAAAATCAGTAGTGAACAATGTCTCCATATATGTGATGTTATTATAGCACATCGAAAGGTGGGACTTTGCAGGTGAAGTAAATTTTGAGTTTTGTATTTGATGTATTTAGAGCTTTTTCTCAAAAATGATACCTCATTTATCAAAACTATTAAATCTAGACATTCAAATTTTACAATTGAAAAATGATCAAAAATTCTTATTATTTTCTGAATGTTTTCATCTAGGCCTAGGCCTATATCAAAGTTTAAGAAAGCCCACAGCCACAAAGTCACCCCTTTCGATGTGCTGCATTTTTTTCTTCTTCACTATAGTGCGGGAAAAAATTCGTGTTCCCCCTTAGTTAATCACAAAAATTCGTGTTCCCCCGTCTCTACAGATTTTTTTCTCGTGCCACCCCCCTTAATTCATCCACACCCCTCCCCCTGGATTAAATAATGAACATTCCCTAATAAACTAGGACTTCAAACATATAGTGCTTGACAAAATCCATGCCAATCAAGTAGATCCACGATCACAAAACTAATTATCATTGGGGTCGTGGGAGAGCCTACTTATAGCCTCTGTATACT
>CM069442.1:77349063-77408734 GCA_035610835.1 Ophiura sarsii | reverse complement strand
CCTTCATTAAAACGTAATTCGTTTGAAATTATATTTTTGATATTTAAAAAAACCCGTTTTTCTCCAAATTTTGTTCCTACTAGCGAAAGTTAAACACTCGTATTTCTGCCATTTCGATAAATAAACATGATCGTTTAAATCATTTACGTCTATGGCACGTGTCCGAGAAGTCTTAATGTCGCAGGGTCTTGCATTCAAAGACAGTGGGGTGGAGAAAATGAGCTTTTATACACAGCTCTATGGAGAAAAATTTACATAATCGTCGATATCTCGAAAAGAAAATCATTAATTACACATTTTCTTTTTCAAAGTAACTTTTTTGGGCAGCCTATATGCAAATCTTTTCTTTAAAAAAAAGGGGAAAAAAAGACAAATTATATATATAATTATTATCCTCCAATTAGTCCTACTTTGCTGAACGTCAAATTGACTGGAATCTTATTATATTTCATGTCTTATTACACCCATCTTGATCCTAAAAATCACTATCCCCGGAACACCTGTCATCACCTCGCCCACCCACCCACCCAATACACGTAACTCACTTCCTTAACCTCAACCTATCCCAAAAGAACTAAGACTAACAACACGCCTACCCAGATTCATTTTCACATTGGATTTCGTGAGGTTAAACACCAGTAGTGTAGCCAACGGTGGGGGGGGGGGGGGGGGGGGGGGGGGGGGGGGGGGGGGGGCAGACTGCCCCCGGGTACCTAAAAAGGGGACGAAGAAGCGGAAAAATGGGGACGTGAAGAAGGGGAGAAAAGAGAGAAAGATGGGGAAGGAGAGGGAGAAAGAGAAGAGAAAGGGGGAGGAGAGGGAGAAAGAGAAGGGAAAGGGGAACTGGTCCTCTCTTAAAAATAGGGACGATATTGATGTTTGCCCCCCCCCCCCCCCCCGGAATGACAATGCTGGCTACGCGCCTGTTAAACACTAAGGGGCTATATAATTGTTAGCAAGTTTGTAGGAAATTGCATCCCCAATATGAAAAAAAGTCTAAGCCACTGCTAATTACCCATGACCACGTCTTAACCTGTTTAAATGTTCCTCAAGTTTGAGCCTTAAAACTAGCTCATTATAGAAACAAAGCTTGGGGTCGCTCATGCGTGACGATCCATTTTTACTCTTCAAATTGAATCAAAATGAAAAAGTATTAATGGTTTGAACAATAATATGATACAACAGCAGTTTAAAATAGAAAGAACCAAAGCTTTTAGCAGACAAGAGATTTTAATTCTTCTTAAAGAGAATGTATTAGTTTCTTTCAAACAAGCTGTTTAAAAACACATTTTTTTGCACTTTGCCAAAAAGGTGAAATCACCATGTTTTACACAATGGAGTGTAACTTCATTAAAATAAGTCCGATATTCATGATCTAAAATTCTTATGAAAGGGTACAGTACAGTGTGAGTCAAAAAGACTGCAATAGTGGAAAGAAGCCATTTTGTTTTCAAAACCAAAATGAATTTTAAAACTTTTTAAACGTTGCAAGAATGATGTATTTAATCCTAACTTTGTGTGAAAAAAATGAAGTCGATCGCATTTTTTGTTTGTCTTTGGTGAACCTTTTGATCAGTGCACCCATTTCATACGTTTGTCCACGAGATATAATACCCAAAATATGCATCAGATCGCAAAATGTGTCTCTCATTCAAATTTGGAAACTTTAGTTCATTTGTGATGTTATTGGAATTTGATGCATCCTTTCTTGTTTACATGTAAGTTAGCATAATCAATTATAATCATACCCATGCTATGAAAGCGTATAATGTTCTAAATTTTAATAAAAAACTGACATTTTCCATTTTGTTGTTGGCGGGATATTCAAATATGAAAATGCAATGTATGCCATTTCAAATGAAAATCCCTGTGCTCGTGGACAATCAGGTAAATCTGGTTGTGCAGCAAAGAGGGTCACCAAAGACAAACAAAAATGCGATCGACTTCATTTTTTCACACAAAGTTAGGATTAAATACATCATTCTTGCAACGTTTAAAGAAATTTAAAATTCATTTTGGTTTTGAAAACAAAATGGCTTTTTTCCACTATTGCAGTCTTTTTGACTCACCCTGTATAGCAAATATGATAGAAAAAACGGATCTAATCTCATTGATTTTGTTGATGAAAACATTTATTGAACTTTGGGCATCGATGGGTACTAATCATTTTGGGACATCCTGTACTTTTGACCAATATGTTATTGAAAAGCAATCACATCCCCCGTTCTCTTTTTTTCTCCCTCCTTCTTTTTTTTCTTTCTTTGCAAAAACGTGGGGCGGCCCCGGTTGCGACGCGCCTGTATAGCGGCCTACATATAAAGGGGTCACAAAAAGTAAGCCCCCTATAATAAGTTTACTTTTGTTTGTCAAGATTGAGATTATTAATTCTGTAAATCTTTCTATGCCAATGTATAGTATGTAATGTGACTGGTGGACGTGGACTAACATGGGTGTACTTTGGAAAGTTGTGTTGTTGGTTCTCTTGGCATACTTAGCAAAACATACCATCAAAGTAATGTAAGTAATTCACTTCACTCTTGTCATACATAATACCGGTTAATATAATCGCGACAACAATGTAAAAAACACCCCAAAAAATCAATCAATCAATGAATAAATGATTTTTATTTTATTTATTTATTTATCTATCAGTATTTTAGTATATTAGGCCTAAAAAAGAGAGTTTGATTGGCCTAACCCGACCGACCCTAAATACATCGCAGACCCTGAATATTTTATATTATTTTGAGGGAGGACAAAATAAAAATTGAAAAATATTTTTAAAAAGAAAAAAAGAAAAGAAAATATATTTATAAAAATTAAACGTTATTAAAGTTTCTAACTGTTTGCTTTCATTTTCGGCTATTTTAAGTCCCCAAAGCAGGTGATTTAAAAAAGAAATCCCGACCGACCTACCCTATTTGTTTTTATCATGTTAGGCCAATCAAACCAATTTTTTTTGTTAGGCCTTAGTATATATAATTTTTTTTATTTGCTTATTTATTTATTTATTTATTGTATCAGCTAATTGTTAATCCCCAATCCCTGATTCCCGAATCCCTGATTCGCTTCATACAGGACATGTAACATGTTACGAGTTTTATTCTACAGATCCATAACTGGTATATTTGTACATCGTCACAACCATCAGCCAGGACCGTGTCGTGTAATACCAGGAATAGGTAAGCTTCATATGAAAAGATATTTGAAATCGGTTCGGCTTGTAATAAATGATATGTCATTTCTTTAATATGATCTAAATGTATACCATTGTATCCATGCACCTTCATAGTGAATTTGAAATATTCGCTCTCGTACAACATTATAGCGAATTTCCACTTGAATTGGTCAAAATGATGTCATATTGGAGAAATGTTATGCTGATTTTCAACATGGTGCCTTTTATATATTGTGTCACATCTTCTATATTAGAGTATGGTAGTGAGGATATACAAGTTCTTCCGAATGGAGTGGCACTGATCTCCGCAGGATGGCAGGTAGGCATGGGTATCTTATATAGTGTGCGTCAAGAGATTTAGACACTTCACTCATTTTGAAGAAGTATATCATTCGAGGGAGCTATCCATTCAAGCTTTGAGTCACAGATGAATCCTTTTGACAATATTGACACAGTTCATATATTGATGGAAAATGTCTACATCCTTGACATTTACCAATTTACGACATAGAACATTTCAATATTAATGACCGTGTTTTCAAGGACCATTCACCAGGTATTACAGAATAATCATAGACGCTTTTATCATCCTCATCAATACCCTTTTCGCCCTAATTGGACATTCCACACCTTCCTATCACTAGCTAACATAATTAGGTCTTTATAAAAGCTTCTAATCCGATTGCTTGTGATTACCTCAATTTAACCCTCACTATTAGTAATAGTCGGGTATGTACAGGGGGGCCAGTACTAAACTAAATCAACTTTTTGAGTGCCTTTTAGGTATAGGATCCTTAAACACATTTTGTAGGTTAACAGTGAAAATCCCTCGATGCTCTCCAGATATCGAAGATGGCCGCCAATATGGCCGCCAAAATGACTACATTATGTTTTTGACCATTGCAAATTCATTTCCAGCTTCATGAAAAAATAAGTATAAAGTGGTTTGACATTGGGGGGGGGGGGGGGGGGGGATCGAAATAAATTTCGGGGGGGGGGGGATCAATAAAAATAAGACTTTCTCGAAGGGGAGATCATTTTTTTTAATGTCCGGGATGCCAATTTGCCCACCCCCACCAAAGTATTTATAAACGCTCCCTTGCTTGAACTTGTTAAACTGATCCTCGGCAGATGTGTCTTGATATGGTAGGTTCTGCCAAGCGACGATACTGCACATTATGAAGTACTAAACGCCTTTCATCTGGTTCATTTATGTCTACAAAGAATGTAACAGTCCCTTCCTTTCCACTTGTATGTATTATGAAGAGTTCTTGCTTCTTTGCAGCTGCTCTTGTGGCCGAAGGGCTAGCGTCCTTGCGTCATATTATTTACAAATAGATGCTATCCACACTTTTAGTAGAACTTGACGTGAAAATATAAAAATACATATCTCACAGATTGAATACCAGTATAGGTAGCCATATTTGATGTCATTTGGAATTGCTTGAAGTATGGTAGAAAAAGAGAGTGCTAGACAGGACATTTTTGAGGGTCAAAAAAAAATCTAGTCATTTAATGTCTGAGTTTATTCTATTTTTTTGGCTGATATATGACTTTTCTAGAATTTGGCAACCCTTGGCGACCATTTTGTGTAGCCATTTTAACCGCTGTCCTAAATGTGATGTTCAGTAGCAAAATAAAAATGCCAGAAATGAATTTGCAATGGTCATAAACATATATGTTAAACCAATATAATTCGCCGTATATATAAGCTTTTATCTATTTTAGACTACGATATATAATATGAATTTTCTCAATTTGACCACTTTTGGCGGCCATTGTGTCCGCCATCTTGAATTTGATGTACATTATCAGCATAAAAATACTGGTAATGAATTTGAAATGGTCAAATACATATATCTAGTCATTTTATATATGATTTTATCTTATATTTTAGACGCTATAATATGAAATTTCTCAATTTGACCACTTTTAGCGGCCGTTTTGTCCGCCATTTTGAATTTGATGTACATTGGCAGCATAAAAATGCTGGAAATGAATTTGCAATGGTCAAATACATATATCTAGTCATTTTATATATGCTTTTATCTTATATTTTAGCCGACATATATGAATTTTCTTAATTTGACCACTTTTGGCGGCAATTTTGACCGCCATCTTGTTTTTTATGTACATTAGCAACATACAAATGCTGGAAATGAATTTAAAATAGTTAAACACATATCTACTCATTTTATGTATGCTTTAATCATAATTATTATTTAATAACTGATATTGACTTTTCTCAAATGTTATCATTTTTGGCGGCCATATCTGGAGAGCA
Source organism: Ophiura sarsii (assembly GCA_035610835.1). Taxonomy (NCBI): domain Eukaryota; kingdom Metazoa; phylum Echinodermata; class Ophiuroidea; order Amphilepidida; family Ophiuridae; genus Ophiura; species Ophiura sarsii. The sequence continues at coordinate 77,403,272 of CM069442.1, read as the reverse complement.
TCGGGTTTTTTCGATTTTTTTCACTGTTAACATCCCAAATGTGTTTAAGGACCCTAAAAGCCACCCTAAAAGTTGGTTTGGTTTAGTACTTAGACTGATACTCTCTGTCGCCCTCTTACGTCGCTATCTTACAGCCTGGCTCATTTAGTACAGCTTTAGCGGCCGTACGGTAATATTGAAGACTGGGGGATGTAGTACCCTGTACATATCCGACTATAATCACGATATTATGGAGAGCACTTGAAGTGTCACTTTAGATTAGTTCAAAGTAACCTAGTCATCCGTCACATGCATCGATTGTGACGTTTTAGATTTATGGCATAACATTGTGAAGAAACTGAAATAAATGCTGTTCCAAAAATCTTGGTTAACACTCTACGCCGGGTATGCCATTTGATTTTAATTACATAGCGTACTTTGTTTTTACAGACAATAGATGCCAAAGCTTCGAATGATTTACGTGGATTTTATATGTTTGATTTCAACCATCCTGATAGAAATGTAACCAAGCTGACCATGAAGGGCAAATTAACAATAGAGAACCTCACCCCACATGGGCTCAGCGTATGGACAGATCCAGAATCGGGTAAGAGGTGAAAAACGAGTGGCGGAAAAAGATCTTACACCTCCACCCAACAAATCTTCGAAAACGCAATCTAAAATTGACCAAAATATCAATGTCTACCCATTTGGTAAGCATTAAATATATTTGACCCACTACATGTAGCGAAGGGGGGGGGGGAGGGGGGGGGGGGGGGGTATTGGCGTTCCGCGCGTTCACCGAATGACGTCAGATTGGTCTGTGAAATGGATTTGAGTTTTAAAAAAATGTTATAAAAATTGAAAATATGTCTCCATTTTATAACAATTCAAATGATTTTTGTGGCAGCAGGTTATCTGACAGTTTGGGATTAGAAAGGGTTTTTTTATTATAAAGAAAACATGCTTAACTACAGAATATCCTCTATTTTGATTATTCAGTGTGTGTATGCGTTTTTTAACATGTGGTTAAAAGTAATGGTTATTTTATTTTGGTAAGTTCATTTGTCAATTAGCAGGGAGTGACTATGGATTATTATGACTTTTTCACGCAGGAATAGTGACGGTGTTTGTCATCAACCACGGGCCGACAAAGGTTGGTAATGAAAGTGTAGAGGTCTTCAGATTTGACGAAGCAACGAAGTCATTACACCATTTAAGAACTATCAGAGATAGCCATTTTGCTAGGTAAATCCGAACTGACCACTTGGTTAATTATTTTATGCCATTAAATAGCGATCTTGAAAGTTGATAAGTCCATCAAATCTCGAGGTTTCTTTACCATAACAAACAGTGGCGTAAATTTGTTGGCATAGTGATCAAAATACATTTCGACATTTATCGTTCCCTTTATCCCATTTACATTTTATTTTATTTGAGAAGAGGGAATTGCTCGGTATGGAGGGAATGCTCATAATTATGTCCGCAAACGCAATGGACGGTGTAAATATGTTTTGGACAGTAAACTAAGTATCGTGTTCTCACTGATATTATGCACACATCAAAACACCATATGAAGACAGCCAATTCGTTACGAAAATCGTAAAAATGTTTAGAACATATTTTCTATTATTCATGATTTGCCCTGCTATTTAATTAATTCAACAGCATGAATGATCTCGTACTGACTAGCAGTGAAACTTTCTACGTGACAAATGATTGCCAGTGGTTTCAAAATCCATTGAAATGGGACATAGAAACTTGTCTTCAGACACGTTTAGGTAACGTGTTGTTTTACGACGGACATTCAGCAAGAGAAGTCGCCAGTGGCTACGTCTTACCTAATGGTATAAATGTATCACCAGATCATAGGTACGTAAATTGTCTTATACAATTGAACAATAACAGTAGGATATGTCTCACTTTAGTACTTGAACAGTACGGTTTTCTGTCTCCAGTGAGTGCATAAAATCATTAAAAAAAGGTGTTCGAACACTGACCGACCCTAAAATTGCCATGATTATTGGACCAAAAGGCTGGGTTCACATAGAAGTATACGGTATACGATATACGGTATACGGTATACGGTATACGGTATTCGGTATACGCTATACGGGCACGGCGAGTCACATAGAATAGCACGCGAGCCCTACTCGGTCTATTAAATTGCAATAAAATGAGTACAAAGGAGTCCTATTTTTCTAACTTACCCTATTCTACGCAATACATTGTTTATAAATCGTGATTGGGGAAATTCAGAACGCCTGTACACACGAATTGCAGCTGCTTCCTCCAAACGGGCCGGTATACGGTGCACGAAAATCGAACACGCACGATTCCCGGTATACTATACTTTACTACACTATACGCAGGTATACGGCCTTTTCGAATAGTGCCCTCTTATGTGACCTGGTAGTATGAAATTACATTGTTTCGATTCAAGCTATACGCGTGCCCTGCAAAACGTGCACCGTATACCCGAATAGTATACTCCTATGTGAACCCAGCCTAATAACAGACACGCTATTTGAGTCACATAAAAATCGAAACTTGTTTCTGGTAGCCTGAAGTATCCCCTTGCTCACATTCCTCCCCTCCCCTTCCCCAACGATCAATGTTGCGAGGCCCTGTGCTGATGGTGGGCAAATTGTTGGATTCATCATTGATCAAGGGGAAGGGGGAACACTTTACATTACACCTACAAAGTGTTCGAACACTTTTTTAACATTGTAGTTCCCATCATCATAGATTATCAATACAGGGTTGGTGGATAAGTGAGTATTTTCTTTTGAAGCTATGTGTGTTTCGGACCAAGGTCGCTCAATACAAAAAGCCCGTGTAGCATCTTGCCCCGGTCATGAAATAACTTCTCAACATCCATAAGGCTGGGTTCACATAGAAGTATACGGTATACGGTATACGGTATTCGCTATACGCTATTCGGTATTCGCTATACGCTATACGGGCACGGCGAGTCACATAGGGTAGCACGCGAGCCCTACTCGGTCTATTAAATTGCAATAAAATGAGTACAAAGGAGTCATATTTTTCTACCTTACCTTATTCTACGCAGTACATTGTTTATAAATCGTGATAGGGGTAATTCAGAACGCCTGTACACACGAATTGCAGCTGCTTCCTCCAAACAGGCCGGTATACGCTGCACGAAAATCGAACACGCACGATTCCCGGTATACTATACTATACTACACTATACGCAGGTATACGGCCTTTTCGAATAGTGCCCTCTTATGTGACCCGGTAGTATGAAATTACATTGTTTCGATTCAAGCTATACGCGTGCCCTGCAAAACGTGCACCGTATACCCGAATAGTATACTCCTATGTGAACCCAGCCTAAAGAACACGTCAATCTCGTTCCCAGACGCGTTAAATCTGTATGAGGTATCGATATCAAAAGATGTGCTATTGTCTGTCGCTCTCATCAGTAGTCGAGTTTAGGTGTAATAAAAGACTGGGTGAAATAAATGTCTATAAACTTTACAGATAGTGTTACATCAATTGCATCTAATGTGTGTATTTATTAATATGTTTCAAATAATTATTAGATATTCAAAAATTAACTTTCACCGTTGTTTTTTTATCAAACTAATCCAACACGGTGAACAATCAGCAACAAATGTCATCGGCCGCATTTTTTTGTTTTATTACCGAATTCATACCGTTTTATACCGGGTCCTCATCGGCCCTGGAACCGGGCTCATACCACCTTCTCAAAAGGTCCTCACTCACCGGCCGGAATGCCTGGGTACCGGCCGAACCGCCTTGATAACGTCATCAAACCGCCCTTTATAAGCTGAGAACTCACATTCCGGGAATCTCTGTATTATTCAAATGTATCCGTGTGAGCTGGCCGGGCCCGCGAATTTATTAACCGTACACACTTACTGTATAAATGTATTGCTGTACAGGCCGGGCCGCCGGCCGGCCGGCCCCTTCCAGAGTGACAAATTGGTGCAGACGGCGGCACACGGTGAGGACACACGGTGGGCCGATTCCCGTCCGTTGAACACATTGCCGGGGACATTGCCGGCCATCCGCGCTCAGCAGGAATTTTGACCGTTCCCAAAACTCCTGCCGGGTATAACAGAATTTAACGGCGGCACCCACATGGGCCGTTTCCCGTCCGTTGAACACGTTCAAGGGGACTTTGCCGGCTACCGGAGTCTTGAGCATGCTCAAAACTCCTGGCGTGTGAGTAAAAGCGGCGGCGAACGGTGAGAGCCCGGTTTGAGGACGGTATAAGACGGCGCATCCGTTTCGCGCCCATTCGCAGGTTGGTGGTGGTAGGCGGCCACCTTACCATCTAATAGAAAAACAACAGAGTCCAAACAATAAGTAAAAAATGTCAACGGGCACATTGATTTTTTTTGTTGTCACCGGGTCCTTACCGTTATCTACCGGGTCTATACCGGGTCCTCACCGTCCTCATGCATTTCTAGCTTACCGTTCTCACCGGGTCCTCGGTCCATGCCGTTCTATACTGGGTCTGTACCGGGTTCTCACCGGCCTAGTACTGGGCTCACCGGTCTCATACAGCCTAGCTTACCGTTCTCACCGTGTGCATACCACCTCTATACCGGGTCCTCACCGGTCGGAACGAGTTGGTACCGACCGAACCGTCTTGATTACGTCATCAAACCGCCCTTTTTAATCTGAGCCAGGGGTGTGCCACTCAGCTTGCCGATCGGAAGCCACTTTTAAATTAAAATTTCGTCGGCATAGAATTGGTGGCTCTATACAGATAAGGCGTGATTCAGACGATGATGGACACGCGAAAACCTAAATTTTGAATTCGTATTGGAATAACACGTAATCGCGAATGTTGATCTAATCATTTTGAAAAATTCATCATAGTCATAGGTTAGAAGAAAAATTCCAATCCAAAACCGTTGTGGATGGCTAACCACCCGCAGTGTCAGCAGGTCAGTATCATTTTTTGAATTTAAACCGTTGTTAAGCGTTCGTCCCATTCAGTGACGTACCCAGCTTTTGGAAATGAAGATGTCAGCACAAACGGCAGAAAAAATCGCATGGTCAAAATCGCAAATCTACCGACGGAGGGTCGTTTTTACCGACGGTGTTATTTCAGGGGGGCAGGGCCCCCCAGGACCCCCCCCCCCCCCCCCTGGGTACGCCACTGGTCCCATTCACTTGATCACGTAACCTCGTTCGCATATTTTAAGTGAATACTCGTGAATACGCCCGTGTCCAGCGTCGTCTGGCGTGATTGTAGCAGACGACGCGACGCTGGCCACGCGTCTCTCAGACGACCCAATATGGCAGCGGGAGTGCACCATTTTGAATTATTTTTAACAGTCATCGCCCGGTTAACGATGAAAATTCTTCTAATTATGATGAATTTGTCAAAATGATAAGATTAATATTCGCGTTTAGGTGTTATTCTAAACGAATTCAAAATGTAGGTTTCGCGTGGCAACCGATGTCTGTGTAAATCTACCGCGAGAACAGCGCCACCAAGCCTATGCCGACCAAAAATGACGTTAAACCAGGTTAAACGCGCTAAACCCTGGTCACGGACATATCCCAAAATTAATAGAATCCCTGTCTGAGCGCTTCATTTGCATCCCGGAATTCGTACGACCAACATCTATAAAACAACATGCCTGCTGAGAGTCCGTTCGCAGCCCGTCGCTGAGATGGTCGACGTCAAACACCGTCCACCACCGCCCTATGAACGGACGCGAAACGGGTGCGCCGTCCTTATACCGTCCTCATACCGGGCTCTCAACGTTCGCCGCCGCTTTTACTCACACGCCAGGAGTTTTGAGCATGCTCAAGACTCCGGTAGCCGGCAAAGTCCCCTTGAACGTGTTCAACGGACGGGAAACGGCCCATGTGGGTGCCGCCGTTAAATTCTGTTATACCCTTCACAGAGCTTCATAGTGCATGATTTTTAAGAACGACGCATAGGCCTACTTCCGATGTTGGTGTGTAGGGTATAACAGAATTATGCCGATGTCTTTATGCTGTAATCTCAAATAGGCTTATGATACAGGCTCGTGCGGCTTTAGTTACCATTTTTACGCCATGTACGCAGCTGATGTTCCTGATTACCGACTTGAAAAAGTTCACCGCCATCGTCTGGTCGAGATTTTTTTGGCCCTCTAGCGTTGAACCCACACAAGAATTACCGCGCGGGACATTCAATTAAATCAAATATTCCATGATTTACGTGGATAATACATACACACTAAATTATGAATGAAACCTTGTATTTTAATTATCTTCCTGCCGAAATGGGGATATTGGATCTGCGATGTTGTTTTGACATAAAATGAGTCATGGGTGACGATATTGATAGAAACATAAGGCCCGGAGTGGTCTGAGCGTGATGAATGACGAATTTTTAGCGGCCAGTCCTAGTCATTAAATGCTCTCAAAATGTGTCACTAAAATCACTTTATAAAAATGACGCTTCACTTATTTTTAACAATGTTTAAATGCTCTCAAACTTTGTCATACAAATCACTTATAAATATGACGCTTCACTTATTTTCAACACCCTGTTATCTGCCATTGATAAAGATTTGTTGTTGTTGCAGATTTGTTTATGTTACTTTATGTGGAGAAGGGCAGATGTCTGTCTTGCAAAGACACAATGATAATAGTCTCACCGAAGTCAAAGTAAGCATAGGTTAGGCCTACTTACTGTCATTTCAGACTAAATAACTATTTTCTAAATAAGTGGTCAAAGGTCAACAAAGACCTTTCATAAATGATGGAAATATTTCAAAAGTGTTCGTAACATGTCATACACTTGCGAGGAATGTTTAAAATCTGTTTGGAAATCTTTAGTCGATTTTCATAACAAAGAACAGCGTCAAAATCCCAATACTAGGGGTCCGTAGATGGTAGAACAGGGTTTTTTCTTTCACGCATTCTTAAATCCAATCAATTTCAGAGAGTGGACCTGTTCATGTCCAGACCAGATAATGTTGACGTGCAGCCAAATGGGGAATTATGGATAGCCGGTAGCTACAAACTTTTCTACGACCGGAAAATGTCGACAATGGTGAGTAAATTCCATATTTCATGAGATTTTGAAATTGTAAATAGCAGTTCAAATTTGGATCTTTCTCTTTGTTTCGGGGGATCTCTATATGCTGTTTAAAGCTGACAATGACGGTGTAGGGAAGGTAGGCCTACTACTTTCATATTATCACCCTTAAGTATGCTCAGGAAGCGAACGAAAATGTAAATGAAACGTTGAAATATTGGCACAAAGGTATTGAGCGTCAAAATGTACAGTGACAGACTTTCATCATGTCCCGCATCATGTTCATAGTTTGTGACCGGTCAGATTTACATACGATTTCTTCCATACGATTGAAATGAACTCAACTCTTCATTGTTTGATCACTGCTCTGTTTTACAGCACTGTCCGCTTCTCCGCACTACAGATACAAGCATGTGACTTTATCATGTTTACCCAATGTCGGTAAGAGACGTCTCCGTACTGCAGGTACAAATACGTGACTTAATCATGTTTATACCCAATGTCGGTGAAAGAGACGTCTTATTATAAAATACGAATTACTAAAACACATGAGTCACTTGTCCCCTTGTCCAGTGTTAAAATCCATCATTTTGTGCCACGTAATGCGTCTACTTTGATAATAATTTCATATTATTGTTTAATAGGTACTTCGTGGGAAAGAAATAGATGGCGAATTCACATTCTCCGAGGTCTACGTCAATGATGGTACCGACGTAGATTGGGCCAGTGTTGCTACTTTCTACAAGGGTCAGTTACTCATTGGAACGCCTGCTTCTAGACTCCTGTATTGTAACGTCCAAGCGTTCTAAACAGTAAAATAACTTGAACACGCTTTTAGATGGTTCCGACAAACAGACTAGTAATAGATTATTTTATATTTATATTGCTAGAATTATGGAATTATGACATTTAAGAAGAAGTATGTCAATTAAAACCTACTATATAGTTCAGTCAGTTCCAAATTGGCGAAACCTGTTTACAGCAGCGAATGAATTCAAAAGAGCGTCGTGGGCAAAACGCTCGCATGCGCATTAATATGGCGCGAAACGTCGCAGTGTCATTGTATGCGTGTCGCTTGTGTAGTAAAAATAATAATAATAAAATACATTTATTAAGCGCTTAAAACAGAAGTCACTGAGCGCTTTACATAGCATAAAAATCAAAATCATTGAGGAAGCTCATTTTACATGATTAAAAATGTGTATGCCAAATCGCGCTTATGCCAAATCGCGCTTATATATACGCTTGGATTACTTTTGCGCGCGGATAGATAAAAACCGAATATTTCTCGCCAATGTGGAACTGATTGAACTATAGTGACTTGCTTGAATATAATGTAAAAGCTGAATGCAAACTGCTTATCCACAAATATAGCTTGTGTAAGTAAATGTAATAAATATAAGAGGACCTGACGTTTCGTTGACGAAGGTAAAATGACAGAATACACCATACACAACGTATATATATATAGACAGAGGAACAATAGACAGGAAGTGACAGGAGATAATGTAGAGTGTGTGGAGTCCAGTATGTTGGTGAGACCAAAAACTCACTGAAGAAGCGCTTGTGGGATATAAAACATCCCTACATTAGCAATGGAACAATACTATGTCGATTCTTTGAATATGTATTATTGTTATTAGAATAGACCAATCAGCGCTCAGATGATTAGCCGATGATTAGCCGATTAGCCAATCACAGCTGAGCGCTGGTTATTTGGCTCGTGCGCGATATAGAATCGCTCTCTCGCGTCCTGCTCGTCAACCACAACAGTCGTGTTGTGTGTATTGTCCGTCGTATTTTGTATCTTCTATTATTTGGAGCATGTATGATTTTCGTAAATAAACAACCAACTTTGGTATAGAAATCAACTAGAATGTATTAAAGACTCTTCCTTCTCAACGTAAGAATTCGTTCTTACAGCTGGTGGCAACGGTGACGGACTCATCGGAATGACTGGTTGAAAAAAATTGAAAATTGCAAAATTTTCTTTCATCACCACGTGGGACGAAACATTTCATCGTTAACGAGACATTTTCTCATTTTTTTGTGTTGGCATACGTTATAAAGCTAACACACGAGTATCAACCGATGCTCCATACAGAAGAGGCGATAGAAGAAGTTCTCCAGTTTTTGATACACGTTATATTTTCGAAAACAAATGCTACCTAGCATTCAGATGAGGGATTGAGAACTCTGGTTTTTGCCATAAGTTATATTGTGCAAAAACGGATGCCAACCGGTGTCCTTCAGATGGGATTCCCAGATTCATCAATATTCCTATAGCCCGTGTCCAGGGCGCTGCAAAACCCGCTTCCAGGGTACTCCTTTTTGCCTAACCAAGGGCGCCTGTAATAGCTGAGAATCTGCAAGTTTCTGACATGCCCGAGGACTGACTGCTGTAAAAGAACATTTGCACAAGTTTGCGGGATATTTCTCAAGACGCTCTGTGACTGAAGTGATTTGCCTGAACTTTCTCTATCTGTGGAACATTTTTGATTGTTGTGGACATAATATTTTGCTCACCCGTGCCGAAGAATCGAAGATCGAAGATATTCATGCCGAAAGACCGACGATATTTGTGCCGAGGACTGAAGATATTTTCCGTGGATTTGTAAAGGTAAAAATAATAACAATTCACTTCATACCCATACAAATTATACACCCATACAAATTATACGAGTGAAGTGAAATCGTCATAATCGGTGATTATCCTACCACAATAACAATATTGAGTGGTGTGGAATCCTTGTTTAATCCTACAACAATAACAATTATTGATGACTATGTCATAACAACATTTTGGTTGGTCTCCAATTCAATGTTTTATGTGTTAGAATTTATGTATATTGTGTGATATTTTTGTGTGATTGTAGCGTTTTGTGACTATTTGCAAATTTTGGTTTATAGGTATAAATTGAATTGTGGTTAATATGGTACAGTTCATAGCCAACAATCATCTGTCCACAATCAATATGCCACCACCGCAATTTAATCCACTGTATTTACCAAATACCTTTAATGGTAAACAGGATTATGACTTTAGGCTTTTGTGTCGTCATGATCTTGAACTTGAAATTGCTGTTCAAAATTATCCTGTTGGTTCTCCAACACTGGTCAATGTTATTCCTAGTCATTCAACATTACATGTTAGTGGAAGGAGATACTCATCTCCACATGATAGGAGGTATTCAATCTCCAAATGATAAGTGGAAGGAGATATCCATCTCCACATGATAATGGATGGAAATATACATCTGTTGTAAACAAATTAATTTGGTGTTTGTGTAAAGTTAAAACAGTTACCGGTAACTTGTAACTTGTAACTTGTAACTTGTAACTTGTGTGTAAGGTTAAATAGTGTTTTTAAAAATTATTTTTGAAGTAGAGAAGGAGATAATTTATTTTTCTCCACATCATAATAGATGGAGATATCCATCTGTTGTAAAGTAAGCTAATTTTTGAGTGTAAAGTTAAAAACTGTGTTTTTGAGTTTACATCTACTACATTAATTGGTGCTGGTTTGTTGTTGTTGAAATATGTGTACTGTATTTAATGATTAGTTAATGTCATTGTGTGATAACATTTATGTCATACAAATTGAATGTTGATGCATTCAAAAATATTTTAGTGATTTGATTGTTCACTGAAATTAATTTTTTTGAGTCTCCCAATTTGCTACTTTTGTATGAAACTGTAAAGTTTATGTTTATCAATTGACGTATCTTTTGAGTTCTCACAGCAGATTTAAGCTTTTACCTTATTACAGCTATATAATAGCCGGTCGAAGTTGTAATCTGTTTGTTTTGGTCAATGATTAGCTACCATTGTCCGGAAATGTGTGGGATGTTGAGAGGATGTTTCTTTTGTTCAATTTAAGCTGTCAGTGTTTGTTTACAATATGTAACCAGAGAGGTGTGATTGACACCTCCCTAACGTAACCATATCCATGCATAGCTTACAATCATAGGATTATGGTTATGTACCACCATCGATTATCTATGGTACCACAAGGAAAGTTAAATTGATTCTATAACTTAGGATTATTTTAATGGTTATTCCAGTTACGTCAGTGGCGAATTATGTGTGATGTGTTTATCATGGATACAAAATGTCCATGAAAAACAAGACATTTGATATTGGTTTATAAAATAATGTTTGGGTATACGGTATATGATTTGATGTGGTGAATGATATTGTAATGTAGGGATTTATGTATTTGTGAGGGTCTTGACTTATATATTTTGGTGTGGTGAATGATATTGTAATGTAGGGATTTATGTATTTGTGAGGGTCTTGACTTATATATTTTGGTGTGGTGGATGATATTGTAACGTGAGGGATTTATGTATTTGTGAGGGTCTTGACTTATGTTTTGATGTGGTGGAAGATACTGTAATGTGAGGGATTTGTGTATTTGTTAGGGATATGTGTTTGACATGTTATGAATTTGTGGATTTGTGTTTGACATAAGTTTATTGTAACTATCTTTTAAGCTGTCAGTAATTGTAATGTAATCACATTACAAGCTTCTAATTATGTGAACATTCTTGAATGGATTTAATTATCTAATTTTGGAATATAAATTTTTGAATTTTATTTTCAAATTTCAGTCTATATTGTGTACTTTGCAGAAATTGACAGGATGACACAATATGTTTGATCCTTTGGTTTTAAAACTTGGATACTTCCATGGTCATTTAAAATGTGTATGAATTAACATAGTAGGGTTATACTACAGTCATATTTTTGTATGAGATACGAAATAAGGCCAGCGCTTCTCGGTGCTCCTATTGTATTAATAATGATTCACAATATTTCACAATGATAATTTTATTTTTTTTCACTATAAAGGTTGAATATATGAATCTTCCCAGTGTTACGTGGTAGAATGAGATATCTTACAATTGTAACTCTGTATGTCATGATTTGTATAATGTATCTACTATGCATTGCAGAAAATGAGGCAGTTCCTACAAATATTCTTATTGTACTAAATACAGTACGTTCACGGTTTGTTGATGAATATACAATGGTGGTGAAAATTAAAACTTGAGATATTTACCATATTTCTTATTTGATTTCTTACACTTACATGTAGTGTTGAAGTGAAATGTTTTTGGACCAAAAGAAATTAAGATTACCCATGTGATGCATTGTAACAACAAAAAAAAGAAAATTGTTGTTTACACACATGTAAATATCAAGATTCATTGGTGATGAGTAGCATGACTTTTACTTTCAAGTATGGCCTATCCAATTGTTTGACATGGACAAAGAATCTGTCTGATGTCAAACTTGTTATGACATGGTCATAATATATCATGGTCATAAAATATGTCAATCTTTCCATTGACATTTCTTCCACAAATAAAATTTGTGGGTAGCCACAATTTTTTTAATTTTTTTTTTAATTTTAAATATTGACATGAGAAAGAGTGTTCTGTGTGGACGAGAGTCCACGGCATTTGGATTGTTTCGGCGATAATATTATTATTATTATTTTTTTTTACTGAAGTGAATTGTCATTTCTTCCATACATAAAATTTGTGGATAGTCACAAATAATTATGTGATTATGCTGTCATTGTTGATATGGTCTTGAAACATCATGGTTCAAGTAACAATCTTGATGGATGTCAGTGTTTCCTACAAATGACATTCACCTCAAATTTTGTGTGGTCAATGTTGACAAATGGTATGTTTATTATGTTTTATTTATTTAAGATGTGGTAGACATTGTATAAGTTGATTATATGATTTAAGATGATAATTTTTTTTGTTTGTGTGTGTGTGTGTTTAAAAAAATGTAATTTGATAAATTATTCGATTTAAGACTGAACATTTGTTCGATGAGAGTGAATTTATAGGATATTCTCATCTGATAACTGTTTATATTCAATCGGATGATTGTTTTGGTAGATATTATTATGTACAACAATTATTTGTTATATAAGTAGATGCATATAATTTTTGATAAGTAACGGTGAGGACACCTTCTTCAAAGAAACATAGTAATGTGGGATATAAAACATCCCTACATTAGCAATGGAACAATACTATGTCGATTCTTTGAATATGTATTATTGTTATTAGAATAGACCAATCAGCGCTCAGATGATTAGCCGATGATTAGCCGATTAGCCAATCACAGCTGAGCGCTGGTTATTTGGCTCGTGCGCGATATAGAATCGCTCTCTCGCGTCCTGCTCGTCAACCACAACAGACGTGTTGTGTGTATTGTCCGTCGTATTTTGTATCTTCTATTATTTGGAGCATGTATGATTTTCGTAAATAAACAACCAACTTTGGTATAGAAATCAACTAGAATGTATTAAAGACTCTTCCTTCTCAACGTAAGAATTCGTTCTTACACGCTTCTATGGACACAGATCGACGGTCAACGCCAACAAGCCACCTGTCGGACACCACTATGACTGATATGATCTTACAGGGCATTGAATCTTTAGGTAGCCGTTCAGAAGTGGTACGTACGCTCAGTAGAGAGAAGCTATGGATGAAGCGTCTTCTCACTATTCAGCCCCATGGCCTAAACATCCAGGAAGGGAATGATTAGACTCAGCCCCCCCCCCCCACCACCTCCTCCATTTGTATCTGATTAACCTATCACTTGTATTTTCCGTTTGTTTTTCTCCACTTTGTCTTCACTTCATTTTTCAATTTTTCACTTCTTGTTATGTGTGATACTATGTTTTCATTTTCGACATTGTCTCCTATGCACACTAATTTTCATTACTTGTTCCAGTGCATTTCCATTATTTGTTACCATAGGCCTACTCCCACTTTGTTTTATCTTGCTTTCTTTAATGCATCCCTTAGTTATTTTACACTTCCATCCATTTGTATTATTTATTTGTAGTCATTTATAACCATTATGGATTTTACTCGCCATTTTTTCATATCCCATTAGCCTTTCACTTTTTAATCTCCCCTTTGTCTATGTCATCCTTTTGTTACATTATCCACTTCATCAATCAGCTGTCAAGTTTGATATACCTTCCCCTATTCATCCATCTGTCACTTTGACCCCCTCTGTGTTACATTATCTTCTGTCACCTCCTGCCTATTGTTCCTCTGTCAATATATATACGTTGTGTATGTTGTATTCTGTCATTTTACCTTCGATAAAGATTCTGTTAGAATCGAAACGTCAGGTCCTCTTATATTTATTACATATAAAACATGTGCTATAATAATCATGATAATAGAGGCTATCATAATTTGCGTTTAGAATTAATATAAATGTTTTGATGTAGTAATAAGCTGATGAACTGATCTTTTTTATGATTAAATATCATATTTGTGTTTCAATTCATATTAAATAGACGATGGGTGAGAAAAGGCTGAGTGTTTCTAAAGTTGATTCAAAAGGCGAAGGAAATTCAATATTTCGATAGTTTAGAGCAACAAAGCTCTATATGCAATGCTGCCATTTGATAGATTGTGATATGTTAAATCACCAAATAACATGTGGCAGCTATTGTAGATATTGCCTTTTCACATAACTGAGATGCTAGTGCGAAAATGTCTTATCTGCTATAGGTGCCAAGTGTTGCTTTAATAGTTTATATTAAGAGGGGACTCAAGGAAGTCACTTTTTGAATTTTGTGAGTGCTGTAATTATTGAACTATGACTCAAATGTATATTAAAGTATACATTTTTGGAAAGGAAATAGGTCAGAGAATCCAAATTTTGCGTAAATTTTGACCAAATTAAAAAAAAAGTATACTTTTATATGCATTTGATTTATAATTCAATAACTACAGCACTCACAAAATTCAAAAAATCAAGTAAAAACCTTCCTTGAGTCCCCCCTTAATGGGTTTGCTCTAGGCTGTCACATATGATAACATATGGCAGCTGTTGCAAATGGAGCCTTGTTATTTGTTATTGATTTGCACTTAGCTATGAATGTGGAGCCTCATCGTGCACTACCTTTTCATCCAGAAAACCTTATACACACATACATTTTTAGATAAACCTCTCAATCATAAGTTAAAATAAAGCGTATCAATAATAAAATAATGTGGTTAACACATACTATTGGAATGTTAACGTCAATTTGTAGTTCATATCCTCGATTGGAACGTCATGTTCCAAAATAATAGAGATGTATAAGAAGTAGAAGTTGTCTTTTCTGTTTCAAGTCCAAGCCGAATCTGTTGTGTCCGAGTTCAGCTAATGTTGGACCCGAGTCTTATCATGCTTATTGACAGCTACTATAACGGTTACATTAGTTACATTCCGTCACAGTTCAATAACATCAATGTAATGTCCATATATTGATGATTCAATTGTACTATGAACGAATTTCTCTCCCTACAAGTTAGAATTTAAATTTCACGAGGAAAAATAATGTCTTTAAGCTTAAGAGAAAAGAAAGCTACATATCGTGTAGGATTAAATTGGAAGAGCAAATACCAAAAATGTAGTTAAGTATATAATATAACAGTAAACACTCAAACAAATTAGATAAGAACAAGGTTATACTTTGCGTATCCAATTTTATTCACAGTATGTTATAGTTAAATAATAATGTTTCAAAATCTCTGTTAATCAATGTATCGCTTAAATTAGACATTTAGTCATATATATATATCCATATACCCAATTGGCATTTGATAACCCGCCATTATTCTATACCTAGATCATGGGTGCGAAAGCGCAAGAAACAAATCGATAATGATCTTAAAAATTAGTATGAATGGCAAATGGACATACACACACTGAACAAACGCAGAGCAAAACATTAATTGGGAAACAGGTAACTTTTGAGAAACTTTTTTTATGAGGACAATGAGCTGGTGGAACCGAGAGAGAGAGAGAGAGAGAGGGGGAGGGGGGGGGGGGGAGACATAGCAGCACAATCAACATTGATGAAGCAGCAATGAAGAATGTTTTGTACGCGACAGTGGCGTATCATGAGTCTGTCAGTTGAGATTGGTTCTGCTGGTTCATTTGACAAGGCGAATCGTTGAATATGAATGTCAAATTAGTTTGGGGTAAGTCTTGCCGGTTTACCTTTATTTCTTTGCCCCTCCAATATGAAAAACTTAGTATGAGTGAGCAGCTGATTAATGCTGATTTTAAAAATGAGCTTCAATTTGAGTAAAATACAAAATAGAGCATATCTTTAATGAATTGATGAACCTTAACACTCCCCCTTCCTGATTTGAACTTTTGTTTTGGATGTCGTTCTAACGCAATGTATATTCAGTACAAGATTTACCTCCAAGTTCACAAATTCCTGAATATACTTGCATGACCCTATATTGCGGCATATTTGTTAACCCGCATCTCGTCTCCACTTTCTTATCAAGACACTTGATACTCGGTCAACACTGAGCTTTGTATACACAAAGTAATTTTAAATGCATATAGTTAGTTAGTCTACTGAAACCAAATAACACCGAAACACTTAATACCGAAACCAATGCGGAAGTTAATACAAAATAATATTAATTACTATAATAAAAACACTACA
Organism: Ophiura sarsii; assembly: GCA_035610835.1. Taxonomy (NCBI): domain Eukaryota; kingdom Metazoa; phylum Echinodermata; class Ophiuroidea; order Amphilepidida; family Ophiuridae; genus Ophiura; species Ophiura sarsii. The sequence goes on along the minus strand of CM069442.1, from coordinate 77,386,746 downwards.
GAACTTTAAAAATCTGCCTATATATCAGTTTTATTTTAAAAAGAAAAATAGATAATATTTCCCAAACTATAAGTATAACCAGTCTGCTCCGGAACGGGAGCGCGTTCGACTTGAGGGCGTGCTATTTAGTGACGCACTGCCGTTCATTTTTACACGGTGAACAGCGAAATCAATACTCTGGGTTCAAAAGTGACTCATAAAAATTGGTTCTGGGTGGAAACATTTGCATTGGTCTAAATTTAATTTTCATGGTAAATTTGTATACGATAGTGATACAAAGTATTACCTTGGCGTTATCGTAAAAGTCTAGCTTATAAGTCACTTTTACTATGGGAACCAGCGTACTTATTTCGCAGTCTCGCCTTATACCACATACCAAAAATGCATTATTCATACGAAATAAGCCAGATAAATGTCATTTAAAAATCTTAAATGTACCTGGAATAAGCTAAACACTTTCAAAACTAATAGCTTCAAACATCTTCTAAGGGTGAAATCGTGACAAAAAGTGATTAGTATTGTGTGACCAGGGATTTATAGTATGACAGATGGTTTAAGTTAAGTGACACTTTCATTGGACATAACAAAGCAATTGCCTTTTGCTGTTGCTTCTGAATTTGTCAAATCCAAAACTATAGTTCCCACATAAAAAAAAAAATCAAAGTTGTAAGGAAATTTCTTCTCTTAAAAGTCGAGGTAGTCCACAAGAAATAATCAAAGTTAGACTTTTGTAAATCGCCTTAAATTCCCCAATATTATATAATTTATATGTATCTAGATATATGTACATATATATATATATATATATACACCCACTTCATACCAACACGACCTACATACATGTACATACAGCAGAATCAAAGATTTATAACATGATTCCGTTAAACAGATTTATATACATACAACCATACAGATAAACTTATGATATGTTAAAATGATAATTATATACGGTAAGCTGTACTGTAAAGCTTTAAATATTGGCGGAAATATACAAATTTATCTAAAAATATACAAATATTATTCAGACTTTGTCCCGAGAAAACGTATTAATCAGTATCTGAATTAATATAGAGCCTAAACCATATAGCCTAAAATCAGCTGCGAAGCTTTAATTGATGAAAAATAGAATTAGGATACCAGTAATAAATAGACTTATATAATTCCGTATATTAAAGATGACTCCAAACAAACTATATATCTATAGATTAGTGATGAGTATAAGCCATCAATCCTATCGCTCTCCGAAGCAATACAAATCTGACTTCAGCACCTGCACTTCTACCCTGGTTGGTAAGAACAACAACTTCCTCGGTTTACATGATTATCTCATTTATCATGAGTATGCAATCGTGTAAAGCTATAATACGTTCGTTTTGGCCCATTTATTCCCACGAAAGTTTCATTCTTGAAACCACCACAAGCATTATTAGGGTGGAATTCCTTATATGACGTCATTAAGCTGTGCCAAAAATGTCGTACGTTTGAAAGCCATTCGGGATGCATTTCACAGATTGTCAAACACAGGTAGGTTACATTTGTGTACGAGTACCCTCCGTGTTTTGAACTAACTCGAAATTCACTAATTCTATCTGCCTTTGTTGGAATGAAATCCTTAATAGTCATATAGATGTGCACAGAAGTTTGAAAAAAGTGATTCACTGCATTTCACAGTACTCACAGATCGTCCAACACGAGTTTGTCCCATAAGCCTTATCGCCAATCAGAAAAAAATCCATTGATTGTCCTTTCTGATGCATTGTGGGATCTAGAATTGGGCAGATTTTGCACTTTTGCGATCCCATAATGCAACAGAAAAGGATAATCAATGGCTTTTTTCGATTCGCGATAAACCTTATTGGGCATGACTACTCGCCCGGTTTCAAACTAACTCAAAATTCGCGAATTCTATCTGCCTTTGTCTGAACTCTAATTAACGAGTGTCTACTCTACACTCTATGCAAAATATAGATTATTGTTTAGAAAAATTACATCGCGTTTTATGTTGATAATCTCCTTCATATAATGGATTCCTGTGAACCATTTTGTCTAGTCTCAGCGTCAAATATCGAATCTTATGTCTTCGTTGCTGTGTCATGCACTTGTTCCATCATCAAAGTTAATACATCACCACAGGAGCTTGCATGTAAAGGTTATTGTCGGTGGAAAAATCCAGCGCCTGAATAACAACAAACAGATAAATGTTTGGAATTTAGTCAAGTTAAATTTCCGATGTGATATTCCCTTTCACGAAATTCAATTATCTAAAATGGCCAAAGAATTGACAAATGGCCGCAAAATTGTACAAGTTATCAATTACCATATCTAAACCTCAATGTGAATAGTGCTGTAATTGTGTGACATTCCTCGTGTACAAGGAGTTGTATTTTAATGAAAGCCAGCTACCTTCATATCAGTTTAGAATTTAGTCACACACAATTTGAAAACCATGGGCAGGGGATATATAGCAAAGTTTGGTCTCAAATGTACAAGACCCACTTGCTCTGTGCAGGATTCGAATATTCAAATTCCTGAAAACGGTTTAAATACCTCACCAAATATCATAGAATTTAATGTATACACTCTCAGAACAAAGGTTAAAATCTTTAACTATGTTGGTTAAAAGGTTAACCAACGGGAGGTTACCAGGTGAACCACACAATTGGTTGGTTAAAACCATAACCAACAGCTGTTGGTTAAACTTTAACCTGTGGTTGGTTACAATTTTTAATCATTTGTTGGTTAATATTTATATTGGCCCAATATTGATGTTTCATTGGCCCAATATTGGCGCCAATCCGTGGCCAGGACCAACTTGGGCAAAGGGCAAGCCCAGGACAAGCCCAGGACAAGGGACAGGACAAGGCACAAAATCCTAGCCAAAAGGTCGAGAAGCGATAACTTATAATAGCGGCCACAATAATTAGACCGCGTCAGAATTTGTATATGAAATCAATGGTGTCATTTTCTGCCCCTGGTATATTGTGCCCATTATTGGACCAATATTGGTTGCCAACATGATGCCAATTGAAGAGCGCCAATGTAAAACCAATATTGGTCCAACATTGGTTGGCAACATGATGACAATTGAAGAGCGCCAATGTTCATAATAGCTAATATGGAACACCTGATAGAACCTTATGTGTTCAAAAATAAAAATTGCAATTGATATCATGTTAATAAAACTGCACACACTTACACAATTTTGACTTTTTATTGCTGTTTGGGGGTGGAGACAACTCTTTAAACCGAAATGACCGATAAATATTGCAAAATAAACCTTTTGGATTTTTTTGAACACGTGTCAGGTGTTAAAAAGGTGTTACATTGATGAACACGTCCGAGGTGTTCTTTTCAATTTGCAGCGCAATGGAGGTTTCAAAATATGTTTTCCTTTCGTTATGTACATGGCGCGCATACTTATGGGGAACGAAATAATCGTTTTACTGGGATTTTTGTCCAGACATTTCGGTGAATTTTTACGTCCGAACCAAAAGTGTTAGGAATTAAACAAATTGGCTATAGTATAATGGTATGGTGGTAGTGTATCACTGCTTTAAAAAAATTGATCTGAGGACCCATGAATCACAACCCCCTCCCAAAAATGGTACATTTGTATAGGCACTGACTGTTAAAAACTTAGGGAGCACATCAAAACTCGACCGCCCGGCAACCGCCGGTTCCGTGCGGTTGCAGCCGGTTTCTATTGTTCTAAACAATGATATGCGGTCCAACCGGGCGGAACCAGAGGTTGCCGCGCGGTCGAGTTTTGGTGTGCTCCCTTACCGGTATTCGTTCCTGCTTAGCCAATAAATTAGTTTGCATTATACGGTGCTGTCTAAGGTAGTAGAAACACATTGCCAGCAACACGATGATCAGAATGAAAACCAGAAAAGCGATAATTATGCTGACAGCCAAAGCTGAAACGGGTGGGTCTGAAAAAACAAATTCATTGTAATAAATGTTATGTTTAGGAAAAACCTGTATCGTTTTCCTCAACTCGCTTAACAAAGACAAATTACACCATGATCTACCTGTTTACAACTAGTTAATTTCGCGTGAAACTCCTCCGTAATCCGTAATGATCATATGACACTTGTGAGTCACATGATCATGTGACATCGAGTTAAATGAACTCACCATTCTCACCATATAATCAACATTCATCATATTATGTTGAAAAAGGTTCCAAGTTTTCACATTGTATTTAACCAATATCTGTATTTTCCGCCATCATATATTCAATATAATGCCATTCACAAATGCAGGGTCCTCTAAACCATTTTCACTTGTAAAGTTGCTGATGGTTGCTGCGAGTTATTGAATAAAATTCATAAGTCGCGCCGCCTCTACTAGTTATATATATTGCGGACCTGCGGTGGACCAACTGTAAACTATGATATTTTCCATGCGGTGCACTGTATGGTAAATTATTAAATTAATATTATAATAACGTCTTGTATGAACATGATGAACGAACCTTGAGTCATGTTAGTATAAGCCTAAGTACGAGCCTTTAGGTAACCACATCATATTGCACGGCAAATATCGCCGAGTATGACCGACCCGTTAGCATGGTTAGGTGACATCGCGCGATATTGCAATGCGATAAATATTAAATGAACTACTAGCTTAATCCCTTCCCATCTTCCCGATATCCCAGTTGTACCGATCGGAGTACTCGTTTTCTGTTTTCAAAAATCTTAACGTTGCACCATTCCCCCATCCCCCAGTAATTGCATAAAAGAAACACCAACAGTCCCGCCGCCCTTCTCTCATAGCTCAGTTCAAAGAGTGGGAACGGTAAAATTACGTAACCCTTAACCAATTGTTGGCCTATAAGATTTCTTATAGCAAACATTTTCTCTACTACCTTAACGAACAGGCAAACAGAAACACGCAAGTACATGAGCATGTCAGCAAATTCTTGTAGTGTTTTGTGTGACTAAAACCCCTAAAAAGTATTCGGAAACCATGGTTTGATATAATATACCTTCCTCTGGCTCCGTTGGTATCACTGGTTGGGGTATCACTGGTTGGGGTATCACCGCCAAGGTAAGGGTTTCACATCTATCACCATAATAGCCAGTCTGGCACCTAGTATCAATGGAAGTTAAACATTCAACAATTTTACACGGTAAAACTATAACAATACCGAGACGAATATACCTGAAGGACTTAAGAAGCACTATTCATTCCTGTTATGTGCAGTGATCCATGTCTAACACGGTATTGCTATAATAGTTGATGGCCAATCGATTATCATTATTCAGTTTAATTTGTAGCACGACCTCGTTATGTGAACCGCGCTATTTCAAATTTAGTGTTATCCACGTGTGTTACGATCTTCTAAACAACCTGAAGTTAACACACAAAAGGTTACCGACATACAGACTGTGATAGATTTCTAAAATGATTCCGCATTTATATTGCTAAAATTATGATGGCATTTCAGAAGAAGTATGCCAATTAAAACAAACTAGTGTCATACTTCAACACATAAACAATGGATTATGATATTCAAAGGTCATGGTTTGTGTTCAGATTTAATATGAATTGAAATACAAATATTCAGATGTGATTGAGCTGATACACTTATCTTTTTATGAATAGAAATATCAAATTGCACGGGCTGCAATTTATATTAGCAAAGTTTACGCAATTTATTGTGGGCAATGTCCAAAAGATCAACAATGGCATGAACCAGCCCGCAAAACCCACAATCAACTGGAACTTGAATCTTTTTTTTAAATACAGGTCATAAAATATATCTAGTTTTTAAAAATACTGGCGAAGATTAGGCCTACTATATCGGCCTCATAGAAATACGTACAAGCATGTATATCCATTTAGAGTCGTGACACATTCACCGCCATTCAAGCAATAACTCGTAGGGCATCCTGTTTCAAATAAATACAACAAAATAGGTTTTAATTGTCATACTTGATAATATTCCACTGATAAAGTTTGTTATTTTACATGATCTAGAACCAGTAATATGGATATTATGATAACTAGCTATAACTTAAGGTGAACTATATAAGGAGTAGGGGGCGGGGTTGTACCCCTGCCAGAAAGAAGAGCGCCTCTCCCCCAAACCCACGGAATTTCATCATGATTTGTTTCCAATATTTTCAATCCAACAAATACACAAGAATGGTGTTGCCAAATTGTTCATGTAAATTAATGCTTAAAACACTCACAATATACAACAAGAAATGCTTATCCTGAATGGAGGTATGTTTAACTCAAATTGAAAAAGGCACAAGTTGAATTTACAAAGCAGAATTTGAACGTAATGGAAATACAAAACTCTTAATTTGAAGAGTTTCGACTTGGTAAATTTGGTCTATATCAAACATGTAACATGACACTCTAAAAATATATAAAATGAAATATATTTCTGCATATATAATTTCATTAGTTCTTTTGGCTGAACGAACACAGACGTATCATTATACATGTTATATACTAGCCGACCAATACTATAGTAAAAGCATAGTAGGCCTACCTGAATAATACTCTGTATTGTAGGAAAGTCGGAGGGTAGATCCCGCAAGGTAGCCTTGGTTCAGATATCGTGCCCGATCAAATACGTCCTGTATTTGCTGAGCAGTGGCCGTAGAGTAGACCACGTATTCGACGCCTATACTACCCTGATAGAACGAGTTGACGCTTGCCGAAACGAATCCGGTCAAAGCAGCACTGTTAAACACCTGGTACAGCTATGAGACGAGAGGTTTACAAAAAGAAAAAAAATGACGAGTGACAGAATGAAAGAATGCCATTTTTGAAAGTCTATAACTTCATCTCCTCTTTAGGTGGACAGCCTGGGCTGCGGTATTCACATTGAAATTCAATACACGATGATATGAGACGCTCAAGACCTTATAGCCAGTTCTCTTAAGGGATACCTTCAAACCACCAGGCACTCACCCCAGTTCCGTGGCGGTTTAAATGGGTTTTTTCCTTATTGATTGCTTTTAAATAAAACTAGTTCAAAAGAAGTCACTCGTTTGCGTTTTCAGCTCGAAAGACCCCATGTGAACACAGAAGTTTAAACTCAGTTCGACCATGGTATAGCCTCTGGCCGCTCTCTTTGCATGGTAAGACCACAATGTCAGCCGCTGCACCACTGACGAAAATTGGGGCCACTAAAAACACCACTGAGAACGGTAGCAGATCCGAAATGTTTTAAATTAAAGACCATTTAATAATAAAATGATAGGGTTTGGAAAGATGATGAGTTACTGTCACTACCGCGGTTTCCACAATACTCTTCCACTGAATGTGTATGCTAGAAGTAGGATCGAGCAGTGCTGCTTGAAATTGTACAGCTACTCCCGCGTACTGGTTTAAAGGTAAATCGGCAATAATAGGGCCCGGAACTAAAAAAAATAATAAAAAGACAATCGAAATACAATATTAAGGTAATTATACGTTTATTTCAGCTCAATAATCCTAATGAGTTAGCTTGGAGTGACGCACAAATACAACGTCATGTGTATTAGTCATTGGCGTCGTCGTCGTCGTCGGAAACGCCACACCACCATCACCACCTCCATCAACACTTACCATAACCACCAGTATCCAGTGGCGAAACTAGACTTTTTCATTTATTTTTTTTGGGGGGGGGGGGGGGGGGGGGGGGGGGCAAGAAGGGGCAGTGACTTGAAATGGGGGCCCCCATTCCACACCCACATCGATTTATTTCATTGGGGGGGGGGGGGTTCCAAGTGGGGGGCTCCATCCCCCCCCCCCCCCCCCCCCCCCCCCCCCCCCCCCCCCCCCCCCCCCCCCCCCCCCCCCCCCCCCCGCTGGTTACGCCACTGCCAGCATCACCACCGTCCACACAACCGCCACCAACAACACTGGCCACCACCACTTCACCACCACCACCACCACCCCATCATCTCCCACCTCCATTACCATATTGTCATACCTGCATTTGGTGGATTTGTTGGATTTAAGTCAACGCAGCGATCACTTATAATTCAAATTCTTCATTTACGCATACACAATTGAATCCTCCGTATGTATTCTCGCATTCCACTGTATCATGAGTGGGGCACACTCTGCCAAAGAATGGGTCGCATTCGTTTACATCTGAAAATAAGAAAATAACGAGAGAAACATCCTCAATAATAATATAGTAATGATTGATTGTATGAAGTCATTTTTTGATTTCATCTATCTGTTCTTCCTCTCATTTCAACGAGATGAGCATTTGCCTTGTTTGCATCTGTAGAACAACTTTTGAGATACGCCTATGTCATGCCTCATAACTTTTGCTAATGTTAATGATATACACTGAAAGAGCAGCGTTTCCTTGATAGCTTCACGATTTCAATTTTATAGTGGGCCGATCTGCCATGATTTATGCTTCATTGCTTTGGGATTCTGTGCACATCGTCTTCTGACAGATTGCAAGTTCCATGCAAATATATACAAAATCTGCACTCACCATTTTCACAGTTATCCCCGGTAAATTGTTCTGGACAGCTGCATTCGTTGATGTTGACGCATACACCTTCGTTGCAATCTCGTTCACATTTAGCTGAAAGATATTAAAGTCCTTTAACATTATATTACTTTTAAATATGGACGAGGTGCCTCATAGGCCTATTTAAAGAATCTAAAAAGAAAGTCCGCATATACATCAAGGGATCGAGTCATTACATGTGTATCATGACAATATTGTAAAGGACGTAATTTCTAAAGCCCTTTGTGGACTACTTTTGTTAGCTTTATTTTAATACCATGGTTGCGTCCACAAGCTCTCCAATTAAACGATTCATGAGAAAATGATATCGTTTCAAATGTTGACAAATTACAAGCTTATACATTTTGAGGGCTCTTGCCACGTACATACTTTCCAAATTAAAAGAACTTGCGGGACGGCTCCCGCTAGTAAGTAGCGCCTACCAAATAGAACACCTATTAAATGAAACAACACAAAGTGTTGGCCACTTTATCACAAACTTGGTAAACATACATTTATGAGTCACATGCAACCGCTGGTGGCCCATCGTATTGTGAACAGAATACAGCACTTCAACATAAAACATCCCGTGATATCATCTTTATCTTTAAAACAAATGATAAATTCATATTTTCTCTCTGTGTGGTTGACCTTACCATCGTCGCTAATAATGTGAATCGTTGCTGTTGATCGGCACGCTCAGTTGTTCTGGTATCGAATGGGAAAGTTCCGCTCGGAATGCCTCCGTGATCTCATAGGTGCTATCATCCACAATGATAATCCTCTGGGAAGCTACTGTTTGGTCTCGTTGGAATGTGATAGTTTCTTCTCTCACACCCATGAAGTCTCGATCGGAATTAGTAGAAAAGGCAGTTTCCTCCTCGGTTAAAAAGCCTGCAATTAAATTATACCAAATGTTGATAGCGATTAAAATGAAGAGAAAGCCTTATCTGAATCAATCCCGTAACCATTTCTATTTGGGTTTCTATTTAACTCAACAGTATAATAAAGTTTAAGCCATGAAGCTTAAACTCTTTTAGCCAATGAAGCGGAAATTGTGTTTGCTATACAGGGTGTCCCTAAAAACTAAAAAAATTGTGCACATGTTTGCGCAACTTGTTGACCATGAAGTCCTAAAGTGTTGTGTAATATATTTATATTAACGGAAAGGGAAAACACTCAGCTTTCAGATGCTGTTTATTTTATCTGATTTGGATTTGTCAATCCTGAGATATACCCAGATTATCAAAGCTACCGAAAATCGACGTGCCACTTTACAGTTTCAAAGGTTTACTCCTAAGATACAACTTCCACTTGTACGATTGCCCTTCACCAGTGTTATGCAAAATAACATTTTTGTATTGAGATGGAATAGGTTTAAATAATAGAATGAGTGCCTGTGTATCCAAGCAGAACTGAATATAAAGATGTTTGTTACATGATTCGAACCAGTCCTTTTGACGAGGTTTCACAAAATGTTTATTGGGCCTACATTTTCAAAACAAGACAGACGTCCAAATGGCTGGGCATGCTGGGTGAGGCCTCGATTTTCATTAGACTAAAGAGGGTGTTCATGGTCTTAAAATATCATGAAACGAGAAGTCCATCAGCAGAAGTCACCAGAGAGTTTGCCATTCATTTCCCAAACACTCACGTACCATCTAGGAATACACCTATATAAAAAGGAGTATTGGAAATGCTTGGTAGATGGTATAAGCACCAATATGAATAAAGAACATTCTGGAAGACTAAAATATGAAAAGTGGCAGGACACAGTAACACATTGAGTGCGGCGTGCACTTCATGGAGGGATCCCAGAATAACTGCTCGTAGAAATCCCTTACCAGTTACCACATATTCCAAGGACATCATTTTTGTTCCTCAGCCTCTTTTAAACAATTCTGTTCAAATGCCCAGCCCAATGTTTCAAGACGATTGATGCCCATGAATAGACCAATGTTAGTATCGTTTTGACTCTCATAATCATAATTATTTCTGTTAAAGTGGCACAACGTCGATTTTGGGTAGCTTTGATAAACTGGGTATATCTCAGGATTGACAAATCCAAATCAGATAAAATAAACGGCATCTGAAAGCTGAGTGTTTTCTTTTTTTCCGTGTGTATAAATATATTACACCAACTTTAGGACTTCATGATCAACAAGTTGCGCAAACATGTGCACAATTTGTTTAGGGACACCCTGTAGTTTGCTGGTCTCCCGTAGCAACCTTTTGACCACTCACGTTCCACTTCCGGGAGCCCGCGAACTCTCCCCTTTGTTTATGTGTTTTTGCTCGTCTTGTCTTCCCTTCCTATTTATCTCATTCGCTTTTTGGTTCCGTACCAAGTAGGACGACCAAAATATGAGTATTTATCAATGTATTATATATAAGGTATCATAGTACCCTTGATTATGCGTAATGCATGTCGTGTAAAATTGCGAAATTAAATCGTCTTGGTACGGAGCTGAGTTGCTCTTAAATCCTATTTTGTCTCCTCTGCTTATATAATATCCGATGTCTACGGGTAATGACTACTATCACGCTCGGGCCATGATATTCTTATCCATACGCTCCGCATAAATAGTTGATATGTCATTAAGAATTGATAGCTACATTGTGTACATATTATATTGAGTATTGACATATGATATGGTCGTTATGCCATTGTAACTGTAATTAATACAAAACAATATTAAATTGGGTCGTCAGAGCGGCAAGCCGTTAAACTGACTGGCCCGCGTGAGCTCATATCGCCTTACCAACCGATGTCGGCCTTCCAAGGAACCCTTTGCGGACAATATCAACATAGACCTCTCCCCTCAACTCGTTGACACTGTAGGACGCATTTGCAAAGCAGTAGGTCACTGGTGATGGTCAAACAGAACATTACATAAAAGATTAAAGATCTAAAAATATATACCAACTTATTATTTTTTTATTTCGTGTGTTAGCCTAAACAATGCATTTCATTCAAGACAATTCATGTAGCGCGGACTAAATCGCAACATAAACAGTGCGCTAACAAGAAATGATGATAACAAACAACTTTTAATTATGAGCGATATAAAATAATGTCATAAATGAAAATAAGTGGGAATGTGTGCTTTATAGACCTTTTGGATACGCAACCATGGCAACCTTCAGGACACTGCCTTCCTTAGGCCGGGTATAAGTTGAGAATTATTGGGTTAAAGAAAAAATGACCGTTTGACTGGAAATAACATCAACATTTTGAGAGGAATAGCATCTGTGAGTTATGACATTGCTTAAATATAAAATACTTGTTCTTAAATGTGTACTTTAACACTTTCTACATATACATGATAAAGAAATTTTTAAGACAAAACGCTCGAATAAAAATTAGCCAGAATCGAAGCAACAAGCATTGAATTGGGTCCTACTTTAACATCACTATAGGCTGCATCTCACACATATATCTGCACTATAGGCTGCATCTCACACATATATCTGAGGTTAGGAGCATCCAGTGTATATGATACCGCAATACATTTAAAAACCATTTGTGATAACTGAATATTAGTCCATATATTCCCTTATGATCCAGGACCATTGTAGATCAAACATTCATAAAATCAAACTAATAGACAGTGTGTATAATCAATCAAAATACCCCGTTTCTTATGACCTTAATCTCTGTATATGGTCGATCAAGCGTGTCAAACATGATTACTTTTCTGGTCATCCTGTAAATTTGAGAACAATCATTTACAGAATAAGAGCAGTGTGGCAATTTGTGTACAGCCATCAATTTATTGTAGACATGCTAGCCTAAGAAATAGCTAATAGCTGTGACGTAATGGTCATTTGAAGCAAAACCTACCAAGTTCGATATTGCAGTTGATGAGATGAACAGGAAAAGTGTACTTTAGGTCCCAGATATTCGGGACTGTACTAGTATCGGACAATACTGGAACACCAGTATCGTATGATAGTGGAACAAAGTCAGTGTTCCAGTATCGGACGATACTGGTTCATGCATTGTCATGTATACTGGAACATTTTATATATCCCAGTATCGTCCGATTTTGGGACAAATCACACTGGTAGCAAGTGTGCAGTATCGTCCGATACTGGAACATAAAATCGAAGCAATATCGAGCGATACTGGCATATGCTATGTTCCAGAATTGAACGATACTGGTATACCAGTGTCTGGGAACTAAAGTACACTTTTTCCGATGAACACGCATTTGAATTTGTACCTTAGAATGTTACTTTTTGCTATCCAATTTAGGCGGATAAGAATATAGCTGTACGCAAATTAGCATACCGTATTACTCTTATTCTGTAATCCATCGTTCACAAATTTACGGGATAACAACAGAACTTGATTGGGCTTTACGATGTCATAAAGTTTGTTAAGATTGGGCGATTTTCCATAGATTTAAGGTCAAAAGAAATAGTGTCATATTCTGTTTATGCACAGGTATATTGATCCTCCTTACCGTCGTCATTTTCTATGAACACATTGGCGATATTTGGATGACCGATTTCACCACCGATCATATCAAAAGCCCGAATTTGAAAACTTTCGATTTGCTCCAATACGTTGTCATTGTGTATCGGAATCCGGAATGTGTACGACCTTTCTCCTGCGGCAATGATCACATCACGCGTGTTGCTCACGATATGGGAGAAATCAACGTCTCCCTCTGCACTTCTGTCTATTGTTTCGATTTCTGAAGACAAAACAATTAAAAGTGAGTGAGAATATTGGTGTGACGAGTTAGTTTGCGGATCCGCATTACAATCATGTCATATATTGTGATTATGTGATGTGATGGTGATGTGGTGTGTCGTATGGTGATGTGGTGTGATGTAAACTAATTTGATGGGATATTTTGCGATGTGATGCAATGCGATGCAATGCAAGGAAAGGTGAGGTACGGTTAAAGTATATAACTTAATGCGATGTCATGCGACGTGATGCTACACGATGAAATGCCAAACATTACAATGTCATTTTAAACATGCAATGAAAAAACACAATACGTGGTATTGATATAACTCTCAAATAGTGTACAGCTATCACATTTCAACATTGCCCATAATTCATAGCGAAGAGATGGTGACATGGTAACATTTCAACAGTTTTCACTTCAAACAAACGAGCACCAAAACAATCAAACGAACAACTAAAACAAACAAAAAACCATACAAACAAAGAAAAAAACCACAAAGACTTTTAACAATTATATAAAATATTCATTGCATTGATCTCAGAGCACTGATGAACGGATCTTTAGGTTGTGGTATTTCTCATCATATCAAAACCAGCACAAGAACATTGGTCTTCAACATGTTCAAGACAGTTTCCATCATCATGATCATGTGCTTTTTGATGTATTCGTTCAAACGCACGCAATAGCCACGCTAAGTGACGTGGTTTGTTTAATTTTGCTGTTTGGTTTTTTATTTTATTTTTTAAGTTATAGTACGTACCAAGACTGACAACACTCTCCATATATCCAGATCTCACCAAAGTTACTTCAACCCAGACTGCATCTTCTAGAACACTGTAGGTCTCTTCACCAAACCTGATCCAAGCTTGATTGGGAAAAGGTGTACTTTAGGTCCCAGATTCTGGACTGTATACTATAGTATCCAGTATCGTATACATTTTGGTATTCCAGTATCGACCGATACTGGAACAGTTAAATCGTACCAGTTTCGACTGGCAAATTGTATGTTCCAGTATTGACCGATACTGGTATACCAGTATCTGGGATCTAAAGTAAACTTTTCCCTTGATTGAAAAGCATAAATCAAAAGTACAATTCAAAATTGAGGAAACATTGATATTAACAGACGCAATCCTCAGCCTCGTTCCTGTAACTGGAGGGATATCGTGTATTGTCATACAGATTCTATTTCGTTAACAAATGGACGTGCCTTTATTAGGCTACACGTTGAATTATCATGAACCAATTTTTTGTTAATTCTTAAAGATATTTGTTACTGTAGTGTGTTATTGGACCACTTATTAATTTTGCTATACTCACAATCGTCATCTTGTATCAGCACATTTGCACAACCGGCGGAGGCGCCAATTTCTCCTTGAGTTGGGTTGCTGAGACTCACTTCAAACCATTCATCGCTTTCAACGATGTCATCATTCAATATGAAGATTGTTACCGGCATGGACGTTACCCCAGGCAGAAATTCTATGCCTTCATTCAGAATTCTGGTGTAATCCGATCCACTGAGGGCGCTCACGTCATTAGTACTTATTTCTGTAATGTTGCATGGCAAGTGCGAGAAAATTAGACTGTCATAATCATGATAATGTCCCTCTTCGTGGCTGCCATCCAGTGGCGTAACCAGAGGGGGGGGGGGGGGGGGGGGGCGACCCCTCCCCTCAATATTAGAGTCGTATCGGTTACGACTTGCTACTTTCGGACGAGATCGGTTCTCGTTTTTGTTTGTAAATACCTGTTTTTTCCGCGCGGTTTTTGTAAAAGCTTGTCCAACTCCCGCCCCCCCCCCCCCCCTCTCAAAATGTTGACCGGGCGGACATTTTTAATGGACTTTCTGGTAAAGTTCTCGTCGGTTCACTTTCATACATTGAGCAAAATTGGTATTCAAGATACTTGAGTCTAGCGTGCGTGCACATATACACCTAGCACATAAAGTCCCTGACCAGGTGCTTTGAGGTTAGCTTATTCAAAATAGATAATCGGTACTAAAAATCTGAGATATACACTGAATGAGCAAATTTCTTCTCCGCAGTTTGATACCTCATTCAACAAAATGGAATGGATACTTTTGAAGTTATGACGATTTTAATGACCGCGCATAGCAACAGAAAAGTTGCACTAGGTATTGTATAGGCTCGTTCACGAATATTCCAAGGTTAGGCCTAAATTATGCGTACGAGGTAACGTGATCAAGCAAATGGGACGAACGGTTAACATGTTAATATGGTTAACGACGAATTGAATTCAAAATTGATACTGACAGACACTGGAGTTGGTTATCCAACTCCAGTGGTGCCGGTGCTGAGTGGACTGAATACTGAGATATCACGTGATATACGGTATCTCGCCTCAAATGTGCCGCAACGCTTCGGCGTTTCGGCAAAAACAGCCATATATAATGATATAGGTTGGTTGAGGAATTGAACACGGGTTTCCTGCCTGGATGGGAACGCTAAAGAGCGTGGCCACTATGCTACACTAGACTATATAACTGTTTTGGCAAAGTCGTTGATAAAGATGGAGTTATACAAGCATCATATTTCTTACGCGTTTCTGATTCCCCATACTTCTTTCAAAATTAAAACAATGAAGCGATTAGCATTTAAACAATGGGAATTGTTCATCAGGACTCTAGCTTCTTGTGGGTGCAGTTCAATCTCTAATCGCTTCGGTATTTACGTGCAATAGGGCTATGAGAATTGAGCGTAACATGTCGCAAGTTGTATGGTGGTTCCATGTTCAAAATGGTTACAGGCCGCTATTGCGATGCAGGAAGATAATCAAGGCTGCTGTGTATAATTACACTATAGAGGTCAGAAACTGGCAAGACCAACCGCTGTCGGGATAATTCAATGAACTCATAAGAAGGGAAACCCGGTCCGCTGGCAGGCATCTAAATTTGACAAAAGATGAATCGATGTCGAGGCGTAATGTAGGCCTATATACATACCAACGGTTCCTGTATCACCCATATGTCCGCTGCGAACAACCATAACGGTCAAAGATGTCGTGGATTCCTTTGAGTCGAGATGATATGATGGTTTTTCGAGACCAAAATATGCTGTAATGAAAGTATATTAATTAATTATAACACTTAAAACAAAACCTGCCCATTTCTCTTTCAGTAAATCTGATTGCCCTATTTCATATACTAGTAGTGTTATCTATGTTTTACATCAGAATTCCTCATACTTTGGCACCTACCATGGTATACTGTCGCAAACTGTTAATTAGTATAATTTTCAAACACTATAGAATTAAAATTTGAAAAATAAAATATATCAACACAAAGAATCGAACGTGTCCAATTTTTTGTTTCTCAAAAATTCTCACATTTTGAGAAAAAAAATGGGACGGTATTATTAAAGTTACTACTTGTATTTAGTCGAATAACATGTTAAATATTAGCAATGTACGTTACCATCGTCATCAAATATAGTAAGAGTTGCTTTGTACGTCACACCCAGTGCCTCTCCAGCATCCGGGTTAGCCAGGGTGAGAAATAACACCTCATCTTTCTCCACTAAATCATCTGTCGCAATAAAGATCTCCACTGGTACACTGGCGATGTCGAGGCCGAATTGAACCGCGAGCGTGCCGAGCGGGATGGCTGTGTAATCGTCCGCGGCAGTAGCGGTACCGTCCGCGGTAGATATTTCTATTCGGATAGATACAGATTATAAACTCCTTAAAATAAGTTCGGAATATTTTGTTCTAATAAAGTCCAGGATATTCTGTGAAATGTTCATATTCTACGGTGTTACAGGATCTATCAGCGGAAAACTGATATATTAATAATCTTTCCAATACGATAACATTTGGTAATAACAATCACTTGTTTCAAAGGGCTCGATCACTTACCTGAGAATGCGAGGAGCTATCAATCAATGTGCGCCACTATTTTGTTCTCAGGAGAAACTCTACTGTTTATTCAATGAAGTGTATCATTGAAAATTACAGTAACTATTATGAGTAGGCTATAGTGAGATGCTCTATTGCAGGGGTTCTCAACATGGGGGTCGTTTGGGGTTTTCCAGGGGGTCATGAAGGGGTCATAAATATAGCTTTTTGGGGAACCATTTTGATATTTCGCTCTAAAAAAGGCTTAAAAACTCAAAAGAAACGTTCAAATATGCTAAATTTCCAGCTCGCTTACGCTCGGGGGGGGGGGGGGGGGGGGGGGGGGCGCACGGTACTGACCAATAATGTCAAAAAGGAATGTCAAAAGGGGTCGTGGGGCGAAAAGGTTGAGAACCACTGCTCTATTGGGATATTCCAGTTGAATACCATACACCCCATATGGAACACATGACTGTTAATCTTCAACACAGCAGAGGGAGTGTTGATTTCAAATTATGTCACCCATGCAGGTATAATAGTAACCACATTTCACACTCCGTATGAGGAAGACCGTGGTTGGATTTCAAATGTTAAGTCGACAAAGTTGCTCTTAATAGGCGTTATCGTAACTCTAGAGTATAAGTCATTTGTATCTAGATCCCAGCGTAGGGGTTCCGCTGCTGCGCCTGTTGTTTGAATGTGTTTATATTCAGGGCCGTCAGACACTTTTGCCCAAGGGGGGGGGGTGCGTTTTCACCTAACATTTTCGTAAAAGGTTGCCCCCCAAAATTTCCATTTTCAGTCATCTCGTGAATTTCACCATGTTCACGTAAGTGTCCAGAGCAAAACGCATGCGTGTAAGGACATTTCACGTTGCCTCCAAGGGGGCGCTCCATAGATTGATTCCTCACGATATCGTCACGTTGATAAAGAGTGCGATTCTCTTTTGAAGATTAAAAAAGGGAATGTACACTTACCGACATTACCAGTCGTCGTGATGTCACCATGTCTTAGCACATTGATCATCACAGAAGTCCCGCTTTCCCACACTGTGTAGTCTGCACACTCAAACTCATACCACGTGGCTGTAAAATTGGAAAGGATATCGTAATCCATCTAGCCTATGTATAATATATTAGTATTATGTAGGCCTATGTGATGACGATAACGTCGACGACGACTACAACAACAACAATCAAATCAACAACAACAACTACAATAACAACAACTACAACAATAACAATAACAACAACTACAAAATATTAAAATTAAATTAAATAATATACTAATACTAATAATAATCATAATAATAAATATAGCACATATAATGGAAGTACTTCCATGCTAATACTAATAATCATACTGTAGTAGCCTACTACTACCACTACTACACTGTAATAAAAATTCCATTGAAATGGAATGGGGGCGATCAAAAAGAAAGAAGCATGTTTTGTAACCATTTTCTGAAGCATCTGTCGCAAACCAAAATACCAGGAAATGGTGTATATAATTGTCCATAATTCAAACCAAAATACAAATCAAAAGGGGGGGGGGCGGTACCGCCTGAAGAACAATCTAGGTATATATGACATTGTACTTGGTCTAAAACGTTTGGTCCAGGAATTGCTATAATACTAATTAAAAATGCATTCCGCGATCATGGTTATCCATATTGACATTTCATTAAATCAACCAAGAAATTATTATTATATATTATATAACCCACTGTAAAAAGAAGCGTTTATATATTTCTGATAACACTTAATAAACACTTCAACACGTTTATTTTTGTGTTTTACGGGTAAAGGTATGAGGCATTGCATACGATAAACGTTTGCATAAACACTACAACACGTTTATAGAGGTAATTGTGTAATATTTATTAACACACCAACATGTTTATATCAGCAATAAGAAACATGTTGGGGTGTTAATAATTATACAACAAATACCTCTATAAACGTGTTGTAGTGTTTATGCAAACGTTTATCATATGCAATGCCTCCTATACATTTACATGTAAAACACAAAAATAAACGTGTTTAAGTGTTTATTAAGTGTTATCAGAAAAAGACACGTTTCTTTTTACAGTGTATACCACTAATCACTAATGATGATCCTAACGATGACTTACGATCTCTAATAAGGATGGTGGAAGTGCTAGGTGAATACAACATGTCATTCGTTGGATCACCGAGATCGATGGTTATGCTAAAATCTTCCCAATCCTCTCGGATATTATCTGCTTCGATGGTCAACATTTTCGAAACCGCCGATACACCATCGGTGAACGTAATCGTCGGGTCCGGTAGTGAATAATCATCGCCACCCGCGGCGTCAACGGCTCTACCATCAGTGGCTGATAGAGCTGCCAATGGTCAATTGTGGGAAATAATATAATTTAATAATACAAAACCACTTATTTTTGAGTGAACATTTACAATTAGCCGACTGTATCGATTCATGTAAGTTACATGTATACTGGCAAGGAATATACAACATTTAAAAAAAAGAGCTCAAATATAGTTTCTCACTTTATATTTCATTGACGAGTAAAGATTGCATGCAGGCCATACGTAAACACCTGACCCAAATCATAAGTAATCAGATCTGTACGTGTGATGGTACATTTTACGACAATGACAGGGTGTCCATAAAAAAGGGTGCATGTGTTCAAAGCCATCGCTCTCATTTAATAGTCAGTATTAGGCATTAATAATTTTATCAGCTCGTAGATAATTTAGTTGACTTTCAAGTGCCGTTCATTTGATTGTAATCGTTCTTACCAATCCAACGATGTTTGATCAACCACGGGTACTTAAAAATATAGGGACAGCGGTCCCAAATAGGTCGTCCGTTTATATGGGTAGTTTGGTTGCAATTGTACTTCATCTGTTTAAATGTAATCAATTTTACATATGCAGCCAATTTGACATCTTGACCTCAGATGACCTTTGACCTTGGTATGTGACCTTTGACCTCATTAACATATGAAGGTTTCCATGTTGCATCTATGACCCAGGTTTGGTTGCACTTGGTCATTGTATGGAAAAGAAATGGACGAGACAAAAAGTGTGTACTAAATTTTACATCTTGACCTCAGATGACCTTTGACCTTGGTATGTGACCTTTGACCTCATTAACATATGAAGGTTTCCATGTTGCATCTATAACCGAAGTTTGGTTGCAATTGGTCATGTATGGAAAAGAAATGGACAATACAAAAAGTGTGTACGAAATGTTACATCTTGACCTCAGATGACCTTTGACCTTGGTATGTGACCTTTGACCTCATTAACATATGAAGGTTTCCATGTTGCATCTATGACCCAGGTTTGGTTGCACTTGGTCATTGTATGGAAAAGAAATGGACGAGACAAAAAGTGTGTACTAAATTTTACATCTTGACCTCAGATGACCTTTGACCTTGGTATGTGACCTTTGACCTCATTAACATATGAAGGTTTCCATGTTGCATCTATAACCGAAGTTTGGTTGCAATTGGTCATGTATGGAAAAGAAATGGACAATACAAAAAGTGTGTACGAAATGTTACATCTTGACCTCAGATGACCTTTGACCTTGGTATGTGACCATTGACCTCATTAACATATGCAGGTTTCCATGTCGCATCTATGACCGAAGTTTGATTGCAATTGGTCATTGTATGGAAAAGAAATGGACAAAACAAAAAGTGTATACCAAATTGTTGACAGACACACCCCCACACAGACAGACTGACGACACACACGAAGGATGCTGCCATAAGGTCTCTTTCTACGGACGACCTAAAATGGGTGCTGCCAGTTTTTTAATGCTTCATGAAAGTAACACAGACCTGTTATACTTTCATGGTTTTACACATGAATGATTTGTTTCAAAAATCTGACACAACTTTGATTTTCATGTGATTGCTCATGGTTAAATTAAACAAGCATATCTTTGGAAAGGCTATAGCAAATTCGACAAAACAAACTGCGTCTGAATTGAAGCTCATGTAAATATCAAATCCAATACGAAATATTTAATGAAAACAACACATTCCTTAAAAAAAAACATTTTTCTAAAAGTGGCACAAGCCCGATTTTGAGTGTTCGTGCTGATCAAACATATTTTTAGAATGAGAAAAGTTAATACAATCAAGTAAACGGCATTTCAAAACCGACAAGATTATCTTTCAGATGATTTAAAGATTGCAGTAAAATACTGAGTAATCCATGAGAACAATGACGTGGAACATGTGCACCTTTTTAGGGACACCGTGTACCTTGATATATACAGATCTAATTAAATCACGCTTCAAGGCATACTCATCTATTTGGTATGGAACCACACCTTCAGATTTCTACAAATTGTAATATTCCGCTACGTAACTCCTAGCCAGAAGGAAGGGAGCCGATGCCGAGCTGGCATCTACTGCGATCGCTGATGTTGATGTACTTGCTATCCATTACGTTCTGGTAAAACAAATCGCAGGCGTCCAATCGAAAGCCATCTTTTGTTGATAATTAACATATTAAACCACTCCCACTGTATGAGAACAATACTTACTCAGGGTATTTGTTCCTCCTATGTGTCCACCTCTGTGAAACCAAACCTCCAGCATCTCACCTTCAACGGCTAAGTATTGTTTTTCTTCAATCCAAAAGTAGGCTATGAACATTAAGAATTTCAAAATTTGCAATCACATTTGCAGAATTTACAATGTATCCTATTCATGATATTATCGGGGATATTATTCGGTGACTACGCCTATACTAGAATCTCAATGAGTTATACACAAACGCAGATTTATACGGACGGCTTGCGTCTTCCCATAATGCATTGCGCGAACGCCAGCCAACTAGAGCTTTTTTCACACGAGGCATTTGTCGAGCTCTTAAGTTTTAGAAATAAGAAAAAGGAACACTGATCATAACTAATTTATTCATTGATGTAAACTAGAACCTAAGAACTCCGACGATGAACGCGCTATGAAGCCATGATTGTGTTGTGCAATGTCTATGGGAACCGTGACAAATTGGAGACCAGAATTAGGGCATTTTGCAAAAACGTAATACATTGTGGTGGTGTCTTTAAAATCTTCTTTTCAACTTTACAATAGATCCGACATTCATGGTGGACCCGGGTGTGCAATCTATTTGCCGCTGGTATAAATCGACTGGAGGGTCCTGCATACATTTTGCTTTAAACATTTCTCTCTGAGACAAATTCTCTAAATATTACGAGGCCGAAGCACTGTTGATTGGAAGCGCAATTTGTGAAATATCAATGAATATGTGGAAACATGTGTAGCTCCAATGAGTAATACAGTCTTGATATTTTGACAAATTAAATATAATGGAATTGCATTAAATATCAAAACTCAATATTCCGGTTATATGCGGGTAATCAAAGTGTTCACAAAGTGTAGCTTAATAAAGATAAGTCACGGCACCATGTTCAAGTTGAGTGCCCCGGCCTGCCCCTTCTTCCTATAGTGCATCAAAGACAATCACATTTTATAAGCAAATCATACTCTGCCACAACTATCAATCGGTCCATATACTTTAGTTTAACACGGTATGTCTTTTCATTGTATCGCGATGAGCGAGTACAAACTCATCACGATACTATTCCTATATCCATATCACGATTCCACAACGCTTGATTCACCTATTCAAAAGTCCCGCAAACATACACACTTGGACAGGTGATGCATTATGTTGCTGGGTTTGTGGTCTAGGGGTTGGCAAACTGATTGCTCAAAGGATTCGATACCGTAGTGCTTCCTTGTCTCTTTATTCCAAGATATTATTATCGTGCAGGATGTGTACATCAATGCATTTGGGGTTCAAAAGGCTTGAAGTTATTACGTGCGGGCCATTAACTGATTATAGATCAGTGCGTATGTGTTGTTTCGAGAGAAATTAGACAAATCAATGCACGCGCGCCGATGTTGATGTGTGAATAATGGCACGACCACGCAGGGGGAGTGCTATTGTGAGCATATCAACATTTGCGCAAGTGCACTGATTTGTCTATTTGTTCAAGAAACAAAACATACGTATGTATTGATCTAATTCATACACGACACACTATACAAATCAAAATTTACACTTAAAGCATAGTTTTGATCTATGTAAAAACGAATAAAAACACGTTAATAAGTTTGCTAACGCCGTCAAAATTGGCGAACCCGACATTCCTGAACAACGAATCAAAACAAAGCGCGTTTCTTGCTTTCTGATTGGTTCGATACTACTAAGTACTATAGAGTGTATGCATTAATGTCGAGATAGGATGATTTACAACTTATGTTTTTCGATCGAATAACACACGTAAACTTACCAGTTCGATCGAAGATAAAGACGGTTGCAGGAGCTGGCGCAATAAGAACACCCTCATCCATAGTTGCAGAATCCAACGTAAAGGTTATGGTGAACTCTTCGGTGTCTTCAATGTCATTATCTGCCTTTATATCGATGGAGTCGCTAGTATGAGACGTTTCACCGGCAGCAAAGGTAACGGTTGTTGTGCCAGGTAACTGGTAATCGTCAGTGCTTCCTGCTACACCATCCGTCGCAGATAAAGCTGAAAGTACATCATAATCTAAGGTAGCTTACTCGGATACTACACCACTGCCAAAAACAGCTATAATACCATATTAATTATATCTATACTTTCTATACTGAGACAACAGCAAAGATAAGTCTTAACTCTACCGATTTGAGGACTTTCGGATAATTTTTGAAATTTCTTATGCTTTTCTTTATCTTTTGAAAATTCCCTAAATGTTCACCTTCTGGAATTTCTGTAGGCAAAATAGAGAGTGCTATGAGTATGACTATAACACTTTAGGAATTGATTTATAAGCATATTACCTCAATTACCTGAGAATTTTCTTTTTTCAATTTGTATGTTAAGGAAATTTTCAAAAGGCTGTCACTAAGTCTAGAAACAATTAATTGGGAAAAGTATTTATTTGTAAAAGTATGAGATATTCACGAAACATCAATTTGGGATCAAGTTATAACATAACTTAAATGGATGTGCTTGTATTATATGCAGTACTCACTAAGTGTATCATCTCCGTCATTAACGTAGCCACTTCGGTGGACCGTAATTGGCAAGGAATCTCCTTCATGAGCGATATATTGTGCTTCCTCTATCCAAAATACAGCTGAACATTTAAAGCAAACATAGTTTATATTAGGTATTCATAAGTACATGTATGTTGTACCGCCCTAGGGAGCGAATACCAGTGATAGTCTGGTCTTTAATTAGCCAAAGTGGACAGTCCGGGAACCATCTAAACAGCCAATCCCAACGCAGGGTTAACACCGGAAGCCGAGATGTACCGAAATTTCAATCCCACAATGCAAAGAGCATTTGCATTGTAAAGGAATTCTACGTTAAGTTTATGAAGGAACAGTCCGTTGAGTGAAATCTACTTTGAGTTTATTAAGGACGGCCCCTATGGGGGAACTGCGTTAAGTTTATTAAAGGACGGCCCCTATGGGGGAATCTGCGTTGAGTTTATTAAAGGACGGCCCCTATGGGGGAATCTGCGTTGAGTTTATTAAAGGACGGCCCCTATGGGGGAATCTGCGTTAAGTTTATTCAAGGACGGCCCCTATGGGGGAATCTGCGTTGAGTTTATTAAAGGACGGCCCCTATGGGGAAATCTGCGTTAAGTTTATTAAAGGACGGCCCCTATGTGGGAATCTGCGTTGAGTTTATTAAAGGACGGCCCCTATGGGGGAATCTGCGTTAAGTTTATTAAAGGACGGCCCCTATGGGGGAATCTGCGTTGAGTTTATTAAAGGACGGCCCCTATGGGGGAATCTGCGTTAAGTTTATTAAAGGACGGCCCCTATGGGGGAATCTGCGTTGAGTTTATTAAAGGACGGCCCCTATGGGGGAATCTGCGTTAAGTGTATTAAGGGGCGGCCTGTACGAGGAAAATCTACGTTAAATGTATTATTAAAGGACGGCCTGTATTTGGAAAATCTACATTAAATGTATTAAGGACGGCGCCTGTATGAGGGAAATGCGTTAGGTTAAGTACATGCACGTTATACCTCCTCGAGCTCGAGGGAGCAAACACCAGTGATTGTCTGGTGTCTAATAAGCCAAACGTGGGCCAGCCGGGACGCGATATTATTTACCGTAACCAACATTTGAATAGGGAGAAACTTATGTATACTATGATGTGAATGCTATTTCTCTCACTTCAGTTTAAAACTTACAATTATTTCATCAATATCCATTTAATAAAATAACCACAAAGAGAGGTTGAACAAGGATTCGAACATGTAACCTTCTGCACCACAAGTGAGGTTCTAATCCACTGAGCTATGCAAACCGATCTGGCAGAGGTTGTTTGTTTTGTTATACTTAAATCAATACCTTGACGGAATAATTAGCATATATATGATGAGACTGATTGGTATACGTTCATGTACAATGTAAGTGTATATAGGTTCTCCCTATGGCCAAATGTTGTTTACGATTAATTAATACGCGGCCGGGAACCATCTAAACAAGACAATCCCAATACAGGGTTAGCACCGGAAATGTACCGAATTGTCAATCCTTTTGTATTTTCGGAATAGAGAACCTTATTTCGGATTAAAGAACCCTTTTTCGGATTAAAGAACCTTTTATCTAATTCGAACTATCGAATGGTCAATTTACATGTGCCGTAATATAGAACCTTCGTAGGCGTCGGATTATAGACTCGTCGTCGGACTATAGAGCGGTCCCCAATTCATCGGCTTTGTTGTCTGCTACGCTCAATGCATTTAGTGGGACTCGGAATTTGGTAAAACTCGGCATGTGTCTCTTACGAGATGGCTCTATATACATGCTATATACTTTATGTTTATGGTCAGGATATCGGTTTAGGCATTATAATAATACGAAAGATCCTTTCAGGAATGACTATTCCTTATTTAGACCTGGTTTAAAGTTCGACCAGGTTGTGCATACCGACCTTGATATTTTAATAGCCTATAGGGCCTACTCTTTAACGCTTGATGACTCACTAAGCGCCCGCTGTATCTTAACGAGCACATCGGTGTTGCCCTTTGATGATCTGGATATAGTACGTGCATATGTGGTATCAGGGGTAACTACTACACCCTTTTTCTAGACAGAAAAATGTATGTGATCTATGCGAGCAAGCCTACCTTCATAAATAACTTTAAAATGATTCATGGATCTACAACTCATATCTAATCTTAATTTTAAATTTAGTGGTATCTACTATCTTGCGTATATATAAATGAAAAGTTGGGGGTTCCCGTTTTGCTACAATCATGCTACAGTAGCAGTAATCTAATTTAGAAGTTCAGGTTGTTTACTCTTGTTCCTTCCCGAACGCCCACTAAACCGCCCATCCGCCATGTACCTGTTTCATCGACGATACACACTGTCGCTGTGCTTGGTTCCACTACCTTGGCGGTGGCGATGGGTAAAGGTGTGTGTATTTCGATAGTCAGTGCCTCCATGTCTTCAATTTTGTTATCCTTGTGGTATGTAAAGGGGACATCGTGATAATCCTGGCCGGAGACAAAGGTGAATTCCATATCATTTATAGCTGTGAAATCTCCAGCTCCAACGGCACCGTTTATCGCCGTGCCATCAACAGTTTTCACCTCTGTTGACAAGCGAAGAAAAATTAAAATGGAGAGGAATATAACGAGTCAATACATTATTGGCTTTTAATCTAATTTAAGTTTTATTTACAAGTTATTCTCTATCCGAAAAGTTTGGTTAAGGCGCAAGCTTGCCAATCCCTACTACAATGTCTGCACCAATGGCAATACCCTCTTGCCAATCCCTACTACAATGTCTGCACCAATGGCAATGCCCTCTTGCAAAGCCCTACTACAATGTCTGTACCAATGGCAATACCCTCTTGCCAATCCCTACTACAATGTCTGCACCAATGGCAATACCCTCTTCCAAATCCCTACTACAATGTCTGCACCAATAACAATACCCTCTTGTAAAGCCCTACTACAATGTCTGCACCAATGGCAATACCCTCTTGCCAATCCCTACTACAATGTCTGCACCAATGGCAATACCCTCTTGCAAAGCCCTACTACAATGTCTGTACCAATGGCAATACCCTCTTGCAAAGCCCTACTATAATGTCTGCACCAATAACAATACTCTCTTGCAAATCCCTACTACAATGTCTGCACCAATAACAATACCCTCTAGTAAAGCCCTACTACAATGTCTGCACCAATGGCAATACCCTCTTGCCAATCCCTACTACAATGTCTGCACCAATGCCAATACCCTCTTGCCAATCCCTACTACAATGTCTGCACCAATGCCAATACCCTCGTGCCAATCCCTACTACAATGTCTGCACCAATGCCAATACCCTCGTGCCAATCCCTACTACAATGTCTGCACGTACCAATGGCAATACCCTCGTGCCAATCCCTACTACAATGTCTGCACTAATGGCAATACCCTCTGGCCAATCCCTACTACAATGTCTGCACCAATGGCAATACCTCTTGCCAATCCCTACTACAATGTCTGCACCAATGACAATACCCTCTTGCCAATCCCTACTACAATGTCTGCACCAATGGCAATACCCTCTAGCCAATTCCTACTACAATGTCTGCACCAATAACAATGTCTGCACCAATGCCAATACCCTCGTGCCATGCCAATCCCTACTACAATGTCTGCACCAATGCCAATACCCTCTTGCCAATCCCTACTACAATGTCTGCACCAATGGAAATACCCTCTTGCCAATCCCTACTACAATGTCTGCACCAATGGAAATACCCTCTTGCCAATCCCTACTACAATGTCTGCACCAATGGCAATACCCTCGTGCCAATCCCTACTACAATGTCTGCACCAATGGCAATACCCTCTTGCCAATCCCTACTACAATGTCTGCACCAATGGCAATACCCTCGTGCCAATCCCTACTACAATGTCTGCACCAATGCCAATACCCTCTTGCCAATCCCTACTACAATGTCTGCACCAATGGCAATACCCTCTTGCCAATCCCTACTACAATGTCTGCACCAATAACAATACCCTGTAAATCCCTACTACAATGTCTGCACCAATGGAAATACCCTCTTGCCAATCCCTACTACAATGTCTGCACCAATGGAAATACCCTCTTGCCAATCCCTACTACAATGTCTGCACCAATGGCAATACCCTCTTGCCAATCCCTACTACAATGTCTGCACCAATGGCAATACCCTCGTGACTAAAGCTCCAGGGGACCATGCCTCTTACCCCTCACACACCGGAACAATGAACCTCAAGGGTTTGGGATTATTGCTAATTGTCTTCAATGGGTTTCTGGACAACTTATTTTTCCAAGGACTAAGCTAAAATGTCGGTGTTCATTGGTTAAATAATCATCGTGGTAATATAGGCTCAATTGCACGTGTTTTGTACAACAAATCACTGACGATTACAGAAGAACGTTTTTGTCCGTTCGTTAATACCATCAGATCAATCAATTAAGATTAAAATGACATACATATGTTGAGTAATATGTTTTGGTATTCCATTTGAATTCCCTACACCCCTCTGAAAGACATGACCTTAATATTCGACACTCACAGGAGTGTGGATTTCAAGTGAGGTTACGTGTACGGGTGACTCCACTTGATATCTACACTCCCTGTGCGGAATATTTAATCTTCTTTTTATAATGACCTTAAAAGGTCATAGGGTGTGTAAGGAGTTCAACTGGAATAGCCCAATGACTTACTAATTTTCACACCCGTATCCCATAGATAACCATCTCTCCTTATCCTGAACGTCAAAGTTCCAGAACGCTCTTTCACTAGATAAGATTCCTCCTCGATGTAGATCCGAGCTGCAAGGCAAATTCATAAAAATAATTTCTATTAAAAAGCCGAGCATTACATATAAGGATGGCTGAGCGATTCCGGTCGCTCCGTATAACGCGCGTTACGTCAACTATACGCTAGACTTAGGTAACAATTTGCCGAGATCCTACCTAAATCGGGTGACTGCAATGGCGTGTGCGACTTGTCGTTTGAATCTGTTCATACTCCACTATACTCGAGCAAGCAACTACCAATTTCCCAATGACGATTATAAACAATATGTTTTGCTGTGGTTTTGCTCATACGAATACCTTGAACACATCTTCACATGGAACATAAAGAAATAAAATAGAGATGCCGAGGTATGGGCCATGGCGCCCAGGTGTATGTTAGGCCTACCTCATGTGGAGGAGAGTTCAAACGCAGTGTTCGAACGCACGTCGGTTAAACACGTTATCAGTTTTCCTGTGCTTAAATGGAGGACAATTATTGTCGTCCAATGAAAATTAATGCATTTCGCGCGTCTGTTCGAGATACTGCATCTTACAATTTTCACCAATTCAAAGTTTAAAGCAATTATTTTTCAGCATTATTATCTTACTTGTTTCATCAAGAATGCACACTCTAGAGAGGAGCGGTTCGTCGTGCTGTATTGAATCTTCCAAGCTACCAATCCCATCATCGTACGCCGGTTCCAGTGAAACTTCGAAACATTCCGTATCCTCGACTTCTGCATCAGCGATGATACTGAATGGGCCCACGTCTTTAAACAGTTCGCCTGGTGCAAAATTCACCGTGTATCCATCGGCTGGTCCCATCCAATCGGCGTTCCTTGTTGCTGGATTCACGGTTGGGGATGCTACAATCTTTACGTCTAGAAATGGAAGGTATACAGGCGGAAATATTAATAGGCAAAGGAGAAAATACTGTTCTGCGGGTCCAATCGACACGTTCTTTTCTTAACTTTGATTTTGTTTAAATGTTCAGGAAAATATAGAAATCTATCAAAAATAAAAACATTTTCTATCATTCATTCCTACAAATTGAAAATATAGATTTTAGCGAAGTGAACAAGAATCGAACAAAACAGATTTAGTTTTCATTTGTATTAATCTCCCCTTTTTTGTCCTGTAACTTCTTAGATGATCTTTGAATTATTTAACCCCAACCTTTAACAGAATATTATTCAAAATACCAAGTGTTCTTGCCCAAATTAAAACATGTATCTCTGTTTGGGGAGTAGTCCATTTCACTTCATCAATGAAGTGAAGTCACAGTGTCATGGATAGTGATTGCAATCCCAATACTACATTGCGTGCGTCTCGAGGAACATGTATATAGCCTATCTATAATGCAGGTAAACGAACTTCTTCAGACATGGTCAATTTAGACCAGATGCAAAACCCACGTGTTTCAAAGTGCATTCAATTTGACGCCTATAATATTGCTTTTGATGTAGGCCTATACCGTGCAATAAAGGCCTTGACAACTACAGTGTGTCCCAAAAAACCTGGGTTCAAAGGTTTGCGAGCTTATAACTAAGAAAGTAAGAAACATGGATAGCTCATATTTAGGGATATTAAACAAAATATACCTGACTTTAATTGGTTAAACTCTGTGATAAATCCAATATAAACTTTTTGAAATACAAAGATTTTAATAGAGCGTGGTCAAAACCTATTTGTCCCACTTTTCAAGGAACACCCCGATGAGTTGCAATTGCGCATTGTTGTGACTTTATCAAAGTTTTGCCTTTGCATTCATTCTTCACAAAGACTTAGGCAGTAAACAACATTATCTTGGTCATATTGCAATAATACAAGATCATTATTTACATAAACATTAAAACAAAATGTTCTTTGTTATAGTCCGAGTTATTGTTAAGTTCTTTCGGAGAATAGATCCCATGTCGGGAATACTGCACACAGCGCAGTTTTATGCCTCGCACGGATGGTTTATTCCTTAAAATCGGGACAGATGGGTTCTGACCACGCTCTATTCAAATCTTTGTATTTCAAAAAGTTTACATGGAATTGGTCTCCGAATTTACCTAATGAAGGTTAGGTATGTTTTGTTTGATATCCATAAATATGAACTATCCATGTTTCCTACTTATTTCGTTATAAGCTCGCAAACCTTTGAACCCAGTTTTTTGGGGACACGCTGTACTGCGTGATCGCACAATAGATTTTGTGTAACCTCTGCCATCATAGTGGTGGATATGCCTATCAAAATTGACAACAATATAAAAAAACATGTTACATATATGTAGTACTCACCGAAGCTAACATCATCCGATAAATAGCCATCTCTTCTGATCCTCACGTCATGTGTTGCGGCCCTTTCACCAATCACATAATGAGATTCCTCCATGTAAAAATGTGCTGTTTGGTGAAGCACAATATTATATTATATTATATTATATTATATTATATTAAACTGAAAAATCAAAACAAAAATAGCCATATTTATGAAAGTCCTAATTTCAGCCCTCAGGGCCGTAGGATATCATTACAGAAAATAAATATTGAATGTCTTCTGTTTGTCAATCGGTCCCATTTGGATTGTTCCATTTCACTTCGCCTCGAAAAACAGTAAATTCCAAATTTGACTTCGTGAAATAGATTTTTATTTTATAATGATAGGTCCTATTCCTGATTTTAGCTATCACACATAGCTTGAAAACTACTTCTGTGATAATACCATTGAATGCTAGTTGATGTGCAATAGTAATACTGTATCATTCGCTTCAATTTGCATTGATCCATTTACACTTTTCTTCCACTTATATATTTATATTATATTTTATGCCCGCGAGTGTGATTGTATACAAATATTGTCGCGTGTACGAGGGGTATCAAAAAGTTCTTGAAATCACCAAGAAGTGAAAGAGCCAGAAACTTTTTCAGATTGACCGCCATTGATTGATCCTCAGATTGCCTCAGATTGCGTTATTCCCAAAACAGCAATAAATGGGCAATGTCTTGCTAGACGTCCCGTAACCCAAGTGCGCATGCTCAAACCAATTAAAATACGTTGTAGCTATACACGGTTTATTCCGTACGGGACGTGAGGCAAGATATAGCCAATAAATGATTTAAAGTGTTGACAGAAAGGGGTCAAAGGTCATGTAGGGGTCATTAAAGGTCAATCTGTGTACACCCCATGTTACCCATAAGATTTTTGTCCCCAGGCTGGTTTGTAATGACATTTGACCCCTTTCTGTCAAAACTTTAAACTATTTATTGCTGTTTTGGTGAATAACGCAATCAGAGGCAAAATGAGAATCAATCAATGGCGGTCAATCTCAGGATCTCTACAATGACGGTCTGTGGACAGGTAATAAATAGTGGTAGAAATGTGTGACTTTGCACGGTGACTTTTTAAAGATGTCTGAAGGGTCACATATATAAAAAAAAGGTTTCTGGCTCCTTTACTTCTTGGTGATTTCAAGAACTTTTTGATACCCCCTCGTATAGGCTAATAGTAAAACTATAATAGCACAAGGTAAGATTTCGAGGAAAGGGTCAAAATTATTTTGATCAGCGACCGAAACATTTTACAGATGGAATGTAGAGAGTGTGTGGAGAAGACTAACGTCTTGAGATCGAGGAGAAGCCGATGAGACTTTTCTAAATTCCGAAGTTGGATAAATATTATTAGCGCTACAGTGCAACAGGCCATAAACTTCCCGAACAGACAAGTCAAGTGGTTAGGCCATAGTTCAAATTAGTCATATAGCACAAGTTTCATAAATTTAATATATATGAGGTAACGGTCTGGCAATGTTAAAACTTGAAAATTAGACACAAATATCAATATGTATATGACATGTAAGACAGTATGAAATACATGAAAATTAGTTAATGATTTTACCTATACTTTTGCAACCATAACAGATAAAAGTACACTGATTTCAAATAAGGTGTAGGCCTACATTATGTTTGGCCGAAAATTCTGATTGAGCACCTTTTTTTTTGAAAAAGTATCTCGTTTTGGAAAAATAAGCAAAAGGGTAATTTTTAGTTAATTTGCTTAATGTATATGTTTCTTTTATCTGTGCTGTAACTGGTAAAGGTAAATAGGCAATTACAATTGAAAGCTAAAACAGATGAAAGTTTTGTATTGATTAGAATTCAAATAATTGTTCGGTTATGCCGAAATTTAGAAATCTCTTTTGGGGGCAAAATCAACAAAATGGCCGCCAAGGTCAAATGTCACATATTTACTCTTTTTGTTATATCTAAAGAACCGAACAAGGTATTGACCTTCTGATCAATATACAGTTTTCCTTGATGTGTCAGCTTTCAGATGTCTATTAACCTTTTCAATTACAGATAAAAGAAACATAGGCATTTAAGCAAAGTAACTAAAAATGGGATTTGGGCTATTTTTTTTCCAAAACGAGATAACTTTTCAAAAAATTACTCAATCAGAATTAACGGCCATATCCATCATAGACATTATTTGAAATCAGTGGCCTACTTTTATCTTCCATACAAAAGTATAGGTAAAATCATGTTTTTAGTGTTTTCACTAATTTTCATGTATTTCCTATAAATATATATATTTTTGTTCGATTTTCAAGTTTACACATTGCCAGACACTGACTGTATACATCTTAAAAGTATGAAACTTGTGCAATGTAACACATTTAAATTATGACCTAATCACATGGCTTGTCTGTTCGGGAAGTTGATTGCCTGTTGCACTGTAGCGACGCGGTATTTTGATTAATTTTAGACAATTGCTGAGAAATTATTATCCGCAGGGAATTTACCCACCCTTTTTATTTTATCCCGACGCTTTATAAAACTACACTCTTTATATTAGATGTAGGCCTATTCATACACCTTCGCTTTGAATGGCCGCTACATTATCCATTGTTTTGAATTCTTAAAAGACGCTATCATAATATAGGCAGACCTAACACTGTATTTATATTGCATCATGAACATGCATTGGATCTACGAGGTAGCTGAGTTCATCCGACCCCAATGCTTTTGTCGATTTTTTATTTATTTTTGGAGACCCTCGCATTATAATGCGTGTCGTCGTACGGACATGAAATTTTACCTGGCGTGCTACAGTTTTACTAGTATTAGCCTATACACCCTCAGGCATTCAATATTTGTATGCAATCACATTTCAGGTATTCAATATTTGTATACAATCACACTCTCAGGCATTCAATATTTGTATACAATCACACTCTCAGGCATTCAATATTTGTATACAATCACACTCTTAGGCATTCAATATTTGTATAACAATCATACTCTCAGGCATTCAATATTTGTATCATGACAATCACACTCTCAGGCATTCAATATTTGTATCATGACAATCACACTCTCAGGCATTCAATATTTGTATACAATCACACTTTCAGGCACTCAATATTTGTATAATTTACCACTTCGGTCCATAATGTACACTGTCGCTTCCATCGGATGTTGTAGCATTGTCGTGAGAGGCAAACTATCCGGAATAAGTTCTAAATTCACCGTAAAACTCTCAAGATTTTCTATTTCCGTGTCCTGATTGATGTCAATCATCAGCGGGTGTAAGTCATCATTAGGAACAAACTGGGCCATAGTTATAGCGACAACATCATAGTCGTCGTCCCCTCCCGTCGCCGTCACACCCGCTACGGTTATTTCTGAATTTAAGACAAAATGGTTCAAAAATTAGGCAAAAGTTATTCTCTTATATGTTCTGTTCGTTGGTTTTGTTTACAATAATAATTCTTAATTTTCATTTAAAGAATATCTGTAATATAAATCAAACTTGTATTTGTTTTTTTATCTGACCAAGACCGGAAATCTTAGTCAATGGTATTTGCATAGTACACGTATTTCTTTAGCGATAACGTCGACTATATCAACGAGACGACGATGAAAAAGTAAGTGGAATTAAATCTAGAAATTTCCGCTTTTACTTTAACAATTCATTTCTTATTAAATCTATACTACTCACTGATTGTTTGATCTTCCATCAGGTAACCTGCTCTGCGAACATTTATCTGGAGAGTTCCAGTTCGTTCGTCCACCAAATAGATGGCCTCCTCAATATAAAAGTACGCTTTGAAGAATTAAGAATAAATAATAATAATTATTATACTACATGAATACACCATCTTGATAATAGAACAGGAACTTGAAGAAAAAGAAATAGAACAGAACTTGAAGAAAAACACATACGATTTCTACTTGATTTTGTTTTATTCATGGACTAAATAAAATACCTTTCCGACTACATCATCTTACAAGATTAGATGGAATGACCCCGGCGTCACGAAAGTATGAAACGAACATAATTATGATGAATGTAAGCATGGTAAGGGTGACGTTAGCTTGCCTAGCACCACTATATAACAGTGACAACAGGGATTTTTTTGACAAACAGTGCAAAACATGTATTACATAAATTAAAGGTATTATGTGATCTTTTCCATGGGACGCCCTCAATACTCGAAAAGAAATTGGAAGCAGATTTTCTTGCAGATTTACTTTTCTGATCATAAATCATAAATATATTCCAAGTTACAGAGCGATACTATTCCTAATAACCTCAAAATCATGGTTAAGGGTGCACTACACTAAATGGGGGTATCCCCTACCCTTAAGGGCGGTGTTTAAAGCTAGAATCGGAAAATATGCATGGCAAAATCCTCAATTAAAAAAACTTGACGGTAATACAATTGCGTAAATGCCTATGATTTTTAATTAATTATGATTAATGGGACATCACCTACATGCTGACTATAAACTGTGAATATCATCTAGATAAATTTTGAGAGATCTTTCAAATTTGTGTTTTTTACTGGAAACATTGACGATTACGGCGGCATTTCCAAGCTCGTCAGAGAGGTAGTCAACTCCATGGGCGTATTTTGAAAAATCGAGCAGGTTCACCTACCTATTTTTTTCACTTTTTGGTGAGAAAATGTGATCATCTTTCAGAAAAAATCACTCTACAAGGTCCAATTTCGCAATTTAGTGGTCTAACACAGAGTTTTATATTAGTGTTTTTGTACATATCCCTATGGAGCTCTATTTAGTAGTGTGACCCCTTAAGGGAATTCGGCCATATTTGACCCTTGACCACATTATTATGTAAAATTAGGTCAGATATCAGCTGTTTTGAATTTTATTCGAGACAAATATTGTAAAACAAGGATTTTTCGACCAGAATGAGATTGTTTCGATCCAATTGTTGCCTTAATTTGACCTAATTTGACGTGTTTTGTAAGTAAGCCTATTGGAAACTGTAATTCTATGCTATTTAGAGAGAAAATGATGATTTTTAAACAAACCGCTGCCTTTCATCTCATCGGACCGGACAATGTCGGATCAAATGCAGCACCTGCACAGTTTTAAGGTGCACCACTTGGGTAAAAAATGTCAAGTAAGCACTTTAATGGGGTACATGGGGGGGGGGGGGGGGGGGGGGGGGGTGATACGGAGCATAAAAGTAACTTACTATGAAGCCTTGAGTACAATTTGGCCACATTTGATATATCTATGAAGTAAGCTTTTGCTTTTT
Organism: Ophiura sarsii; assembly: GCA_035610835.1. Classification (NCBI taxonomy): domain Eukaryota; kingdom Metazoa; phylum Echinodermata; class Ophiuroidea; order Amphilepidida; family Ophiuridae; genus Ophiura; species Ophiura sarsii. The sequence continues at coordinate 77,350,312 of CM069442.1, read as the reverse complement.
TTAATTTGTTTAATTATTCCATGCATTGATGATGGATGGAGTAGGCTTAGCTTATGTTGTGTTACTAAGTTAAGCTCAAGTTGTAAAACTATTTCAAGATGTGAGGGTCACATCCATGAAGGTATTGTGTATAATGCCTGCATTCTGGAGGCAAAACCATTTAACAGGTAAGTTAAATGATAAACAAAGTCTGACCTGATTAAGTGTACATCCGCTGTTATTTTGTAGATTAATTCATCAAATTTGAACATTGGTGGGGAAAGTCACCAACGTTATCATTTTCGAATCTATTTTGATTATTGTTGTACAACAACACAGTGCATGTACCCTACCCCTGTCAGTAAAAACACACCTAGACATTCAATACAACAAGAATTTCTTTTAAAAAGGATTGTAGCTGTCCTCACAAAATGTAAGATTGCCATGTTAATTTTGCTATCTTCAGTAGATAGCAAGTATCCATACATGAAAAATTCCACTCATAAATAATTATAACAACATGGAAATATCATTAAAATGATCACAAAATGTTCAAAAGGATTCAAGGTAACTATTCCAATATATTTCAAGTACATTCAGAACAATATCAATTTCCTTAAAGAGTGAATTTAGAGTAAAATTTGAAAAATAGATTGTACCGCGCTCGGTACAATCTATTTTTCAAACCATGATTTTGAAGTAATTAGGGATCGTATCGATCTGTAACTTCGAGGATCTCATGATTTATGATCAAAAATGCAAATCTGCAAGAAAATCTGCTTTCATAGTAAAATCAATGATAGAGGGCGCTACTTGGAAAAGATCACATAATATGCCTTTAACAGCTGCAGGTCGTCTGACTTCTATTCTACTGTCATCCCATGGCACAAAAACATCTTTTGAATCCCAACTAAAAGAACCGAATTGGTCATATTAATTGTACTACTTGCATCTCATTACACAATGTAATATGGGAGCCAGTAGAGACTGGTGACAGAAACCAGTGGTCATAAAAGTGAAGCATGCTGGAATGCACAAGAAATCTTCTTTGGGTGACAGATGTGTCCACGGGATAGGAGAGGTCACCACTCTACCAATAACCAAATCAACGGAAATAATACTGATTTTAATCGCAATTACAAGAAATAATCACCGATTTACTGCTGTTTCTAATTCACACCAAAAGTGTAGTGATGGAGCACATGCACATTGCGGGTTAAGATTTACTGCTGTTTCTAATTCCCACCAAAGTATAGTGATGGAGCACATG
>CM069442.1:77175466-77348963 GCA_035610835.1 Ophiura sarsii | reverse complement strand
GGTGAATAGGGACAAAATGGGAGCAATTTTTGAAATCTTAATTTTGTGTATTTGATGTTTACTATTTCCTTTCTTTTTTTCTTCTAAATGCTGAAAGAGCAATATCCGGAAATGGTTCAGTGGATGTGAAACAAATTTGGAGCCTGGGGTATCAAAAAAAAAGGGTGTTAACCCCAGTGGCGTAGCAAGGGTCACTTGTCAGGAGGGGGGGGGGGGGGGCAAAGGTTTTTTTCCCAGGTGAACACCAGTGTGAAAAACTGCAATTTTCCAACTAATTTGCCCGTCTTCCTTTCTGTCCCTTTCCTTTCCCCTATCCCTTTCCTTCCCTCTTTGTCTCCTCTCTTCCCTTTCTTTCACTTCCTTTGCCTTCCCGATTTTCCCAGTCAATTTTTTCTTCTTTCAGGGGGGACCTGTAGCCTACGCTACAGGTTAATCACCCCTAAACAATGGCGGTCAAACCTTTCCTACCCCTAACTGTACAATTTTGGCAAATTAGTTGGAAAGCACCAGGGCCTATAGTTTCTTAGGTCTTACACCATACACTTTGACATTATTGTTAAGAAATTTTAAATTTTTAACCGGCAATCATTCCAATCATTTGCCAAATGACCTCCTCTTCTAAGTCACATTTTTATAACAGTCAAACAATAGATGGAAGTCAAATTCAGACATTGGACAAATACATGAGACTTTAGGATATGATCTTTTTACAGTGGATTTACCAAATTAAAAAAATACAATAATATTCATTGTTAGTCCGTATCAGACCATACAGGAGGGACTGTCCAGGGATGTAAATAAAGCAAAGTCAAGTCCACTATTATCTGGGTGAAATTGACCATGACCAAATTGAACAAATACAATAATATTCATTGTTAGTCAGTATCAGACCATGAAAAGATCCCGGAAAAAGATTGACCAAAAGTGTCTTTCCTATTTGAACTGTTATAGGTCACATAAATAGGGAAACTCCAATGTATTGGATTAGGAGCCATTGTGAAGGAAACACCTAACTCTTTTAAGTGTCTCTTGGCTACAAATGCATGTAATTTGTCAATCAATCTTAAACATTTCATTTTTGTTCAATTAAGGTTATACTAATTTGAAAGTCATTCACCATGTTGCATTGAATGGGGGTTGTAGTTCCAAACAACCGTGTTACATTGGCTGGGGGTTGTAGGTCTGAACAACCGTGTTGCATTGAATGGGGGTTGTGTAGGTCCGAACAACCATGTTGCAAACACCTTTGAATTCCCTCTAAAATGGCAGTTAATGTAAAAAAATCTCTATGGCAACAATTATAATTACACTCAACTCAATTTAACCTGAAGTAAAAGTGTGTTGGCGTATCATGTAGAAGACTGACAGCCGCAACTCGCACAGAGAAACAGCATTTTTCACCAATTGCAAGATTCATGAATACACTCTATCATCCAAACATCCGGAGGTATCACCACAGGGGGGTGGGGTGTACTCAGTCACAACACTTGCTAACCCCCACTTGTCGCATAGTCAACTCAAAATTTAATGCCAAAATTACCTCAAATTTATCTTTAAAATGGTCTGAAATGCATAGTTTTAGACCAAATTAAGGTAATTTAAGGAAATTTAGACATAAAACTAGACACAAAAATCTTTTGCATGCACATTTTTCTTTCCCCCACTCCCACCCAAAAAGAAATTTGAATGCTGGTGCCATCACTGCTAATGTCACACTTGTATTTTTTCAGGTGCAATGGAGTATTTTTGTCACAAATTTCCATTTTTCCTAAAAAATCAAAAAAAAATTGACAAAAATTACTTAGTTTGCTATAACATTTCTTATTTTGCTTAAAGTGTTTTATTTTGAAGTACCATGAAAAAATCCCCTGACAAACCAACACTATTTGAATTTGAAAAGTACATAGAATAGAATTTGTGATGCAATCAAACAAATTGAGTCTGCAGTTGAAAATATCTCACTTTTAGTTTTCTACTTGATTGCATAGATTATTAGCATAGCTACAATATATTTTGCAGAAACCCCCATTAAAATGGACACACAATTCCAAAGATATTGAAAGGTTTTCAAAACAACGGGTTAGAGGATTATATCTAAAAATCATCATTCCTGACTTTCTGACTTTTTTTGCTTGATCACATCACATTTTGTCTCCATTTTATCATGTATTAGGGAGTGTTCATAAACTTTGGTGGGTGAGGTTGACAAACTTTGAGAATTGGAGAAATCTTTTTTTTTTACACCCCCCAAAAAACCACCACCTGTTCAATTTGTTTCTTGAACCCCCCCCCCCCCCCCCCCCCCCCCCCCCCGGGAACTCAAATAAGAAATGAATTTACTGTGTTTTGGGGGGAACATTTTTCTTCTGACCCCCATATTTTTCCTCCCACCAAAGTATTTATGAACACTCCCTTATCTGATAAGAAATCACTCAATAAAACGGCATCTAAATATTACAATAAATTCATTTATTATCAACCTGTTTATCATTAAAAGATTCTTCAGGAGACCAATAACAATTTTTACCTACATATGATAAATAAAATAAAATTTAGTATTTAGGCAAAACTGTTAGTGTCACAGACATTTACATAATATATACTAAAAGACAAGTGTATCAACAAATTACAGCAAACACCTACTAATTAAAAAAAGAGATAATTTTCAATCAACTTTATTTAGCATGGTTTTCCAAATGATTCTGCAACAATTTTTGAAATGCAAATATCTGCCAAGGAGATAGTATTTTCAAAGGTATTATAACTTTCCAACACCGTGTATAATTAATAAAATATTTATCTTGAAAGTTTAGGTGTGCAAGTTTATCTTGAAAGTCTTCTTAGTGCTCATAGTATATAGTTTGATCAGTTCAAAATTGTCGAAGCCGCCTTACAAAAGCGAATGATTACAGTAGGACGCAGTGCAGGGGCACATATTGCACTAGATGTGCATCATATGTGTAACGTGTGTGTGTGCGCGACCAATATTGCGTGCGTGCGACCAATATCGTTTGCATGTGACCATAGGGCCAACAATTTTGTTGTTGTTACGTTGTCCTCGACCACCCGCTCGTCAGAATTAGGGCAGCTCCCAAAAAAATTCTTTCAGATGCGTATGCTTGGATTATTTTTGGGCGCGGAGAGATAATCCTAATATTTCTCGCCAATTTGGAACTGATTGAACTTTAGTATAGTACTGTATTCCCGCAAGTCTTGCATCAACTTGGTTGTTAAACAAGTTTAATCACTTTTGAAAGCCATTTCATCCTACTTGCCCATATATTTACAAAGGCTCTTTAAAATTAGTGGTGGGTGACAGAATTCTTGGAAATTGGGAGGGTGGGTTTCAATGTATTTTTATTTCTTTGATTTTTTTATATTTTTAAATTCATTTATCAATTTTATTTAATAGATACCAAAAAACCTACCTTAACTTTGGGTTAAAAAACCCTAACCCAAACACCATCCCTTTGTGATGAGGAAAAAAGAACTCAAAATTGATGATTTCCTCCCACAAAACAGCTAAAAACCTACTTTTCAGGGAAATCAGCAATAGAAATTATATGCTCACAGGGAAATATCATATTTCTTTCTCAAAAGGCAGTTTTCACATTCAAAATGACTTCATAGAACCCCTCTAAGTTTAAGATTTACCAAGTGAGGTCCTATAGCTTCATTGTGCTTCTTCAGGGAAATCAGCAATAGAAATTATACTTTTTACAATTCCAGGAAAATATCTATTTTGTTTCTCAACAGGCAGTTTTCTTGTTTAAATGTCACATATTTGTTCTGAGGAATTTTGTGCCAAAAACAAAATAAAGATAAAAAAGAATTCATGTGTCACACTTGGGTTATGTTTTATATTCAAGATGAATAACAGTGATTACAAATTAAGCACCTACCTAGATTTGAACCATAATCTAGATCCCTAGGCCCTATTGCATGAAAGTCAAGATTGATCTCAGGTGAACATAGAAGAGTTCTCTACTTAAACCTGGGTACGTAGAATATCTAAATATCCATCTTGAATTGACCTTCATGAAAAAGGACTAAGTGCTTGAGTTTGAGCTAGGGTATATATCATGAAGATTAACTACAACATTCTTACTCAATCTTCCTAAAGAAGAGTTGAAAATTTGAAAAGAAAATCTCTTCTTTAGAAAGACTCTTGAATCATAAGTTTTATTCAATAAAACCCATGATAGAGATAAAATACAATCTTTCTGAGAACTAATTTAATAACCCTAACCCCAGCTGTGTGTAATAAAACTATCATAGACAATGGGGACAAAAAATGGGTCAAATCTGCCGGTGCCAGGAATCGAAATCTGCCCGCCCCATCTAATTAAGCCAAGGGTTGTTAGGGTTAACACTAACTGTTAACTTTAACAGCCATGACCCATTAAATTTCATTGTAAGGTAAAACTAACAAAGTTAAAATCCTGAAAAGATGAGAAAAATCAATCATAAATTAAGGAAGGTATGACCAATTAGGCAAATCAACCCATTTTGTAGTATGAGCAGGGTGTCTGAAAAGTTTCGAAACCATGTTAAAGATTTGTATCTCTCTTAAATAAGTCGCAGTACCAAATTGAAATATATTTGGAAAGAGATAACTTGTAGAATCATTTCAGTACCAAACCTTTTTGAGGCCCCTCAATATAAAATACATGCTGAAAAGTTTGGCCACAACTCAAAATACCATAAAATTGATCAATTTGTTGGACGCAGTGTAAGTCACTGTAACTACATGCCGCATGTTCCTCATATTCCATTCATGTGGAATTTTTTCAAAAAAGGTTTTCACTTATAAAATGTTGTGCACAACATTAGTATGTTCATAATAAGGCCCCAAAACTAAATTGTTTGTTTGTCCATAGATTGTCCTCAAAAGGTAGGGTTTGTAGGTCAGATTTTTGGTTGTTTTGCCAGTGGTTATTCTGGCCCAGTCCTAGGCCAGCACGCCAAATTCAGAACAGTGTCAGGTCTTTTGGATGACCCATACTTGACCCAAAATAACCCACATAATATTACATGGTATGGGGTCACATGAGGGTCAATTAAGGTCATAAAAAATTGTAAAAAAAAGAGGAAAAGTTACACAGTCAGGACTGTTACACGGTCAGTTGGACGCAGGCGTGTACCAAGGGTGTTTATAGGGTGTAAAACACTCCCCTTGGGTCCGTCAAAATAATTTAAAAAGGGGGGGTAAATAAGGAGGAAACATCCCACCTGCAGTGCATTGCCCCCCCCCCCCCCTCTCCACTTCATGAGTTGGGGCAAGCCCCCTTTTTTGGCAACCTTAAATATGGGTTAATGAGGTTTGAAACGGCTTAGAAACGCCCCCAGAGTGTTTTAAATCCAACCTTTTCTCGGTGCTCGCTTCCCTGGCTGCATTAGGTTTTTCTCAGAATCTAAACACTATGGGACTTGAGGGGAAACCACTTTGACAGCTATATTTAAGCAAAATTCTGGGCACAAATGTAAGGGCAATAACATACAGTTGTGAGTCTTGAAACGGCTTAGAAATGCCCTCAGCGAGCACCTACATTCAACATTTTCTCTTTTCATGCTTATGGCACAAGTTGAAGTTGACTTACAAGTCTAATTTCACCTGTCTATGAATGGTTTTAAATGTCCTTCTCTGTCTATGATTGGTATAAACACACTATTGACATGATTGGTGCTTTCCTATACTTGCTTTCCTACTGAGACTTTCTCGTGAGAACACTGAGCAACATTGAACATTGCACAGAAATATTCATGCATCAAATTTGTGGATTATGTAGCTATTAATGATTTGTGCCAGAATTAAGAGGAATACCAAACTAATCTTTGCTATTGTTATCTTACTATAATTCACCGTATGTTGTATGTATGTATGTATGTGTGTATGTATCCTGGAAAGACTTTCTCATTTTGCATCTTAAAGCCGTGAATATTGCACTGATAATAGATGATGTCTTGAGACAGGTTAATATAAGCTATGCCTATAAATGGCCGAAAACCGTACAGAATTGACCGAGATATGAGCAAAATTATGTCCAATTTAGGCCTTTTCAGCCCGGCTTTTGAGACTAATTTCTACGGGCTATGTTTGTTTTTCTCTGCGTACACTGTAACCATGCAGTCGGCGCGCGTTACACATAGCGCGCAGCAGTGCGCCATGCAAAATAAACGCGCACACGCACTACACCCACGCACCCCTACACACGCGGGCGGGCAAATATTGGAGAAATACGCTGCGCCACGGGAGTTGGTTTCGGTTTAGGCCTTGGGGTTGCATAAGCCGCGGGGCGGTTAGGGGTTGTGTGTAATGATCCCTTTAGGGCCTAGGTTATGTTATGGTTATGTAGTTTGGGATGGGGTTAATAAAGAAATGTATTATTAAATTGCGTAACGATGGTGTCAGATGTGGGATTTGATACTGTATGTGACACGCGGGCGGACAAATATTGGAGAAGTACGCCGCGCTACGGGAGATAGTTAAGGTTAGGCCTTGGCGTTGAGATAAATTGCGGGCGGGGAACTTTGGGCTTTGGGGTTGAGGTATGCCACGGGAGGGGCGGGCGGGGCGGTGACGAATGGGGGTTGTGTGTAATGATGTAATGTGGTTTGGGAGACAGGGGTTAATGAAAAAATGTGATGCTAAATTGCGTAACGGATATGCCACTGGACGGGGGCGGGCCGGGAGGGGACAGGGAGGGGGAGGGACGGGTGGGGTACGGGAGATGGTTAAGGTTTAGGCCTTGGTGTTGAAATATGCCACGGGGCGTGTGCGGGCGGGGGGTAATTTTCAACAAAAAAATTAATTTAAAAACTTTTGAATTAGGCTACAAAACCTTTTGATTTAAAACAAAAATGTTTTAAATATTGTTCTATTCCTATGTGTTTCGTTATAAATTTTCAACACTTTATTTTTGTAGGTGTCTATCTGGTAGGCCCTACTCCCTAGCGGGAGAGCCCGTCCCGCTAGTCTTACTATAATTTGCCGTATGTTGTATGTTTGTATGTATGTGTGTATCCATAAAAGGCTCTCTCAGTTTGCAACTAAACGCCGTGAACGTTGCACTGATAAAAGATGATTATAATGCGAGTGTTATAAGCTATAAATGGCTGAAAACCATACAGAATTGACAAAATATTGGAGAAATACGCTGCACCACGGGAGTTGGTTACGGTTTAGGCCTTGGGGTTGCATAAGCCACGGGGCGGGGCGGGAGCGGTGACGGTTTGGGGTTGTGTGTAATGATCCCCTTAGTGCCTAGGTTATGTTAGGGTTATGTAGTTTGGGATGGGGTTAATAAAGAAATGTATTATTACATTGTGTAACGATGGTGTCAGATGTGGGATTTGATACTGTGTGTGACACGCGGGCGGACAAATATTGGAGAAGTACGCCGCGCTACGGGAGATGGTTAAGTTTAGGCCTTGGCGTTTAGAGAAGTCACGGGGCGGGGAACTTTGGGCCTTGGGGTCGATATATATGCCACGGGCGGGGCGGGCGGTGATGAATGGGGGTTGTGTGTAATGATGTAATGTGGTGGTTTGTGGTTATGAAGAATGTGATGCTAAATTGCGTAACGGATATGCCACAGGGCGGGGGCGGGCGGGGGAGGGACGGGTGGGGTACGGGAGATGGTTAAGGTTTAGGCCTTGGTGTTGAAATATGCCACGGGGCGTGGGCGGGCGGGGGTCTTTTGAAATTTGTTAATTGAAATTTGAAATTTTTTGAATTAAAACAAAACCTTTTGATTTAGAACAAAATTTTTTTAAATATTGTTCTATTCCTATGTGTTTCGTTATCATTTTTCAAACACTTACATGTTGTTTCATTTTGTAGGTGTGGGCGGGCGGGGGGTCTTTTTCAAATTTTTTTAAATTGAAATTTGAACACTTTTGAATTACGCCTACTGCAAAACCTTTTGATTTAAAACAAAAATGTTTTAAATATTGTTCTATTCCTATGTGTTTCGTTAGGTGTTCTATCTGGTAGGCCCTACACCGCTAGTTGATCGATCATTTACAATATTTATGAATGCAAAGTATTGAAAAGTAAACCAGGTATTTTTCTGGTTTGTACGTGTAAATCCCATTGTACATTTTTGCATTAGATTAATCTCAGATTTTCAGAATATTATCATTATTAATTGGGCTTTGCACCGAGGGTGAAATGACTATGGTCCCGTGGTTTTGATACGTGTAAAATCGTCATTAAATAGAGTCATTTTTATACACCCTGTATAATGGCCTGTAAGCATGATTCCAGCAGAACCAATAGCTATCAAAACTCAATTAAATACATGCAAGGATCTAGCCGAGGATGCAAGCTGAATGTCTATAGGTCGGCCCGGAATGACGTCTCATGCTGTTGACAACAGACAACATCAAGTCAACAAATTTCAGATTGCACTATCACTAAAACGACCAAAATATAGCCCTTTCTGTACCTCCTTTAAATGGTACCATCAATCAGAATATTTGCCCATGGGATTCCTCTGCATACTCATGTTATCATATTTACACACAATGCAAGTTTTCACATTTTTTACTTGCAAGTCCGAAAATTGGGCGAAACATTTTGTGAATTTTGGAAATTCTGCTAATGTAAACAACAGTCGCTTACACCTCACTCAATCACTAGGAACGATCATCTTGTGATAGTTGAGTAGAGCCTACAAACTGATGTGTTAAAACGTTTTGCTTTGTTGTCAATAGCAAATGACTTGATGTAAAAAAAAGTTGTATGGATGATTTCTAACAATAAAGTTGTACGAATGTTATTTAATTTTATTTGCCAATTGTTTTAAACTATGAGATACCGCCAATCTCAACAATACCGTTAAAATTGTTAGTATGATGTATCATCATAGGCCACATAACATACAGATCTATTTGATGGTCAAATTTGGCTTCAATTAGAGAATAAAGGTATTGTTTTTAGACCGTACCCATGTTATATTGTCTGACATAAATGCAGATGATAATATTATTTGCGGCGTCGTTGTTCTAGGCAAAAAATAATACTATCGAACGCATTTATGTCAGACAATATAACATGGGTACGGTCTAAAAACAATACCTTTATTCTCATTCTTAAACAATCATACTTTAGACATTTATCAAAGATATAAGTACATTTTATTGGCCACATTTGACAACTTTTACCCCTGCTAGATCGAATAACCCACAAACATTCCATCCAATCACATGCGATGAGTAAACCATGCGTAAGCGTCGCGGTGCCGGCATAAACGCAGGAAAAGCGCTAAAGACGCACTGCAGAAGTGCGTGTTATGGAGCAAACCACGCATTGTGCGCCCGACCTTCACAATGTGTGATCTTGTTGCATATTTATCTTATTTCTCGCCACTTTTGACAGTTTTCTTCAGCAAAATTTCATCAAATCACAGCAAAAAGAAAGGTCTTTCACATCAGGTGAACATGTGACAGGAAAGAAGTCATATGATCAATCTGTCACCTGGTCTGAGGCCGATTTATCTGCCTATTGGGTTATTCCACTTTCTCTGTGTGGCCAAGAAATCAGCCTATCAGGTTCAATGGGGTAAGTCTGAGTCCTACTTCAGAATGTTCAACTTACGAAGAATTTTTTGATATTCTCCTTAACGTGGTATAAGACAAGTTCGATATTATCACTCTTCTTCTTAATTCCAGTTAAAGGGGCATTGAGAGATGTATCGATATGCTAAATGAGCAAATAACCTAAAGATAATCATCAACATAGCCCAAATCCAAAATGTCATACAATTCTGACATCGCTTTCATGCCAAAATAAGCAAATAAGGGCACTTCCGGGTTGCGATTTGCCGCGAAAGTTTGTGAGTAAAACAATGCATAATTTCTGAATGCAGCACCTGAGTTTAGATATAATCATATTGAAACTAAGAAAATCATGAAATTTTAAATGATGAACGGCGAATGTTGGTAAACTGTTTCAGATGGTAGTTAGTATATGCCTTAGTATTACTTTGATGCAAAACAACTGATTTCCAGGATAATTGAGGGTGCACTCCCATACGTATCTCTCAATGCCCCTTTAAGAAGAATGTTAACTCTTATGAAATAGAAAGTTCTTTCTCGATAAATATAATTATACCTTCATGTAAGCTGTCACAAAACTAGTTGCACGAAGATTTCATTCAGGGATTATGAGCTTTATTCTGTGTAATCCCTCAATGAAATCTTTACCGTAAGACTAACTATAATGGCTCTCTTACATCAAGGTAATACCATAAATGTGCTTTGTGGAATAGAAGTGTATGAGCTGTTCACCACATATGTGATGCGATCTGTGAAAACCCGCCACATGGTGGCATTTTTTATATTGGAGATATTTATATCATAAGAAAGCTGAAACTGTGCTGATTACAGAACTGTTTCGATCATTTTTCCACGATCACTAAAAAAAAGGTTATGAGTGATTGATGATTGTGATGTCATAAAAAGCTACAAAATAAGAAATCATGAAAACAGGCCAAAAAAGATACATAGTTCAATAGAATAACATTATATGGTTAATTATAAAAGTGACTGAAGTAAGTTTTTGAAGGTGAAATTTCACAACAGATGATGACACAAAGTATTGGAAATTAATTTTCTTATTTTTTAAAAACATTTGAACCCTAATCCCTAGTTCACATTTTGTGACATCCGACAGGTTTTCACAGAACGCATCACATGTGAAATAGCTGTGTCCGATGAAATATTTTCACCCATCATTTTGCAACTGTGAATGTGAGTAATGATCAGGTACAAAATGTTGGCAGCATTCACACTTTCACAATTGCCTCAACAAGCTATGTGAGGTTAACTTTCCCATTAATATGCGGAACAAAAAACCACATTGTTATACAGGCAAACAAAAGGACCTCTCATAATTGTAACAAACGTTTTGATGAATAAAAAAAAAGGGAAAACAAAAGATCTTCACAGTTTAAGAAATAAAAATGTTTCAAGAAATTTCACAAAAAAATGTTTCAACAATTTGCAACAGTTTCACATAAATGTTCAATGATTCCCCCCTGAAATGATACACAAATAAGTGATGCGGTTGGCTAGCAGAACAGTTGTGTTTTCTGCCTATCGCCTTATGATCCCCATCCTTTATAAACGTACTGTCAGTCATACAGGTGACATCAAAACATACATAGCTTTCCAATACTTCAATACAGATTCTCATCCCTGTTTTGAAAATATATGGAGAAATATGTAAACATAATTAAATACTATCATATACATGTACATATGCATTCACATTTGTATCTAATTTCTATTCAAAAGAATTTCAAAGAAGGAAAGCAATACCCAAGTGAAATGTCAAATCATAAATGAAATATTTTTATACAGATATACATAATCTATATATAATCTATATATTACAATATGTAAATCCGTTTACAGCAATAAACTGTGAACAAACACTATCTAGTATTAGTAAGGCTATATTAAAAAAATCTTTTGTCTCAAAACTCTTTAGTTTTTCAAAATCTAACGCGGAATGCGGGATTTAAAAAAAAAAATTATAAATAAAATATATTGAAATCCTTGTAAAAGTGATCTTTTGTACTTAAAATGATGTGATCAATGAAATTGTGAAAAATCTGTGAAACTTTGGGATTTTTTTAAAATTTTTTAAAAATTAATTAATTTGATTTTTCTAACGCGCATCAATTGACTAACGTGCGCGGGAGCTTTTGAGACAAAAGATTTGTTTTAATATAGCCTAATACCACAACTGTCCCAATCTGAGCAGCAGTATCAAAAATCTCATAAAAAAGTAACAGACCTGTTGCAAATGCGCCTATAGTTTTAAAACTGTAATATCGTTGTCCGTAGTGCTGATATTTTATTATTAATTTACATGTATTTTGATTGCCTCATTCTATCCAATAGTAACAAAACAGCAGTGTTTCTAAGGAACAAAAGTTCAATCTGAAACCTGTACTAATGAACAACAATCACTTGAAGGATTAAGACTACATACCACTATCAGTAGCTGTTTATACAGGTTATTGTGAAGAATCTTAAATATTTGCACTTCAGCATTTCACAGGAATGGCACAAGCAGTGCAGAAAGCATTGGGAAGGACATGATTCTTCCGTTATAAAACAACCAATCAAAGGTTAATATTCTGATTCATAACTGCCTTTTAACCATCATCATTTAATGGCACTTAACTAATTTGTTCAACCTACTATTTATTCAAAATGCTTTTCCATCACAAATTAAACCCTTCTAGTCAAAAGATCATGTACAGAATGGAATAAAAACCCAATACTCAAATTGCACGTCCCATTACTGCCACATTAAACTAATGCAGAATGCTTCTGTGGGGATACAAGTGCTTAGATACAAGCACTTTATCCTCAATCCAACATGATACATCCTATACAGGTAACTATAGTCTGATTAATTATTGCACGAACAAGTTCTCACTATAGTTTGATCAATTCAAAATTGGTGAGCAATTTTTGCTTTTTATCTCTCCGCGCGCAAAAGTAATCCAAGTGTATGCAAATGAGTATGGCTACACGCATGCGGTTTTCGTCACAGTTGCCATCATGTGCTCCCGCGTCCTTCTCTATTCATTTGGTGCTATGAGGCTTCGCCAATTTGGAACTGATCAAACTATAGCATATGCGCAAATACAAGATACACAATTGTTGCAGTGCTAGCGCGAGTACTAGCGCATATTTTGAAGCTTACGCAGCATACGGCACGAGTCTGTACGCATTATACAGCATACACTGCTTAGACTTGTTAACTATTCGGCAAATGTAAGTTCAATTTATTAATTTGACTATAATGTTTATGGGGTCAACTGTTCTCCGTATGTGATCTCCACTTAGGTGAGTGTATCATTTAATAGTAGGATGTGAATGGGACACCTAATGGGTTCAATTAAAGTAATTCCCCTAAAATTAGATCACGTTTGTTTGCATAACTCCACACACAATTGGACATTTTGAGAGCTTGAAACAATTATAAAAGGAAAAAAACCAACGCTTGGCTACCCATATAAAATATCCCCCCTTTCAATATCATTATTACTTTCCCCAAAATAGTCACATTTCCCAAAAATGAAGTTTTTAGAAAATGTGGCACTTTTCAAGATCCACTCAAAATTTGAGAGATTAAAACACTTAAGGTGGCTCTATTGGCTGATGAAAATTTTAGATTTCCTTTAAAATCTGATATGTTCTAGCCCTTGGTTTATCAATTCTGGAACTGAAAGAATTATTTCAATGGGACATTCGGTTGCCGAGATATGGTAGGTCAAAGAGGCATAATACCAACATCTTTAGCAACAACTTTCTTTTTATTTCCTTATTTTTTCCAATTCCAGTTGCCATGAAATGTCCTAATTATGGCAAATTATGTATGCATAAAATATGCAAAGTAAAGTTTGTGGACTAATGAGATGAGCTGTGATGCTGTGACTTGGTACATATGGGTAGAACACTTGAAGAGCTAAAAACGTATGTTAGCTTTTGTCTAATTTCCATTTGCATAATTAATTAGGCCCACTAATTAACATGTTTAAACATTTCTTAATTAGTGTTCTACCCATGTACCAAGTTATATCATTATAGCTCATCTCATTAGTCCACAAACTTTACTTTGCATATTTCATGCACACATAATTAGCCATAATAAGGACATTTACATGGCAACTGGAATTGGAAAAAACAAATAAAATAAAAAGAAAGTTGTTCCCAAAAATGTTGGTATTATGCCTCTTTGACCTACCATATCTCGGCAACCGAATGTCCAATTGAAATAAAATTTTCAGTTCCAGAATAATTAGTCCAAGGGCTAGAACATATTAGATTTTAAAGGAAATCTAAATTTTTCATCGGCCAATAGAGCCACCTTAAGAATAGAGAAAACGCTTGGCTACTCACATAAAGTTTTTCCTTTTCAATACCATGTTTACTTTTCCCAAAACAGTCACATTTCCCCGAAATGGTGATTTCCAAAAACTGGCACTTTTCAACAATTCGTCTAAGTTATTGACGTGAATGGGGGATAGTGTTGGCTAATCATGCATGAAAAAGTACTTTTTGTATAATTTCAAATAAAGACCAGATAGAGAAAGTTTAATTGAAAATGAAGACATTAAAGATGAATTTTAAAAAAGCACTGGAGACATTCTTGTAACTTTCTTGAATAGGATCTTGAAAAGTGCTACTTTTTTGGGGAAACGTGACTGTGTTGGGAAAAGTAAACATGATATTGAAGCAGGAAACCTTTCTATGGGTAGCCAAGCGTTTACCCCTTTCATAAATGTTTCAATTTCTCAAAACGTCTAATCGTGTGTGGAGTTATACAAACAAATGTGATCTAATTTTAGGTGGGGGGGGGCTTACTTTTTTTGAACCCTTTTATAACACATGATGTTATGAATATATCTCGATACAACCTACCACAATGATCAAAATGTGCACACTCAACATTAAAACTCAAGAAAAAATGGCCAAAACTACCATCATAATTATATTTATGATCTTCTTTTTTTTCATAAAAAACATATAATAATTGACAGTTTTAAAAATAATAGACACATTTGTAATGAAAAGGTTACTTTTTTTACGATGATTATAATTAGAAAGAAAACAAGTTTGTCTCTACGTCCCTTGAGTGAAGCTTTTAAAACAATAATTTTGGCATATTAATTGTTTTAACCAATTTCTATGCAATCAAATCATTTTTTTTACAAATACCCACTTAAATCAGCCTCAAAATATAGTTTTTTTACACCAATTTCATTTGCATCAGAGAAGAAAAAAATTGAAATAAAAGCTCATATAGTAAAAACAACTCTTTTGTGACAAAGAAGTGACCCCCACCCACCCCCAAATCACCTAGTCTATAGGGGCTTACCAACTCATGATTCCCTATTTCTATTTTAATTTGTCAAGCTACTGAACATTTTCCAGAGATATTAAACATTTTCAATCCTTGATTTTTTTTTTGTTCTTTGATTTGCTTGAAAGACAATGGACAATATATTTTTATCAAAATATAAACAATGACAACAACAACAAATTGCCAGAACAATCATACCTAAAGGCTCCATCTTGCTCACAGAAAGAATGGGGTGTTTTCTATTGTTTTAGCAGTTATTACTTCAGCATAGTCAGGGCAGCCGAGACAAAACTTCTTTTCCACTTTCTATTCACTCTTTAAAAAAAATTGATTAAAACATGATAAATTATTTTAATAAAATATTGCTCATATCTATCAAAAGAATGGTGGAACGTCAACCCGACGCGTGTAAACTATAAACGGATGAGTAGCCTAACAGACACAGGAGTAGGACAACAAATCCCAGCAGCCTCTTCAAGAGTTCTTTGGTATCGTTCGGTACAACCAGTTTGGTGATTTGCGATGTAAGACTGGCGATCTCATGGGCGATGAAAACAAATATGAAAGATGACACGGCGATGTTGAGCGACGGGAATCCTGGTATAAGAACCAGGACACCCTTGGTGTCTTGTGCCAGCCACACATGGTATTGTCCGATGAAAAGCTGTAGGCGATAGAAAGGGCATCATTAAAAAGACAAAGTGTTATATAAAATAAACACAGGCACAATACACTAATACACCCAACAAAATATAGAAGTTCCCCCCTAGCATGTACTAGAATATTTCCAAAAATATTTGATGGATTTAAATAATTGTCAGCTAGTAAGATGCACCCAATTGTTAGGCACATTTTGATACCAAATTTGTTGGCCTTGAGACAATGCAACGATAAGTAATTGTGCCATTTATCAATTTTTATACAGAAAAAAAGTGGCACTAAATCTCACTGGCTATGGCTGGTTTTGTCCATAAAATTAACAAACATTTTAGACAATAAATTTGCTACCGTATCTTGGTGCACAAGATTATGATCTGCTTATTGATTTTCTTGAAATGATGCCACATTATTATTTGATCGATTCCCATGTCTGTGCACGAAAATCCACCAAGAAAATGTATGTTAATATATGGACAAAACCATGTATGTAGATAATTATAATTATAATCAAACTGCAAATTTTAAAAACAACCTCAGAATGTTTCAAAATGCACGACGTGTGACAATCTATCGTGCAAAAATGACCATTTTGATGGTTGTCTATAGATAGGTGTCGTTACTTACCTCTAATGATATGGTTCCAAACCAGGCAAAAAAGAAACTATATCTAGACCTGATATAACCTAATGTATTCCTTAACAAGATGTAGCCAGTTACCTACAAATCAAAGCAAACACAAAATCACGACCTTATTTGAGATGGTTAGATTTTCACAAGTAGCACAATTTGCAAAATGTTATATCGTTGCTGTTCTATCAAAACCGTGTATGTTTTTTTCAGCCCTTCAACAAGTATAGAGTAAAACTCCCCAACGGTTATGAATAGGAAGTGTTGCTTTATACATGTTCAGGGGCAAGAGCACTTACAAGGTTTTGATAGATATGTTTTTGGCTCTTGAACATGTTTAGAATAGACTGCCCAAAGCATTATACATACGAAGTATTACTTCATACATGCTGAAGGGCCAGATGGAGATATGAAATTTTGAAAGAACAGTGACAATATGCAATGTCAAATTGAGCACATGTGAAATAACAAATTGCATCATGTCCTTTTATACTTTGTGGAACAGAAGTTGGGCAGTGACGTCAGCTCGTATTTTAATGAAAGCATCATGATATCGCGTGTGTATCTACAACGAAGCGGGCATTTGCGCATCCTCGCGATCAAAGAAGAATGATGGCCGAGCACAAAAAGTACTGCCCTCATCACTTAATTATGTGCTGAAGTCATCTCCCAACTTGAGCTGACACAGAAAGAAACGCCCAAATTAGTGAAAGTATCTGTATAAAAATACTCATATACAGTCATAAGGGCCATTTCATCAACTGAGGTTATGATATTAAAATGTTTAGACTTATCCAAGCCTCAAATACTTGGAATTATTTTCACCTTAACAGTTTATTCTCTGGCATATTAATGAAATATTTCCAAAATCATGAAATGATGTTACGTTAAACAAGGTTTCATACCTTTACGAAAGACTACAAATACAGTTTTCTTATTAAAGGTGTGTACTTAGAGGCATAAGTAGAAACATATCTATTTTAAAATCGGTGATCAGTTGTTTCGGTTATCAAAAACTTCCTTGACCCAATGGTATTGGGGAGCTGCATTGACAAATGGTGGATGTTACAATCTAAGTGCGGATAGGTTTGCGCTAGAAATTGGCAGCACCCTAGTTGATGCGACCTGATTCTGATGATTCACCAGCAGCGAAATTACAGCGCTTTGAGCCATTTGGAAAAGGCGCTATATAAATACTGATTATTATTTATTATTATTATTATTATCTATAGGCACAACTGACGCAGGACTTGCAAATTAGATTTATATTTTTCCTTTCTTTTTTAAATCATTAGGAAAAAACACCCTGCTACTTCAACTGACGGTCCATACATCCATAGGACAGGTAATATGAGAGACAAAATTGAAAGCATACATTGTAAGTTTGTCTCTTATATTATCCTTCAACATGCTGCATGACTATGACAATGAATTCAGTGATACAGAAAAAAGTCTCAATTTTGTTTCACTTATATATAAAGTGGGCTCTACATAATCATTGAACTTTGTGATAACACTGCCTAACCTGTGTTAAATACCATGGAGGGCACTAGTGGTTTATTCAGTTCTAAATTGGCGAGAAATATTCAGTTTCTATCTCTCCACGCGCAAAAGTAATCCAAGCATACACTCCCTATACATCATCAAATACTTACTGGAAAGACACAGAGGTATGTGTAAACTGTATTACAGGATGGTTTAGACGGACAGCTCAGAGTATGTACTGCATATGTCTGGAAAAAAAAGAATGCAAAGGAAAATTAAAATCACAATTTTATTGGGTTCATAGAGAACCTGCAGAATTAAGCATATTGGTATTTGTTTGTTTATTTAAAATAATTTAGTGCCTAGACTAAGGGCAGTTTAAAACAAGAAGAGTCTTAAACCAGCGCTCAGAAGGGGTACATATGAATGAATAGGAAAATGTGATGTAAGAGTGGTTAGGCCCCTTGCAATTAAATGTGAGTTTACCGTTGCGTTTTTGAAAAGCAGGACGAGGTGACTATCTAATATTAATATTGTAATATTTTGGGGTAAAGTCACCTGATTTAATATTGTCGGCATTGTTAACTATTATCCAAGGTACGAATACAATTCAAATGATGTTAATTATGTCCTACTACCACCTACTGCCTTGGCTTTGCATTTTGTTTCTTTTATAAAGGAGTCTACTCATATTTGCATCCCTATTTTGAATATTAATGAGATACTCGATCGATCGATGTTTGTAAAAAAAAATCGTTACGCTAGCTCGGAGAATTTTAAAGATTGCGATCGTAAACAAACCTGAAATATTACACAGAAAGCACTAGAACTCAAAAAAAGTTCGGCGGTTTTGATGTGACGTCATGCGCTGAAGCGATTGCGCAGTAATCAATTGCCGTGCCTACGAATATGCTTCAAATGCACACATTTCAATACAAAGCGACAATTGCAAGTTTCGTGCAGAGTTTTTTACTTCCCAGAAATGTTTTCCCAACCCGGAAGTATTGCAATTGCGGCTCATCGGCTAATTTTATCGTCAGAAAAGTGTTAAAAATCTTATGAAAAAGCTGTAAACAACGAAATAATTAAATATTTTAAAAATATTACATATATCACGCGGGTGACTTTTGGACGCGCGCGGGCAACAGTAAACTCACATTTAATTGCAAGGGGCCTTATAGGTGTTATCAGTCACATCAGAAACATGAGATTGAAGGTGATGTATTGTGTTTAAAATGTTATAAGGTTGGATTGAAATGTTCTTCCAACTGTCATGTTAAGGTTTAGTTGCAGTAGCCTGGTGGTACATAATATTTGTGACAAAAGTGCATTCACAGGTGGATGATCAGATGTCAGTCTTTGTAACATAGGATAATTAGTTGTGTATCCTTTGAGATCAAAACTACAACTATGTTAACATCATTACAAATATTATTAGTTATCCCCTGCATGTTCACACAATACGGAAAAATACCTATGGTTTGGAATGTGATATGGCACAAACCATAGGTATTTTTCAGTATTGTGTGAACATGCAGGGGATAACGAATTTATCGTTTAGTCCCAATAAAAATTGTATTTAAACACTCGAGGAAAACTAAACGTCAAAATCTAGTTAGAGCAAAGCGCTGAATTCTCTTCCCTTCCAGGCTTCCTTACCTCCGTAAAATTCAACCCTTTAACAGGCTCTGCGCCATCGCCTCTGTCCATAAAATCATTGCGAAAAACATGTCTGGTTAGGTTATATGCAGATCATTTATTTTTTGGCGTGGGTTAGACCTTTTTGCTGTATATTTCGGCCTCAGAATGTAACAGAAATCGACTCGGTTGCATTTAAATCATCCGCCATATTATTTGTTTATTTTACAATGTCGTATTTTGAGCAACTCTTCCACAGACGCAAAGCAATCGCTTTACACGTAATATCATTTCGCACCATCTGGTAACGCGGTTTATCGACGATATGGAATATATCGTGTGGTTTGACTTGTTGTTTACACGATATGGATCAGATTTCATACGTGTTAACCAATGAGATTGAAGTATGTACACTTACTAAACGATAAATAATATGGTCCATCATAACACGGTGGATGGTCACTGTTTAATTTACATACAATGTCAAATGTCACATACACAATAATATAGGAGTGAGAAATGAGGGACTATATGACATCATGAAACATTTGGATCAATTTCAGTAAGTAGGAGGTGTCTTAATGATTTAGGAAGGTCACATGACTGAGTGATGTCATTAGGGATTATGAGAGATTTGTGGGTGGAGATACTGGAACATTTAATATGTGCCAGTAACTGCTGATACTGGAACACTGACATGACTGACTGACGTCATTAGACTGACGTCATTAGACTGACGTCATTAGACTGACGTCATTAAGGATTATGAGAGTTTTGTGGGTGAAGATGCTGGAACATTTAATATGTGCCAGTATCGGCCGATACTGAAACACTGACTTTGTACCAGTATCGACCGATACTGGGTGTTCCAGTATCGGACGATACTAGTACAGTCCAGAATCTGGGACCTAAAGTACACTTTTCCAAAAATAGTCTTACAATACGTGCATTTAGGGGAATAGTCCAACAATCTCACGTCACTAACCAGTGCAAAGCAATTTCTGGTACTTAGGTTTGTCCGCCCACAGAACATCCCCTTAGCACTGAAAAGGTTGCTATGTTATGTTTTTATATGGACACAGCTTATGGTCATATTTTTAACCCCGGCACCTCAAAAAGGTTGTTTTGTTGGGGTCTACCCGCTAGTCATAAGGATCGCTAGTCATAACGTGTATTTTCCTATACCACAAGTGCGCTAGTCATAGGTTAGGGTAGGTTTAGGGTTTGGTATAGGGTTAGGGTTAGGGTAGGGTATGGTTAAGGTTAGGGTAAGGGTTTATGACTAGCGACCCTTATGACTAGTGACCCTTATGACTAGCGACCCTTATGACTAGCAAGTTTGACCCGTTTTGTTACATTTTAATTTTTGTTTGTAGGTGGTGCAACCACCCCCCTCATGAGTTGATCCTACTTATTATTTTACAGGTAACATGAATGTCCTCCCCCTAAAAAGAATTACAGGTGACATGTTTTTAATGTCATCTGGACCATCTTATAGTGTTAAAATTGCCAATTGTTTCTTAAATTTAAGATTAAATAAGCTCAATTTGTCACACAAGATGGCTTCAGGAATGTTTTTCTATACCATTAAGTTCAAAAGCTGAAAATACTTTTTCTATCTGTTTCAACATTACAAAACAAAATTTGTGCTTGAGCCCCTTATTATTTTTTGCTTTCGCTATGTTTTGGGCTTATTTTAAAGGCAATTTAATACCCTTTGATAATATGAAGAAAGAAAAGATCTACCATGTTTGATTTCATTTTAGTCGGGGTGGTTGAAAATGGAGTAGGTTGAGTCGCTCACATGTTAATCAATATATCTGTCACTGTCTAGACATTGTTTACGCTGGTCTGTGAGAGTTGGCAAGATTTGTTATCAAGGCGGTGACACAGTTTTAGATACAGAAACAGTTTGACCAGAAGTAATGTGTTATATAGAAAAATATCTATGGCAACTACTGAATACACCAGTATTTTCACGGTTTCTAGTATCACTGACAATTTTGCGAGGTATTAAATTGGTGGTTGTGGCATCAAAGATAATTAAACACAAACAAAAAATTTAATATTTCCGTGGACACATACTTACTGATCTGCGAAAATAAAACCAACGCAAAAAAGGCAGCGTACACATATCTGACAGCTCCAAAAAGTGTAATATACAATGTATGATATTCCTCCCTAATGCCCCAGTGAGGTCCTTGTCACTTGTGAATACATGACATGACCTTAATCTTCCATACAGGCCATTTTTTCAACTTTTATGAAATATGTCGTATCATATCAAATTAAATATTTTGCAAATTTCTCACCTTAAAAACCCCCTTCTTTTTGAACCCCTCAGAGTGAAAACTTGCGGCGGAACATAACATACATTCCCTGACTTTTCCAAACTGAACCTATCCTAAAGTCGGAAAATGTCCTTAAATATTTTCAGGATGGCTCGAGTCAGTGTAAAGGGTATGGTGTTTTGGTTTAGGTTGGAGCAAGATCTTTTGCGGTATTCTACATCATTTTCTTCACAAATACAACATATTTTCTTAACACAAAACCCACAAATTTCCATTAATTATTCAATTTTTCATAAAGAAACCCCAGTATTTTTGCCTCATATTAAACACCCAAAATAACAAGCTTGGCCCCCCCACCACCTGTTTGATAAATAAGCAGGCGAGTACAAACATGTTTTAATAACTGAGAAAAGCTGGGTATGTTTCACTAACTCAATTTATAATTTGAAGACAAAAAGGTTTTACCCATACGACCCTGAATGCTAAAAAATACTACTCTTGCACATGTCGGTTGTGCATGGTTCCCCAGTCTATCTTCGGCTGCACCCAGGGGGCTATCATGCGAAGCGAAACATTTTAGTTTGTGCAAGCTTGCCCCCTTAGCTCAGTTGGATAGGCGGCGGACTGCTACCAACGCAACCTGGGTTTGATCCACAGCGTCAGCTTTTCTGCCCAAAACACTGCCGTGGTTAGGGTTATGAGACAACTTGTTTCATGTTCCATTAATCCTTACAGCCCTGAATACTACTACTCTAACATGTGCCGGTAGCGTGTGGTTCCCCAGGCTGCGCCCAGACAGGCTATCATATGCGCAGCAAAAAGTTAGGCTTGTGCAAGCTTGATCCCTTAGCTCAATTGGATAGGCAGCGTACTGCCACCCAGGCAACCCGGGTTCAATCTCGATCCCTGGTACTGGCAGTGCCTGTTTTTCTGCCCAAATTTGACCAGTTTTTCCTCCCCTGATAGTTTTATTCCCAAAAGCATGCATGATTATTTTACTTTTGAAAAGATACATTTATAGATGTAGGGTCCAAGAAATGTACCCTCTGTTCAATGACTACAAAAATGTGGTAATTTTTACTGAAAAGATTGAGAAGAACATTGCAAAAAATAGAGATAAATATGGTCTCATGTTAAGAAATGGGAACCTTTCTTATAATATTTGTTTTGTTTTGATGATAAGGTCATTTACTACAATTTATTTTGTAATGTCATCTAGTGGCTGAGTTTAACTGTGTCAACTTGTAAATTTATGTAAAATGTAAATTTAAGTTTGTACTCGATGTTTGTATTGTGTTGTTTGTTTGTTTTTATGGTGTGTATAAAAAATAAAAAAATAAAATAAAAAATAAAAAATAAATAAAAAATAAAAAAATAAAAAAAAATTAAAAAAAATAAAAAAAAAAAAAAATAAATAAATAAATAAAAAAAAATAAAAAAATAAAAAAATAAATAAAAAATAAATAAATAAATAAAAAAATTAAAAAAAATAAAAAAAAAAATAATAAAAAAAAATAAATAAATAAAAAAAAATAAAATAAAAAAAATAAAAAATAAAAAATAAAAAATAAAAAATAATAAATAATAAATAATAAATAATAAATAATAAAAAATAAAAAATAAAAAATAATAAATAATAAATAATAAATAATAAATAATAAATAATAAATATGGTGGAAACAAGCTAACGATGTTTTAATTTGGCCTTTTCTATCATTTTAAACTGACATGGTTTGATTTGTTTTTCATATTTGAAGTCAAATAGCGTGCAGACCTTGAAGAGTATTAATTGTTGTATTCATGCTCATTGTGGGGTGTACATTGTACATGGATGAGCACACAGCCATAATTGGAACTCTAATGCTAAATCTATTTTGATATCACCAACACGCTTGGATAAACGCTTGCCTTTGTGAGTAATTGAGCTGGAAAATTACCAAGGAATTTTTAAAAACCTATATTATGTTAAGTTATTAAAAATGCCTGTTGGCCAGTAAGACTCAAAAAAAGTGTGACGTTGGCAACACTGCCCTATAGTTACAAAAACAATATTGCTTAGACAGACATGGTAGGTTCCTCAACTGATAAGCAATCAAGTGGCGGTTCAGGAACAAAAATATACAGATACGGTAGATAAGTAAACATCCGACCCAAGTTTTTAAAAATATTGGGCGAGACGCAGTCTAGCCTAATATTTTAAAACTCATTTTTGGATCCAATATTATCCATTATTATGTTTTGAGGTGTCCAATTGTAAACCAAATGTGTGACAGACTGACTGACACACATCCCCACACCCCACATGTTTTCACCGGTGAACGAGGACCATGAAGTGGTACTATCCAAACGAGGACACCCCAACCTGGATACACATCGACACACCAAGGACAAAATGGCGATTATTTGTGTGTGTTTTTGGTATCATACCACCAAGTGATACAATCCAACCAATATGTGAGGGGTATGTCATGCAAGGACCTCATTAAGAAAGCGTTTTTACACTATTTGGATTATTTTAGAACATATCAGGAAACTGAGGACTGTCCACAGTTCCAATGGCAATTAGATAGTAAACACGTACACACAAGGATACAGCCATAAGGTACCAAAATTGAAAAAGCAACATCCTAGAAAACGGGATATATTTCAGGCAAGATAGTCAACTATCTTAATGACTATTGACTCTCACAATGCTTGTGAAAACACTCAAACAGACAGGTTCAATTATTTATCTAATAATCATATTAAATAAAAGTCTGACTGAGTCAGACAGCAGAAACTTCTAAAGATAAATAGTGTTCATCGATGTGTATGATACGACAAATTGAAATCACCCATTCCCACGCTCAACTTCCCCTGCCCCCCATTAAAAACGTACAAGGGGTTGTTTTCAACAATAATAATTAGATAACTCACACAGGGGTTTCTCCAGAAATAATCATAGTTCATTGCAGAAACAAATAGCATCCCCCAGCATCAAGACAAATAAGTGTAGACATTTAGGAAGCAGTAAGCAAATTAATCAAAGCAAATTAAATGAATAAACAAATGCCTAACAGTTCAGAAGAGGTAGCATTAATATTACATCTATTTCATACTATGATTTCACGCCAAATCATCCCCAATTAGGCAAGCCATGCCACAAATTTGATTGCCCATACATGCCAGAAAACTTCCAAGATTTTTAACGAGCAAAATTCCCAACTAACAAATATTTTCACAAACGCTGCTGCGATTCATCGGGTGTCGCAGCATCGGGTGATCAGCCACCCCTATGATTGAAGCCGCAATGGCACAAAGCACATTCAGCGAGCCTAAACAGTCCACTTTTGCAGCAAATCAATAGTATGACACACTTTATAAACATAGCACCCTTTCCAGCGACCTGACAGAATATGATTATCTTGTGCATGACACCAACCTCAAAAGGTGTTCAAATCAGCACTAGTGGTCTACTATCGGGTTCTCACTAAAGATAAGTCTACAATCTATTTTTATCATTCTTTTCATCAACAAAAAAACAAAACAAAACAAAACAAAACAAAACAAAACTACAACTTGTGAATCCCCCTGGCTGGGAGCCACCTAATGTTGGGAGTAGTTAAGAATACCCTTTAATCTGCGAATGCAAGAGCATATTGTAATGAAGTCTGGTGGTCATACTCGAACATTTAATTTGAAGAATCCAGTGATGTGACAGAATAACTTTTCATATGAGAGATGCCTACAGTGTTGACAAACTGAGGTCAAAGGTCATGTAGGGGCCATTAGAGGACAATCTGGGTACACCCCATGAGTCATATTAAGTCCCCTTACCCAAAGATTATTGCCACCAATTTTGGTTGAGATTGAAGTCTGATTTTTCATATACATGTAAGAGCCCTAAACAGCAATAAGTGCAGTTTATCTCCTGTTCCGAATAACCAATTTGAATGAAATAAAACTTAGGTTAGGCGAGGACCCCCCCCCCCCCCCCCCCCACCCTGTTTTGTTTTTAGAATTGTTGTTCTCAAATCATGTAATGCACTTATCAATTGCAGTCCCGGCCCCGGGGGACCTGGGGCATGGCGGGGACTATGCGGGGACCGTACGCAAACGTACAAAAAACATGGCCCGGCTATGCGGGGGCGTGCACCCGGGGCGTACAAAACGTGCTCCCGCTAGCCGGGGCGTGTAGCCGGGGCAAAGCGGGGACGTACATTACTGAAAAAATAGGCCGGGCATTGTAGCGGGGGCGTACGCTAGGGTACACGAATGTACACCCCGGGGCATAGCCGGGGCGTACACATACTAAGCCGGGACGTACGCTAAGGTACAAAAAATGTACACCCCGGGGTGTAGCCGGGGTGTACGCACACATAGCGGGGATGTACGCTAAGGTACATATCATCCACACCGGGGCATAGAGATATAAAATGCACTATATTAAACCTTAAAATTAGTCACCGCGATTGATCAATGCCTGGATTTTCACTACCATGACTACGGTAAACTTAGTACAATTTGACCATATAGTGCTTTTGCCTGGAATAATGTACACGGAGGGCCCGGACAGATAGACAACACCTACTTGCAGGCCCGTAAGTCAGGGAGGGGGAGCCCCCCCCCCTCAATTCCCCCTCCCAAGTCCCCAAGAAGGTCCAAAATCCCACGCACAAGTCAATTAGATCAATCATCATGTTGTCGGTCCATTTTTAAAACTTAAATACTGTTTGTTCATAATAAATTAATTGGATCAAAACTCTCCAATGTTGCCGGTGGGTACGCATGATCTATCAACAATAAAGCTACACAATATGATATCCATAAAGTTATTTTTTTTGACTCGATTAATTTCTGGTTGACAACAGACTGAGATAGATCATGCCAACATTATAGTATTTTTAGTTTTAGGCCTCTGGTAAGTTTTGTTCTGGAGCACTGTATAAACTTAACTATTCACAAAACCATAGTAGTGAACGGTAAATCATGAAAATGCTCGCAGTGAACCGTGTAACAGTCATGATAACGATTCGCTAATATTGCCCCGGCTGTCTGAGACCGGGCGTAGCCGGGGTGTGCACTATGCCCCGGCTATGGGGGCCGGGACCGTACGCCGTCGTACACTTTGTCCCGGCTATGGGGGGCCGGGACCGTACGCCGGCGTACACTTTGTCCCGGCCATGGGGGGCCGGGACTGTAGCGGTGGCGTACAAAAAGTGGTGCCCCGCCCTGCGGGGACCGTACACGACTGTAGCCGGGACGTCACATCGGCAATTTGTACGTCCCGGCCCTAATCCCCGCTATCCCCGGGTCCCCCGGGGCCGGGGCTGCAATTGATAAGTGCATAAAACCAGCCGTTTTTTGGCCGAAAATCTGTCAATTTTGTTCTCTCACACATTTTGCAGATTTTGGTGACATTTTAAGTTAAAACAAAAAACAAACAAAAAACCTGACTGACCGACCCGATAGCCTTATAGCTAATAATGCACTCTTGCTGTGCATTCCATTAAATATATTAATATTTGCATTTTAACTGGTTTAACAAATCAGTGAAATTGGGACCTGAATAGTTTGACTCACCCTGACCCTCACAAGGATTTCAAAAATAAACATTGTATGAGCGATTCATTAACCCATACCTCCTAAGTCACATTTTGACGATTTTTTTTTTCAACGACAAAAACGCGGACAAAGAGTGGCGCCGCCACCGGGGCTCGAACCCACAACCTCTCGGTTGTCAGACGAACGCTCTACCAGTGCGCCACGGGGGCCAACCATACTCGGGCCAGTGTATTGGCCCGACTATGTAGCCTGGGGCCATTATTTCATCGAAAAAGTGCCACGCCAGCTGGCACAGACAGACTTTACCGTGCACATTTGCGGCATTAAGGATGGTTAGGGTTAATAAAATCATACATGGAAAATTTTGAAGAAAAAAAAAAAAAGAGAAAAAAAAATTCCGTTAACCCTAACCTCCTAAGTCACATTTTGAAGAATTTTTTTTAACGACAAAAACGCGGACAAAAAGAGTGGTGCCGCCACCGGGGCTCAAACCCACAACCTCTTGGTTGTCAGACGAACGCTCTACCATGCGCCACGGGGGCCAACCATACTCGGGCCAGTGTATTGGCCCGACTATGTAGCCTGGGGCCATTATTTCATCGAAAAAGTGCCACGCCAGCTGGCACAGACTGACTTTACAGAGCACATTTGCGGCATTGAGGATGGTTAGGGTTAAGGGGAAAGAAGAAATTTACAAAAAACATAAATGCGCCCAAAATCTGAGTTAAAAACAAACTTTGTATTTTGAAAAACCTGCTCTACTAGGCAGCACGGGAACTGTGACGTCAGTCCGTGATTCACTGAGCTGTCATTTCAGTTCCTTCCTGGTGTGACATCACAGTAAAGTCACTTAGTGGTTCATTGGCGAAGGGTTTGGATTTGGTATACGGGGAAAGTATTTGATCATTTATTTATATATTTATTCACATTTGATAACAAATAACATGTGAAATGTTCCAATTAATATATATTGTAAAACTACATAAGTTTCATGATCATGTCGCTGGACCTTTAAAGTTTTGACAAAATGGGGGTCAAAGGTCATGAAGGGGTCATTAGAGGTCAATCTGGGCATACCCCATGAGCATCTTAAGTACCCAAAGATTATTGTTACCAAGTTTGGTTGAGATTGAATTCTGACTTTTTATATGAGTGCACTGATCAGTCCGAACCAAACCAAAAGGCTTCACATGTACACGCACCACCCGGACAGGCCTGGGAAATAGCACCCGCCCGCCTGCTCATAGCGGATAACTTTAGTGTTGTGCGGGTGAAAATACAAAAGTACCCGCCCAACTGGCAGGTAATTTTTTTTGAACTCACAGTGTAAGTGCGTTACACTGGCTGATGGAATTTCTGTCAGGCAGGTATTTTTTTGTGAGTTACCTGCCCAACTGGCTGGTTGAAAATAAATCCAGCTCTGACCCCTGACACCCGACACACATGACATGATGACAATACCTCCAGCTTTTTGCCAGGGGGATAACTAGGACACTTGTGTCCATCAAAATGCTTGAGCATGAAATGTCATGTGTGTATATATTTAGGACTTACACACGATAGTCTATACAATAAATTAAATTTATCATAATTCTTGTGCATCAATTGCAACTACCTTCCCAGTGTTTTAATTGTGTATTCTGGTCTTTTTATTAGCAAAAGAAATGGACCCAGGGTTGATCAGCATTCACCTGGATCCCTTCTGGGTGCATTTATGCTCCAGTGTTATCAAAATATTTACTGCCTGATCATGGATTTATATGATTCTTTTATATTTGCCCAATGCCTACAAATGATGGAGATAGCTCATCGCCAAATCCATCCTACAGTCTGCTTTTCAATGTTGTTTATATCAATAAACTTGGAATGATTAACCAGTACAGTCCCGGACCCATGAAATCCCATTTGTAAACTATGCTGGCAGCACAGGTTCACAGGCGATCACAGTGGGTGATAAAGCTGACATAATTGTTGAATTCAGGTCACAAAGAGGACTAAGACACAGACTTCCACCCCCTGATAGTTCCCCCCTCTATTCCACTCAGTGTTAGGGTTAAACAAATACTATATAATCTGACCTAACTTTAACACCCCTCCCCCTGATCTATACAGCATCTTTACACTGTTCTTTCAAATTCTTGAACTATCCTCAGTTGCGGATGTGTGTATGATTGTCAGAAGAAGAAAAATTAAAGTTGTTGTTTGGAAGGTAACTTAGGCCAAAAAAAATAAATTGTTATGTTGTCCTCGACCGCCCGTTCCGGATTTAGGGCCGCTCCGATTTTTTTTAAATTTTAAATTTCAGATTTTGTTTTCTTCCCAGATTTGTTCCAGATTTTTTTTTCAGATTTTTTTTTAAACAGTTTAAATGGCATTGAATATTAAATTAAGTGTTTATAACATATATATGCGACTCTCAGAGTGATTTCAACTTCTTGTTGACTGAATTTTGAGCTTCCGCTGGTCAAATTAAATTAATTTTTTTTTAAATTTATTTTATTTTAAAAATCCGCCCGCCCGCCCCACCTCTCTGAAAGCTGTGGAGGACAACATAACAATTTTTTTTTGCCTTATGAGGTGCACTTACCAATATCCCAATGAAACCTAAGATGACCAAGACTAAGGCAGCGCCCCCTGGCAATAGATTCTCTGGAGTGGTATCTCGTAATCTACCAGTTACTTGAAGAGTTAGGTAACCTAGGGCAAAAGTCATACCGTATGGTACAATCTGAAGAGAAAAAGAACAAAATATCAACATCTAATAGTTGTTTACCCTTTAGCATGTTTAAGCCAATGTGTGTAAAGATGATTTCATTGGAGATTTTGCATTGGTATATTCACAAGTTAATAGAACATATGAGAATGTTCTAGCATAAAGCCGGTATTCATTGTCCTTTTAATGCATACACGGCACATTACCTGCTGGTCAGTGTCCACATACGCTTCACTTGTCATCCTTACAAAATAATAAAGTTGTCCAAAGGTTGAAATATCATGTTCATGTGAAAGTTATTGGTGAAATATTTAGACAAAAGTCCAACATTTGTCAAGCCCTTCAGTAATACTAGATGTATAACCTTTGGGCAGTCTGCTCTAAACATGTTCAAGGGCCAAAACACATCTCTACAGGGTGAGTCAAAAAACATTGTGCACGATTTGAAACGGCCATTTGACCTTGATGCGTGCATTGAACCATTAATTTCTTTTTATCAGTTTAAAGCGGTGTTAATCTAGTTTATCTTCCCAAAAAATGAAAGTAATCGACTAACGAATACGCAAACTGTGGCAAGTTTTGTAAACTGACCGCGTTTTTTGCCATTCCTATGGGATTTACACACAGTAAAATTGGTTTTGCTATACATGTACATGGTCATTATCACTCACATTAATCATGTGAATTGTCAAAATGTTCCTGAAAAATCATTATTTCACTCTGGGATAAGTAGTTAATCATCTGATACCGAGTTGTCCAATGAAAAGGCACATCTGAATACAAGCATCACCTGTTACATAGCACTTAGGACGCCACATTAGTCCAGTCAATCTAATGAATGACCCACCACAAATTGCAACACAAGGTTTTTCTTCAGTTTAGTTATAAGAAAGGTCTCTGGAACAACATATCAAAAGTCTAATAAAATCTAAGCAGGCGAAAGTCATTTTTTCCGTAAATCCAAGATGGCCGCCAAAAAGCCCTTATTTTTGACAATATCTTGACTTCTCATTATTATTTTACTAATATTTTAACTGCAAAGGAATGATTTTTAATATCAATGAATCCATTGAAACACATTTTAATATAATTGGCCTGTAACTTGCTTTGTTAACACACCTTAATCCAAGATGGCCGCCAAAATGGCCGCCAAAAATGGTAAAAACTTCATATATTGGCATATATAAACCAACATGTATGATCAGAGTATAGTTTTAACAATAGGTTGTATGGATCAGACCACTAGAAACTCATATCTAGTAATTTTGCTTTGTTAACATTCTTTAAAACCAAAATGGCCGCCAAATTAATGGCCAAAAATGGTCAAAAGTGGTGAAAAATTCCATTAAATAGCATAATATCAACTGATGTGTATGATAAAAATATAGTTTTAACGATGGGATGTATGTATTAGACCACTAGTAACTCATACCAGTATTTTTGCTACGTTAACATACGGTAGTTCAAAATCCAAAATGGCTGCTAAAATGGCCCACAAAATGGTTCCCGAAGGGACTGCAAAAATTGTCAGATTCCATAAATGGGATAATATCACCTAAATGTATGACGAAAATATAGTTTTAATGATGGGATGTATGTATTAGACCACTAGTAACTCAAATCTAGTATTTGTGCTTTGTTAACATACTTAGAAATCTAAAATGCGTCCCAAAATGACTGAACAAATTGTTGGAATTCCATAAAATGGGATAATATCAACCAAAATGTATGATGAAATTATAGTTTTAACATTGGGGTGTATGTATTAGACCACTAAGTAACTCATATCCAGTATATTTGCATTGTAATAACATACTTTAAAACCAAGATGGGCACCAAAATGGCCACTGTAAATGTAAAATAGTCTACATGAGTGTAAAATAGATATTGTAAGAGTGTATATTACATCAAATTCACCAAATAGCATTATTCTAAACTGCTAAGCTATTGCTTTTAGATATAAGGCCCACCTCTGTGATAATCTTGATTCAGTATCACTTTCCAAAATGGCTGCCAGAATGGATAAGTTGATGTTAAATGACCTAAAACAATTGTTTTGTATTGTAAATGACCATACTATGTAATACCAATACCCCCAAATCTAATGGGACAGCATTCACTATATCTATGATTGATAAAGCCTATAGGGGCTGTAGACCTATATAGTTTTGAATGGCCACCTGTGTTAATTATAGTTTTTAATATTTTTAAAATAGCTGAAAACAGTATTAGTTTATTTGTTAGTGTTACATTAGATATGACCAAATTATCTACAGCTTTTAATCCATCCGGTAAACGTATTTGTATATGAGACAAGGTATAATTAAATGGATATATACTCCATTTTGACAATGTGATGTTATTAAGATGGGAATCATATGACCATTTCATTAAAATTAGCCCTAATGGTCAATAAAATTACCTCCAAAATGGTCAAAATAATTACCACAGGTAACCACCAATTGATCAAAATATGGAGTCACCATTCAATTATACCTTGTCACATACAGATACGTTTACAGGGTGGATTAAAATCAATATATATAATCTTTTGTAACACTAACAATAAAACTAATACAGTTTTCCAGTTATTTTACCTTTTGCAGCCATCTTGGATATTTTAAAATACTCAAACTAGATCAACAGCCCCTAGGCTTTATCGTAGACATATTGAATGCTGTCTTATTAGATTTGGGGGATATTGGTATGGTCATTTACAATACAAAACGATTGTTTTAGGTCATTTAACATCAACTTAACCACTCTGGAAGCCATTTTGGAAAGTGATACAGAATCAAATTTGTCACAGAGGTGGGTCTTATATCTAAAAGCAATAGCTAAGCAGTTTCAAACATACTATTTGGTGAATGTGTTGTAATAATATACACTCTTAAAATATCTATTGTGGATTATCATACACTCATGTAGATAATTTTTACATTTACAGCAGCCATTTTGGTGGCCATCTTGGATTTAAAGTATATTATTACAATGCAAATAATACTGGATATGAGTGACTAGTGGTCTAATACATACATCCCAATGTTAAAATTGGTTGATATTATACTAATTTTTGGATTTCGACAATTTGTACAGTCATTTTGGACCCATTTTGGGGGCCATTTTGGACCCATTTTTGATTCCTAAGTATGTTAACAAAGCACAAATACTAGATATAAGTTACTAGGGGTCTAATACATACATCCCATTATTCAAACTATAATATCATCATACATTTAGGTTGATAATATCTCATTTTATGGAATTTGCCATTTTTTGCAGCCACTTCCGGAACCATTTAGGGGGCCATTTTTGGGGCCATTTTGGATTTTGAACTATGTTTACAGAGCACAAATACTTGATATGAGTTACTTGTGGTCTAACACATACATACCATCGTCGAAATTATATTTTTATTATACATTTCGGTTGATATTATGCTATTTTATGGAATTTTGACCACTTTTGACCATTTTTGGCCATTAATTTGGCGGCCATTTTGGTTTTAAAATATGTTAACAAAGCAAAAATACTAGATATGAGTTTCTAGTGGTCTAACCCATACATCCCATTGTTAAAACTATACTCTGATCATACATATTGGTTTATATATGCCAATATATGGAGTTTTTACCATTTTTGCCGGCCATTTTGGCGGCCATCTTGGATTTAGGTGTGTTAACAAAGCAAGTTACAGGCCAATTATATTAAAATGTGTTTCAATGGATTCATTGATATTAAAAACCATACTTTTGCTGTTAAAATATGTGTAGAATAATAATGAGAAGTCAAGATATTGTCAAAAATAGGGTTTTTTTGGCGGCCATCTTGGATTTACGGAAAAAGTACTTTCGCCTGCTTAGATTTTATTAGACTTTTGATATGTTGTTCCAGAGACCTTTCTAATGAAGAAACTGAAGAAAAACCTTGTGTTGCAATTTGTGGTGGGTCATGCTATCATTGGCGATAGATTGACTGGACTACATCCTCCTTTGTTTAGGATGATGGTGCTTTATCACTCTCACTCCATACCATCATGCTGCAGTAATATTCATGTCTTAACTGTGTAAATCCCATAGGAATGGCGAAAAACACTGTCAGTTTACAAAACTTGCCACAGTTTGCTTATTCTTTATTCGATTACTTTCATTTTTTGGGAGGATAAACTAGATTAACACCGCTTTACACTGACAACAATAAATGTACGGTTCAATGCACGCATCTAGGTCAAATGGTCGTTTCAAATCGTGCACAATGTTTTTGACTCACTCTGTATACTGTATTTGGCTTCCTCCGGCCAGTGACGTAACTTAACAGGCGCAGCTTTTACACACGCGTATGTATCTGCCGTCTTTCATCTCTTGTGTGTATATGCCAGCCCCTCAAGTAGGCGAGCGCGTTGTGTTATGTGCTGCAATTAGTAGAATACGCAGTTACGTCACTGTCTCGTGATGGCCAAATAGGCTATAGAAACCTTATAAGTGCTCTTGCCCCTGAACATGTATAAAGCAACACTTCCTACGCATAACCGTTGGGCAGTTTTACTTTATAAATGTTGAAGGCCTGGAAAAATATGAGGTTTTGACAGAACAGCGATAATATATCCTTCTTTCCTTATCCTCATCTACAAGATTATGTGATATTAGTAACTCCCTTTTTGGTTTAATCTACTTACATATCTGTCCAATTGCCACCTAAACCACCATTCATAAAGTGAATCACCAGGATAACTAAAGACTTTCACTGCAGGCCACCAGTTAAATAGTCTATAGAAAAACACCTGTAATAGAACATCAATATGAACACAATTATAAACATTTAACCAAACTACAATCATAGAAAAAATGTGTTTGAACACTGATGACCCTAATTGCCATGCTGTTTGTTCCTGAACGTGCATGCTATTTGAGTCACATGAAAATAGAAACTTGTTTATGGTGGCTTGAAATATCCCCTTCCTCATACCCTCCCCTTCCCCACTGATCAATGTTGCGAGGTCATGTGCTGATGGTGGACTACTTGTGGAATTCAACATTAATCAGGGGGAGAAGTAGCATTATAGTTTACCGCATGCAAAAATGTAAGTGTATGTGCATGATTTTGACATATGCCTGCATCATGCTATATGGTGCTGTTGCAAAATGAAAACGTTATGCGCGCCTACACTCTTCTGAATTAATTCACTACAAAAAGCAGTTTCGCCAATTTGGAACTGACTGAACTATAGGAGACTGAACCTATAGTTTCAACAAGTTTCATAGCCAACTTGCTTGTAAGGTTTATCACTATACTTTGATCAGCGAATGAATACAGATGGACATGGGAAAGTATGAAGGCAACAAGCGTACTGTGCCGACCATGTACGTGTGGCCTTAATCGCGCATGTACGCTTGGATTAATTTTGCGGGTGGACAGATATAAAGCGAATATTTCTTGCCTATTTGGAATTGATGTAACTATAGAAATTTTCAAATTTGTCGGATAGCAAACTCATTAAAAAAAAATCTTGACATATTATTTTAAAAAAAATAATTGTCTATACATGTAGTATATTATCTAAAAAATCTTGACATATTATTTAAAAAAAAAGAATTGTCTATACATGTAGTATATTATCTAAAGAACTCAGTCCTCGTTTGTGTTATACAGTGTTGACTCGAGTCAATGAGAGCAATAACTTGACAGATGACTTGGTTTCAAAACATATCAAATGACTCGACTTGAGTCTGTTATTCAAAAGA
Source organism: Ophiura sarsii (assembly GCA_035610835.1). NCBI lineage: Eukaryota > Metazoa > Echinodermata > Ophiuroidea > Amphilepidida > Ophiuridae > Ophiura > Ophiura sarsii. Next base: position 77,313,374 of record CM069442.1, on the reverse strand, counting down.
CTTCACTTGACTCAAGTCACTTTCCCAAAAGATTTGACTTGACAACAAACTTGATTCAAGTCTGGTGTTTGAACAAACTTCTTAAAATTTGAATCTGTACAATTTGTTCTGTTAAAATCGATATTAATCAATACTAAAATTAACATATTTCAGATGTGTTTGTTGATATTTCAAAAAAAGAAAAGATAAGATCCTAGGCAAAATTGTCTAGTTTACGATAATCAATATTAGAACAAATTATTATTTTTTCTTCTCATTACGCTGTCTGAAAAATGTGGGTCTAAAAATGTGAGTTTTTTTGTTACTTGACATAATCAGATTCTATACATTAAATTTACTTCCCATAAATGTATACTTTTATACCAGTGGCCAAGTGGTGCCTGCCTAGAGAGTTCAGGAGACCGGGATTCAATTCCTTGCTAGAGAGTTCAGGAGACCGGGATTCAATTCCTTGTTGAGAGTTCAGGAGACCGGGATTCAATTCCTTGTTGAGAGTTCAGGAGACCGGGATTCAATTCCTTGTTGAGAGTTCAGGAGACCGGGATTCAATTCCTTGCTAGAGAGTTCAGGAGACCGGGATTCAATTCCTTGCTAGAGAGTTCAGGAGACCGGGATTCAATTCCTTGTTGAGAGTTCAGGAGACCGGGATTCAATTCCTTGTTGAGAGTTCAGGAGACCGGGATTCAATTCCTTGCTAGAGAGTTCAGGAGACCGGGATTCAATTACTTGTTGAGAGTTCAGGAGACCGGGATTCAATTCCTTGCTAGAGAGTTCAGGAGACCGGGATTCAATTCCTTGCTAGAGAGTTCAGGAGACCGGGATTCAATTCCTTGCTAGAGAGTTCAGGAGACCGGGATTCAATTCCTTGCTAGAGAGTTCAGGAGACCGGGATTCAATTCCTTGTTGAGAGTTCAGGAGACCGGGATTCAATTCCTTGCTAGAGAGTTCAGGAGACCGGGATTCAATTCCTTGCTAGAGAGTTCAGGAGACCGGGATTCAATTCCTTGCTAGAGAGTTCAGGAGACCGGGATTCAATTCCTTGCTAGAGAGTTCAGGAGGCAGGGATTCAATTCCTTGCTGGTGCATGTCCTTACTTATATTTCGTTGGGACATTTACCGGTGTTTATTTATATTTGATGTTATTGTCTAATTGTCTTATTGAAAGCAGATGACAAGTATTCACAGAATATACCACCTGCTGCTAAGAATATACCACCTACTGCTAAGAACATCATTATAGTCTCCAAAATGTCATGCTTAATTAAAGATGGGCAAGCAACCAGGTTTTGGCCATATTTACATTTTATATGGTGTTCTCTATTTGACACACAGGTTTAACATAAATACAGTTGTATAGAAAAAGGAGTTAAATTACTCCAGTGGTTCCTATGATAGAAGCAACATTTACCTCCAATTTGATCATACACAAATTACCCGTATGATTCACCACATTTGAGGACAATTCATTATTTTTTCCGCTTATGACCACAAAAGGAAACATCTTTCAGGCCTAACACTTAGCATGGGTAATAAGAAAAATGTATTGCATTGCATTGCATCATTGTATCTTGATCTGTGTATTGCTTGCAATTTGTGACATTTGAGACTGCACGATTCTTCATAAAACATTGTAATTATTAAAAAATATATATCAATTATTATAATATAATCAGATTCAAAATTATGACCTCTCTAATACTGTACAACCAAATCAGCAATACTCGCCTAATTCACGGCATATTGCGAATGTAAACTTTGGAGTTTAAAATTGTGTAACTTTGCAATGCACTGTACAAGGTAGATTGGAAATATTTGCGACATGACATTTTCACAAGTAAGGGCTCCTGGCGAAATAAGCTAAATGTAATTGCACACAAACATTTCTTGTTTTACAATAAGGCAAAAAACAAAAATTGTTTGGTTATCCTCCAGAGCTCTCAGAGAGGAGTGGCGGGAGGGCGAATTTCTTTTTAAAATTTTCTTATACCAGCGGAAGCTCAAAGTTCAGCCAACAAGAAGTTGAAATCACACTAAAAGTCGCGCATATATGTTATAAACACTTAGTTTAATATTAAAAAATTTAAAAATCTGAAAAATAAAAAAAAAATAAAAAAATCTGAAATAAAAAGAAGAAAATCCGAAGAAAAATAATAATAATCGGAGCGGCCCTAAATCTGACGAGCGGGCGGTCGAGGACAACATAACAATTTTTGTTTTGGCTTAAGTGTGGACTTTGCAGTATTAAGCTTTGTTAAACAGGGACTGATATTGTAGAGCACTACTGAACACAATTAAATTTTCGTGCTTTGCTGATTTTCAGCCATTTTGCTTGTTTTTAAATTCGTTTAAAAAAAAGTTCATTTCATAGACATAACATAAATATATTCACATTCTTTTATTTTCGCGGTAGCTGCTTCTGTGCGAAAATTAATGTAGTGCGAAAATTTCCCCCTTTACAGTATTGGGTCAAAACATTAAGATAAGATCTAAAAAACAGAACATATTTCATCGCCCAAATAAATGCTTTACATAAATATAACCTTCATTTTGTTCAACCTAAACTGTGCTAATTCATTTTTACCTACACCTACCTCAGTGATTGATAAAACCACACACACGACTAGAAGACTGCACAACTTGATTACAATATATAAATAATGGCTAGAGTTTTCTGTAGAGAAAGGAGAAGAGACAGTTTATATTCGGAATTGAGATCAAAAGATCAATGTAATATTTTCAATGCAAAACAAAATGTACAAGGTGTAAAAAAAAATTCACAAGATAACCCAATCTTAAAAAACCCTAAGACTTTCAATCATCATTGTCATCATTTTTCCATGAGTGTTAGCAACATACTGGGCCCAAACTTTTCCATCACACATGAGTACTACGGTAATAATTAATGAAACATCTTTCTCCAAGGCACCCCTACCATCATATTTTTTATATAAGCTCAGTCTATTACAAAGGTAAACTCTTTTACAAAAGTGATAACACATCTATGAAAAGTTCATCCAATAATAAACTGTACTTTTAAGTACAGTTTATTATTGGATGAACTTTTCATCCAATAACTTTTCATCCAGTTTTGCAATAATGACCAGTTATTAAAATAACTGGTCATTATTGCAAAACTGATATCGTCCACAAAAAAGGGCACATTATTTATCACTAAAAGGTTCCACTTTTACAATTACTTGAAAGAGCTTATGTAGACTCCTACATCAGGCCATTTATTTTTATTAAAAAGTAGGATCCTTTAACACTTTATATGTCAGCACTTAATTTTCAAACATTTATGTTCGAAATGTTAATAACAATTATTTAAAATTTTCATTTTTTTCCGCAAGAATTCTCCAAAATGTTCACAAGAATTTGTAATTGAAAAAAAAAGAAGAGTCACTTGGACCTGTACAACAGGATTCCCCCTTAAGCAAAGACACTTTGACTGTAATTTACTAACCTTGTGCAGACTCCTGAGTAACTCTTGGTGGTAAAGCCATCGTAGCATAGATGAGTAGATACCAAAATGTCACCAAAGGCACAAAATAGTAGAATTGGTATTGACGGTCCATTACGACACATAAAAAGAACACCAGGAAATTTTGACGAAATAAAACCTGCAACAGAAAAATAAAATAAAATAAATACAGGAATAATTGTTTAGTCTTTATCTATGGCAATTCTTGGCATATTTAGTGTCTTTGTAGGGATGCGTCTTTGTATCAATCCCTTCAATTTGATCGACTTGATATTCAAACCTTCCAGTCCAGGCATTAACTCTCTACCTCCACTCACCGTTTCCCACCCAACCTCATCCAATATAACTACTTGGCTTAGAAATGGATCAATCATGAACTGGTTCAGAGGCTACAAAAATCTTAATTAATGCTTTGGACATTATCCCCTTAAACAAGGGAGACAATATGTTTTGAAGCCACGGTAGATATTTCAGCACAAATTGTCATAAAAGAAATGGAAAGAACACAAACTGTTACACTGCAATGGGAGAGAGTCGCATCGTCAACAGACAAACAATCTTAATTTCAATAAGGTAATATCGTTATAAATTACAATCACAAATTATACTCACACTAAAAACCCTGACAATACCAAACTGTTTTTTCACCCAACTGGAGTAGAATTGCCCATATGCTGTCAGAAACAGATAACAGGCCACTAAAACACGAATATGCATGTAGATGGGCAATACCTGTATAGATATAATATGGAACACATTTACAATGTAATCATCAACATTATTGCACAACAAGATACAGAGAGCTTCCCTGGCGATTTTACCAGGGGTGTGCTACTCAAATTGCCTATCAGGAAGCTACTTCATCCAGGAACTTTTAACTTTTGCGTGATCATGTCACGCTGAGCGCTGTTTGTTGTCTGCTTTAGGTATATTAATTGAAGTTTACACAGAATTGTTGGAAAAATTCCCGAAAAATAGGGCGGTGTTGAAAGTTATGATAAAACGTACGTGCTGGACTGTTTTTACAAGCCTGAAATATGATACTTCATGTTTCCTTGTTTGTTTTATACATTTAATTCATTTTCTCACTTTACACCATACCATCATTGTTTGTGTCTGACGGACTTTATACAAGTCTACATAAATTCATTGCATATTTTCGTTGACATGACCCATGCAATTAAAGAACAAATTCTGCTTTTGATGTGCAACTGATGTGTCTATCACTGAAATTAACACAGACTTCATATTTGCAATACTTCAGGTGCGATAAATAACATAATGAATATGATACATAAACACAAACGAAAATTGATACATACTCTACTAGCCCCAGTCACATGATACACCAAAATGAATATCTGCATCCACCCTTTCCACTCTGTCGTCTGCTGCACGTTTAAAAATGTCGGCTGCCAATAAAATTCAAAAGAGAATAAGTGTAATTTAGAAACAATTTAATATATATCAATGTTTGACTTGTATTTAATGTGGACTTATGGGTTTCCAGACTGACCCTCTACCACCTAATCTTATGGTTATAATTGTGAACCGGTGATATGTGATGTGGTTAAGCAAAATGAGTCTGAAGACGCCAACATCGAATTTGAGAAATAACCAAACAAAGGATGGAAATTCTAGTTTTCTTTTGTTTTGAATACCGCTCAATTTCTAATATCTTAGGAATTAAGTGTCCATTTAAAATTGGGTTTTCTGCCAAATGTAGCATGTCAAATATCCAATAAAATCCAGTAGAAAACTAAAATTGTAATAGTTTTTGACTTAAAACTCATTTTGCTTGATTATCCACATCTGATAACTTGATAAATGTATGTTTCTGTACACATTCTATGACCTGGTCCTATAGTTTATCAAGTATCATTGGGCGGGAAAAATTATTTTACAAATGTATTACAACTCTGATGGGGGTCCTTTAAGAATTTGAATTAAAATGGTAACAAACACTACATACAAATACCCACCTTTTTCACATCCCTTGAGAAGAATATTCCTACTATTGCAGCATATACGAGTGGCACAAAGAAATGTAAATGCCTGTAGTACTTCTGTTCTTTGGGGATAATATCAGTCCTGTGGAAGATCAATGTGGACATATCATAACATAACACTATATTTCAGACTGGAATTGACAAAATAATCTGTTAAATACACCATCACATACATATAAGCGAGGGTAAGAGCAACAAATAAACAGATTTCTCTCATTCATACCCAAATCCATTTCAAGTATCTGCCCCCCCCCCCCCCTCCCAGTGCCGAAAGCTCTATTTTCAAGTCTATACCTACCTCTGTGCAGTGATCTGTACGCATTGCACTGATCAATGCAGCATTAATATCCGTGCCAAAATCCAGTTCAAACCCCTTCCATCCCCTCCCCCAGTGCCAAAAACTCTATTCTAAGTCTCCACCCCTATACAGTGATCTGTACGCATAGCATCCACGCCCACATCCAGTTAAACCCCATCCCCTCCCCCAGTGCCAAAAGCTCTATTCTCAATCTCTACCTCTGTGTAGTGATCTGTTCACATTGCACTGATCGATACAGCATTGCATCCACGCCCACATCCAGTTAAACCCCATCCCCTCCCCCAGTGCCAAAAGCTCTATTCTCAATCTCTACCTCTGTACAATAATCACTACGCATTGCACTGATCGATATAGCATTAATATCCGTGCCCACATCCAGTTAAACCCCATCCCCTCCCCCAGTGCTAAAAGCTCTATTCTCAATCTCTACCTGTGTAGTGATCTGTTCGCATTGCACTGATCAATACAGCATTAATATCCGTGCCCACATCCAGTTAAACCCCATCCCCTCCCCCAGTGCCAAAAGCTCTATTCTCAATCTCTACCTCTGTGTAGTGATCTGTTCGCATTGCACTGATCGATATAGCATTAATATCCGTGCCCACATCCAGTTAAACCCCATCCCCTCCCCCAGTGCTAAAAGCTCTATTCTCAATCTCTACCTCTGTGTAGTGATCTGTTCGCATTGCACTGATCGATATAGCATTAATATCCGTGCCCACATCCAGTTAAACCCCATCCCCTCCCCCAGTGCCAAAAGCTCTATTCTCAATCTCTACCTCTGTACAATAATCACTACGCATTGCACTGATCGATATAGCATTAATATCCGTGCCCACATCCAGTCCTGTGTAGTGATCTGTTCGCATTGCACTGATCAATACAGCATTAATATCCGTGCCCACATCCAGTTAAACCCCATCCCCTCCCCCAGTGCCAAAAGCTCTATTCTCAATCTCTACCTCTGTGTAGTGATCTGTTCGCATTGCACTGATCGATATAGCATTAATATCCGTGCCCACATCCAGTTAAACCCCATCCCCTCCCCCAGTGCTAAAAGCTCTATTCTCAATCTCTACCTCTGTGTAGTGATCTGTTCGCATTGCACTGATCGATATAGCATTAATATCCGTGCCCACATCCAGTTAAACCCCATCCCCTCCCCCAGTGCTAAAAGCTCTATTCTCAATCTCTACCTCTGTGTAGTGATCTGTTCGCATTACACTGATCAATACAGCATTAATATCCGTGCCCACATCCAGTTAAACCCCATCCCCTCCCCCAGTGCCAAAAGCTCTATTCTCAATCTCTACCTCTGTGTAGTGATCTGTTCGCATTGCACTGATCGATATAGCATTAATATCCGTGCCCACATCCAGTTAAACCCCATCCCCTCCCCCAGTGCTAAAAGCTCTATTCTCAATCTCTACCTGTGTAGTGATCTGTTCGCATTGCACTGATCAATACAGCATTAATATCCGTGCCCACATCCAGTTAAACCCCATCCCCTCCCCCAGTGCCAAAAGCTCTATTCACAATCTCTACCTCTGTGCAGTGATCTGTTCGCATTACACTGATCGATGCAGCATTAATATCTGTGCCAAAATCCAGTTCAAACCCCATACCTTCCCCCAGTGCCAAACACTCTATTCTCTACCTCTGTACAGTAATCACTGCGCATTGAACTAATCGATACAGCATTAATATCCGTGCCCACATCCAGTTAAACCCCATCCCCTCCCTCAGTGCCAAAAGCTTGATTTTCTAGTCTATATCTACCTCTGTGCAGTAATCTTTACGCATTGCATCGACGCAGCATTAATGTGTGAGTGCCTTGGATCAAATTTGATCCTGTAGGAGCTTCTTCCAGTGCATCAGAATCAGGTGTGTGATAATAGGATGCATTCACTGGATTATTCTCTGACATCACTGCACAGAGGCAGATGGATGGAAGCTGCCCCTTCAAGGATTTTTCTGAGTGCATCCAATTTACTTATAATATTAATTTGAAGTTGTTTTCACCTTCGAATGGAGAATACTTTCAAGTTAAAGACCATTGTATTGACATTGTTTATTTGCAACCATGGCATCAAGGAAACCAACATCCCATGTTTACTACTGCCAGTCACTTAGATCGAGGTTCAAATTATATAATCATTGCTGAGACTACAGTACATCTTTTTGGGTTCATGCATAACTCCATGGACTAAAATTAAAAAGTTTAATTTGCAGTAAAAGAAATAAGGCCAAGGTCAGGAAGAAAAAACTCTATTCTAAACTGTTTAAGGACCATATACCTTTGCAAATTTGAGATTTAAAAAAAATATATATATACATAATTTGTTTTTCACAATTGTTTTAAATTATTAATAATTTGTTTAGTTTTTTTGAGAACCCAACTTCAAAGGTCCCTCCCATTGTAGAACATGTTGTTTTTTGTCACCTAAAACTACTAACCTGTCACAAATATAAAAATAGATCATAATGACCCCAAATTTGGCCAGGGCCACGATTAGATTATACGTCTGTATCGACACTTTGGTAGGTGGCGCCCTCATTACTGCTCCTGATTCGGGATCGATGGTGACCATGTCATCCGTGGCGTCTTCCTGGACATCTTCTTCTGCCTGCACCAGGTATTGCCGACGGCATCTTAGTACCACGGAGAGCACAATGCTGTGTATGGTGAGAGAGAGAAACACAATTGATGAAAGTGTATTGATGGCCATCGATTCAAGGATTTAACTGGGACAAAATGCATGTGCTATCAAATAAAGTAAGTATTATTTCTAAAATCAGACACAAAATTGACAAGAATAGAAATATTAAAAAAACATGAATTGATTTCCTTCAGTTGGGTTTAACCTAACACGGCGCTATTGATTAATATATGCAAACATCGGAAGAGGCAAATCAAAATGAAATCTTTTCATTTTATTTGGAAGTGTAAAGGAAAAACAAGAAGTGATTACTTGGATAATCTGGTTTGACAACTTACCAAGCAATAAAGAAGATGAATGCCGACCCTTGTACAAGGTTGATTTTGAATGTCAGCCCTGTGCAGCATGTAGCATCTAGAAAGCGATGGTGGGCATTACATAATAGATTCAACAACAGCTGCACATCCTGTAATTGGATAAACAAATAGATAAGAAATTATTACGAATCTGCAAGCACCTTGTGTCAAAATACCAGTTAAGGAAAATTTCAGGGAATATCATATCTTTTTGGCCCACATTTTTTAGGTGGCCCACGATTCCAAACAGTTTTTACAAATTGGAAGGTTCTCTCAATATGATGACCCTAGATTTACTGAGGTCATTTCTATCATACTTAAAATGGACAAATTGGCCTAAAGACCTTATCATATCCAATTTAGAAATCATAACAATTGCTTGAAATCAAATCAAATGAACTCTGAAAGTGTATACTTTACTCTACACAACTCTACAGTTCAGTCACTTCCAAATCGGAGAGCTTCCTTACAGCAGTGAATGTAAGAAGACTGTGAGCGCACATTAAGCTCGCATAACACAACTGGATGCCGTTGTGCACCGTATGTGTGCAAAAATCGCTTGGATTACTTTTGCATGCGAAGAGATAAAACACACACATTTCTCGCTAATTTGGAACTGAATATACTATGGCACTTTATCAACCACCATAAATCAATCATTTTAACCAGCAGTTTATGGGTAGTGGTCGGTTGTCAAGGATCCAATGCATGTGACACACAGGTACCTCTCTCATCCACAAAATTACTTCATAATAGTTCATCACGGTGATATGATCATTGTAAGGCCTGTTACACAATGAACCTCCACAGATGATGATTTTTTTGGTGTTTGACAACTGTGCGTATCGGTGTTTAAGATCAGTTTAAAAATGGTCTATTACTACTGTACAGATGAGGGCACAAGTACTACAGAGATATGACAGATTTTGTAAGATGTTTTAAATAGCCTCTTTTGAAGTAATATCCGGTGGGGGGCACTGACATTGGAAAAGGGTATAGGTATGTGCCGCGCTGAAGACCTCCTTTTTCACCCTCTGCTGCTAGCTCTTATGACCCCCCTTTGGAGCCTGCATCAGTTCTTAAGACCCCAATTTTATTGAAAAAAACACGAAATTTTGTGTTCCAATTCAATTCAAAGCCCCAATTCTTCGAAAATTTTGCATTCTAAAACCAAAAAAAGAAGAAAATTTGCGTTCTTGCTAATCAAAATTGAACTATAGGCCAGTTCTCAAGACCTACTTTTTGGAAAAAATCAGTTCCTAAGACCCTATTTTTCGTCATAAAATCCAATCAGTTCAGTTCTATAGCCCCCCTTTTTGAGACCCTGGGCGGCACACCCTTACCCAAAAAAAAGTTGAGTGCCCCCCCCCCCTCCCAGGGAGTAATATACATACCACATTTAGTGATTCTTTTCCAACATGGAGGCCATCTTCTGTTGGTTCTCCAGACTTATCTGATGTTATTCTGGCTGTGTGCCAAAGTTGAATATTACTCTCTGATCTGAAAACAATTATATAAACACATACAAACAAACAATAAAGCAAAATACACCCAAAAAACAAGAGACTGCGCGCATAGCTTTTAAAATTCACCTTTTACCGCTTAACCCCCCACCCCCATTTCTTTCTTAAACTTTTGAAAATGATGGTGTGAGTCAAGCTGCGACTGTATGGAATAAGAAAAAAACCCGAATCCAGTGATTTATTGGACTATGCTTCTTCAAATTTTAATTTCACATTGTGAAGTACCATTTCAGCTTTATTTTCTTGCTTCACAGAGCCCGTCTCATGTCCAAAAGAAGAAAAAGAAAAAATATACCACCTTTTTTTATTATAAAAAGAAATTGCACTTTGCATAGCCTTTTTTCAGGGTTCTACTGAGACAAACCTGTTGGTGTTTTCGCCCTAAGAATGTTATTCTATATGTTAAGGGACTTTGTGGTACCAAAGTCAATGTCATAACACATTCCAAACAAATGATTGAAAATCAAGTTACAGTAAGATTGAAAATCACTGTCTCAAAACATCAAATACAAATTGTCAAGTTATGGGCAATTAAAGTTATGGTTTTGTTAACAAATCAATAGAGTAAATGAAAATTAAATACCTCAAAATGTAGTTTAACTCTCTAATTTCATGAATTTAAGTCTTTGGTTAGATACAAGATGTATCAAAGATCAGAAATAAGACTTGTTCTGAATTTGACTTATTTTGACCGTTACCCACATTTGTGCTCTTAAATCAAATTAGCTACTGCCGCATTCCGCCTCATTTACTCATGTTGGGTCACATATAATGACGTGATGTCTTATTGCATAGACGCATCATGTTGTGCCTCAATACTGGAATTTTTCTTTGATTGTGTGAAATTTTCTTTGATTGTGTGAGAACATACATCAGCCGAAATTACCAATAGAATCACACACCCAATAATATGATGTGCTTTCAAAATATGCTTTGATATCACATTTATACAGTCATCACAAGAAGTAACTGACCAGGTAATAAACATGCTGATAACTCTAGAAGTATAACTCCTACATAAACATATTTAATTATAAAGTTGTTGAGAAATTTCTCTTCTTGAATTTGATTACAGGCTAAGAATGGTTGATTAATGAGGATCCCAAACGTTAGGGCAAGTCTGATTTTCATTTTAACATTTTCTTTTCAACACAGGGAGAGTATGACAGGTAAAGCGTGTGTGCCGTATTGATCAACCGTAACAATGCCGCCGGCCGACTATCCAACAACCAGGCCATCGACGGGTGAATTGGCACTACCACTAGCAGTAATCAATAATTTGCCGATCTGAGTCCTGTGTTGAAATTGAAAATGTGAAAATGAAAATCGGACTTGACAGTCCATTTGGGATTGTAACTTCCTTAATAATCAGCCATTCTTAGCGTGTAATATCTCAAATTCAAGAAGAGAAATTTCTCAACATGTTTATAATTTAATTACTTTATGTAGGAGTTATACTTTTAGAGTTATCAGCACATTTATTACCTGGTCAGTTACTTATTGTGATGACTGTAGTTCAGGTGTGATACAGTATAGGTTTCGTACTTACAATAGATTTTCAGCTGCTTCGTTGTATAAATCTACTTGTTCATTGGTTATCATTTTCCTTGCTTCGTGCAATGTTTCCTCTTCAACAGGGGCTATAGAAGAAGAAGAAAATTATTATTTGAATTTATATTTTATTCAGAGCAAATGTCGATGTGACCTGTGAAAATTTGAAGAGTGAAAAACTATCATTTTGATAAGTACACACCGGGTGGTTCAAAAAAAAGTTGACCAAGTTCAAGGTAATTTTTCAACCACATTTAAAGGTTCAGAGATTATCCTGATAAAATGGTACATTTATTTTGGTTGGTTCTTCAGATATGGTTCAGAGTATACCTCATAAATATTCATTAGCTAATTACTGAACTTTATTGATCAATTGCGCCAGCGCGTGAAGCTTGTATTTCGCCTACATTCCTGTGTTCGCGTAATCACGCAGACGCGGGGAGAATTTATCTTCAAAAATGTACTGCCGGTCCTTTGTACCGCACCACTTATCATCCCCACACGCCACAGTTCAACGCTCTACATAGGATAGGAACTTCACATTTTGAGTCGAGCATGATTTCTGTTGTCAACAGATTAAATGGCATTTTCAGAGCAGACACCAGTTGTTTTAGAGCTGAGAAGGATTTGCAAAATACATTGGATAAATTCTGCATCAAGCAGTCTATGCAGAATAATCGGTAAGACCTAGCATATTTATGAAGTATAGTAAAACAAATACAACATGGTTTATATCGGGAAGTTGTGAATTACTGGTCCCTTGGTGTTGGATGCATCTATGATTGTATTTGTATACACTACTTATAGGTAAGAAACACTGATAAATAGAATAAATAATGTCCTGATACAGGTCTTCTTCCTTATTTTACCAACTAGTGGTCTACAACATTTTATACTCGTTTAAGAAAGACCAAGTGCAGTGAGTTACCGTTTAATTTCCTATCCGATTAAACAAGCAGGATATTCGGGGGTTTAACCGTGTGAACGTTGTTCAAATTTTAAGGCCTACAGAAGGAAGAAACAAATCTTTGTTCCACAGCTACACAACTGCCAAATTTGGGTCCTCCAGTAAAATGCAATAAAGTTTTCCAATACATTGTTCAATAACAAATATGGAACATGAACTATTGCTTTTTATTTGGTTATGTTATAATTCTAAGCTAACAAAAAAAAATTGAAAATCCCAAATGATCGCACAATAACACAAATACGCAACACCAATTTCATTTGTAAATCCCTCATCACTAGATAAATGCTGAGGCCAGACGACGGTGGACATGAGCCTTTCCGTTCATTTAAATGTGTAAATGTCCCAGCACTACTACTAAGGCTGTGGTCGGAACAATTTTTTCATGTCGACATGTTGATATTAATTTTATCTCGACGTCGACATCTGTGTCGACATAAGCATGGTATATCTGTACATTTGTGGGTAAGCTTAAATCTAAATTTCAAAGGCCTGAAAATTCACAATTAACCCACAATCATTTTAGAGCAGTGGTACACTTCAAAGTATTAATATTGACAAACTAGTGACTAAGTGAACATATGAAACATCAAAAATTATGGACATTCCAGTGCCTATACTTGACCCAGTTTCGCGTCTTTTGGCATGCAATCCCAACTGTTTGACTTTGAACTTCTATTGGGGTCATCATAGGGGTAATTACTTTTCAGTATGTCCAACAAGTGGTTTTTTTGTATGTACACAGTTATAATAGTGTCAAAATGTAAGTTTGTTTACTTTCAAAATAAGGCTCTTGGGTATTTTGGAGGTCTTGAGGGAGAAACAAATTATGTCGATATATTGAATATTATAGCGACATGTCAGGATATGCTTTGTGTCGACATACATATGGCGTGTCAACCACAGCCTTAACTACTACTGACCTTGCATCATCCAGATGACCTTTGTGAACTGACTAGCCTGCTCCATCACAGGTAATAACTTGGTTATATTGGCTGACAAAGTAACACATACAAAACAAATATAAACAAGATTAATTAGCTATATTATTTTGGTATTTAATTATATTGGGCGGTAGAAATCATTCCAATGGTACAAACACTCTCTTGCTTTGGTCATATTGCCAGATGCCAAGGAAACTGCTTAGAAAAAGTTATTATGAAGGACAAGTTCGAGGGTGAACATAGACCTGGTCTAGGGTGAACATAGACCAGGCCCGCTGAAATCAAGATAATATGACCCAATTAAATCAGTAGATTTGGCAATGTACTTCTAAAATTTACCAACTGGCTGCAGATCGACGAAAATGGTGTGTCATCACAATAAAGTCATGACAGATATGTACCAACCAACCAACAAACCAACCAACAAATTGTATTGTATTGTATTGTAACATACCATAGTACCATTAAGTGACACCAAGTTGGTATACTTTGCTTTCATTCTTTGCATTTTATATTTTTTAGATATCCTCTTGCATCAGTTTTCTGATTCTTGGTATGTTAAGTTCATGTCTATGTTGGATTCATCTTTTTACATTTTTTTAACCATCAAGTATTTTCTTGAATTGCATAGCCAACAATGTACAAACTAATTACAGCATGCAAATGATTTTAAATCTTGATACATCGTTTCAGCACTAATAAACTGACCATCAATTTCCCCAATGATAAATTTTGTAATTTTTTAATGACATAGTAACTTTGATTACAACTTTGAGACTGACTGAATAACGGCTAATTGTCTCTCTGGTGCCTCTAGGCGATCATAAAGTTTGTTGTTTTGGTACTGTACTGCATGGGGGCTCTGTATGGTGTAACTTAAATTGACCTGTTCCTCACAGAATCGGTTTAACCCCCTGAGAACTACCGGCCGATTGGTTAAAAAGATGGATACATCATTTATTGAACCAATGAGAGACATTCTTAGAATAATTGTATCCCTGATAAAGATGGGAGTGAAACATTTTACAAGCTGCATTTGAATTGGCTATTCATATGAATACATCTTGTAATAAACCAATCAGAACCACTGTAAGATGACAGGTAGACCCAAAGGGGGTTAAGAGATTTCTTCAAAATAAGTCTGAAGTTGAAAATATCACATTCTCAGTTTCTACTTATTTTCACAGCTTTATTTTGCAGAAAACCAATTTATAAATGGACACTTAAATCCAACTAAATGAGTTTGAAAACAATAGAAAATAAAGTCTACCCAATTGTTTGGTTATATCTCAAAATCCATATTCCTGACTTACGATTTATTTTGCTTGACCACATCACATATTTATACTTTTATGATAAGGCTATATTAAAAAAATCTTTTGTCTCAAAGCTCTTCATTTTTTTAAAACCTAATGCAGAATGCGGTTTTTTAAGGTTTTTAAAAAAAAAAATCATAAATATGAAATATTGAAATCCTTGTAAAAGTGACCTTTTGTATTTAAAATGATGTGATCAATGAAAACCTGAAAAATCGGTGAAACTCTGGGATTTTTCTTCTTTTTTTGGAAAAAAAGAAGAAAAAAGAAGGAAAAAAGAAGAAAAAAAAAGAAGATTTTTTCTTTCTAACGCGCACCAATTAACTAACGCGCGCGGGAGCTTTGAGACAATTTTTTTAATACATGTATAGCCTAAGGTTCAGTTGTATCATTTAGAATGGTTCACAATAAGCAGCATTTAAATTCAACAAGTTGTTTCATGATAACAAGAGCTAAATGAAATAATGCCTATGTAACTTACCACTATATTGCTCTAATGCTTTAGGGTCGGCATTATTGAGTTTGATGGACCATGTTGCCCCACCTACAACCACAAATTCTGGTTTCGGATCTAAATTCTGTGTGGGAAAAAGGGATATCAATTAAAATCACAAATCTGAAAAAAGTACTATATATAAATTGAAAGACATGGTAGTTCAAACGTCTTTTCTCTAATCATACATAGATAATTCAAATGTATGTTTTCCCCATACAAAGATATTTCAAATTGATGAATGTCTCATCATAACATTTTGTCTCTGATCGTAATATAAATTTGTGATCACACATAGATAGTTCAAATCTCTTGTCTAATTACACAATGAAAATAATCCACAACTCTTGTTTGATTATACAGAGATTAACAAATATCTTGTCTAATCATGCATAGATAAATCAAGACTCTTGTCTGATTATACAAAGATAATTGTCTCTACAAAGATAATTCACATAATCTGATCATACACAGATAATAAGCTTTTTCGACATTAATTGATTCAAGGTGCATTGTGGAAATTTTCAGAAAACTGTGTACATAAAATGCATTAATCCCATTGAAATACACGTAAAAGCTGACATTTTTGAAGGTCTTTTAGGATATCTTGCTTATTATGAAAACTTGACAATAATATTATTGGGATGGTTAGTTCTCACCTTTTTAAAACCATACTGTTTTCTTATGATCAAACTGATGTAAAATGGGTTTATTTTCAAATTAACAATGATTCAAATGTGCATGGCTTGCATTTGGTGATTTTGGTACAATTGACCTCGGACCCCATCAGAAAAAGGCCAACAAAACGATGCGCTACGGTGATTTTAAAGGTAGGTGTTCTGATTGCTGACCCAATTTTCAAGTTGATGTTTTCTATTCTACACGAAGGGTCATCCATAAAATAGTTGTATTCCAAAGTTTGAGTTACATAACTCCAATGGTTCTTATTTTAGAAGCACAAGGTGACATGTTTGCCCATTAAGTAGTACACAAACTGGCCAGGTGGTTAACCACCTGTGGTAGTAATTCATTGCATTTGGCCTATATCGTCTAAATTGAACATATCTTGCGCCAAACATTTTACAGAAATAATGAGAAAAATATGGGGTTTCTTCTGATATCAAAATATGTTGATGGGCAAAAAAGAGTTAAAGTGATCAGAACATTCACCTTTAATTTACTCCTGTGGTTCTTAGAAAATTTATGTCACTTCAAATTTGCCAACAGAACAGCACACCTACAGTTCAGTCAGTTCCAAATTGGCGAAACCTGTTTACAGCAGTGAATGAATTCAGAAGAGTATCGCGCGCAAAACGCTGGCATGGCACAATATGGCGCGCAATGTTGTAGTGTCATTGAATACATGACGCTTGTGTATGCCAAAATCGCCCTTATACGCTTGGATTACTTTTGCCCATGGATAGATAAAAACTGAATATTTCTCGCCAATTTGGAACTGATTGAACTATAACTTCCAGTGTGTAAAACCATATTTATTTGGGGATAATTCACTACTTTTGCTTTAACGTTTTAAACAAACATCTCTCAGGCCTTTTTACTGCTAGTAGAAGGGGAATTTAATCAGGTCACATATGTCAGTATTGCCTGCATAAAAACACTTTCTTTGCCAAAAACACAAGACGTTATCATGCAATTGATCATTATGATCGATTTTACTTACCAATATTTTTCTTTGAAAAGCATCTTTCATAGAGTCATTTACTTCTGGTTGCCATAGAAATTCCTACAAAAGGAAAAAATAAGTATCATTTCATCTCAGGTTGCATGAAACCTATCAGATTCTTGCAAAGTATTTTGCCAGAATCTGTGGGAGAGTCTCCTATATTCATGAGAATCTGTGGAGTCTCCTCTATTCAATGTGTTTAAAACATTTATCTTTCGAGAATCAACCTGGATTCTCGCAACTCTACCAGCGAGATTCTTTGCTTTGTCAGAATGGATCCTCATTGAATTTTTGACCCTGACATGTGATGTGATTGAGCAAAATGAGTCAGATCTCGCATACATTGATTTTTAGATATAACCAAAGAAAGGGTAGATATTCTTTCTGTGTTCTATTGTTTTAATTACCCTCAATAATCTTTGGAATCAAGTGTCTGTTTAAATTAGGTTTTCTACCAAATGTAGCATTGCAAATACCCGATACAGTCACACAGAAACCTAAAATTAGGGTTTTCTACCAAATGTAGCATTGCAAATACCCAAAACAGTCACACAGAAACCTAAAATTGTGATATTTTGACTTCCCATTCATTTTGCTTGATCGCATCCCATATAATTGTTTGCCTTGTATTTTTGTTGTTTTTGTTGGGGATGGATTATAAAAGTAAGAGAGCTTAACAGCCTTAAATCATAAATAAATTGGCAGTGACTTTAGAGTACATAATGCTATAGGGTCCACAATCTGGACACAGATTGTCACTGTTCACAGGGGCCAAGAAACACACCATAAACCATCATAACCAGCTTGCCAATAAACCAGCTTGCCAAAGTACCAGCTTGCCAATAAACCTTGGTGTCAAGAGGACAAATGCTGGCTATTTGCGATAAATGCATACAAATGTCCTAGTTATAGATTAAACCCATTTGATACAATTACAATGATTATGAACCTTGATTTGAGATACTTCTGAATAAATGTAATACTAAGTATTATCATCCAAGACCCAAAGAAAGAATAATACAGACAAAATGAGAAGCGGAAAAAGAGAAATGTTCTTACCACTTTTGCATGTGTAGCTTCTTCTATGTGCAAGATATCTTCATGCTGAAAAAAACACCACAATAAACACCAACTGATTAGTTTTGAAATGCAGTGCCAAGGCAACGAAAAACACCAACCCTGTTCAATGGGCAAACAGACCTCTCAGGAAGGGTCGGTTGGTCCCGAGTTGTTTTTTAAAAAAAATCCAAACATTTCCGTTTAAATTATGTTGGTTTTGTGCTACATATTATTAGTGATCTAATTAGATTCCATCATGAAGAGTAGGGGGTCATCCCCAGTCTGAATGTGTAAACTTATCACCTTTGGTGACAGGGCATATTGAGGGGAGGGGGAGTGTCATGGTTAAAGTCCTATGCCTCAAATACATAATACATAAACTTAATACAATATAACTTAAAGGGGCATTAAGAGATATGGTGGAGGCAGCGCCCTCAATTACAAAAACATATGATAAAAACTGGGATTTGAATATTTTTACAATTGTATTACACATATGAACTTACACCTAAGGATTAAGAAAAATCAGCCCTCTTTGTACAACAAAATGTCAATTCAAAAATGCTGGTAGAGCCGCAACCAGAATGTTACATGGTTAAGGGTGGTATTCCAACAAATTTAAAACATTGTTTTAATCAAGTTTTTCTGGTTTTTTTTTCTTAGAAACAATTTTTAATGTTTATCTTGAATTCTGAAGTAAATTAATTAAAATTTAAAAAAATTCAACATGACATTGTGTCCCTTTAATATGTTACGGCATATGTGCTTGTGGCGATCAAAGAGAAATTTAGGTCTACATGTATCTCTGGACAAGAAATGAAACATCTCACATTTGACCCATCTTGAACAAAAATGTATTTAAATACTCCCGAGTATATCGCACCTTCCAGAATTTTACCAACCTTTTTGCCTTCAACTACTGTCTTGGGGTTTGCTGCAATGGCACTGGCATAGGAAAAAAACAACTGCCTAATTCTGGAATCCCCAATAAACGTTACACGACGACTACTCATACATCGCTTGGTGTCACTGAAAAAAGTAAAAATAACATATTAAGGAGTTAATTGATATTGCTATTAAACACAAAACAATTGTTTGATTAGACTAACCCGACCTACCCTAGATTAATTGTCGAGCGTCGACCCTGAATGTTTTTTATTTTATTTTGAGGAATGACAAAAATATTACGGAGAATAAAAACTCTATGTGATATTGAACTCAACAATACATTTACAATAACAAATTCATTTTGCTAACTCTATCGTTCTATATACACAGTTTACACACATATGCATGGCAGTCAGCTGACACTCTAGAGTCTAGACTGGTTCTCCACGAGGAACTTACATAATGCAAAGCAAGTGATTTAAAAAAATAATAATAATCCTTCCCTCCATTCCCCTAATTAGTTTTTGTTTGTTTGTTAGGCCAATCAAACAATATTTAAAGCCTAATTGGTGTGATATTATTATGATATAATGAAAGGATCTCAAGCAAGATGTCACTGTATCAATTATGTGACAAATGTATCCCAAATAATTAGCCTTAGGCTTTAGTAAGTAAGGAGTACTTGTCTCCTGGTACTAGAATGTTCTTCAATTTAACCCTAACACTTTTTGGATGGAAATGTTGAAAAAGCTATCTGGGGTGGAAATGGGCGAAATTTAGCGGAAAAAACTGGACTTGCCGGTGACGGATACGACCCTGGGTCCTCCAGCATGGATCACAGTGTCTTAGTCCAGAGGGTCACGCACCCGTAATTAACAATTCCGTGCCCATTTATCACCCACCGTGAGCACCCGGCAAGATAGACTGAGGCAACAAGTGCTGCCAGCATTGTTTTCAAATGGTATTTTATGGCCATGGATCATCATAATGTTATTATGATTATTATTCTGTAAATTCAGAATAGCTTAAAGGTAGATGACCCGATCACATTTCCGATTTTCAACTTGACGTTTTCTATTCTACATGAAAGGTCATCCTTAAAAAAAAAGTCTTGTTCCAAAGTTTGAGTTGCATAGCTCTAATGGTTCTTATTTTAGACGCACAAGATGCTGTGAACTGTACCCATTGAGTAGTGCACAAACTAGATCGGTGGTTACCACCATTCGCGGTAATTCGACGTTATTTCATCAATTTCTCCGTAATTATACCGATTTAGGCCGTCAAATTTCAGTATGATGATGAGAAAAATACGAGCTTTCATATGATATGAAAATCTCCGTATGTTTGAAATAATTCTGTGTTACGAAAATGCCATTGGTATAGTATAAGATAAGTTAAGAATTCCAAATTGTGTTTAGTAACACCACACCACTATATATTTTGTATCTTACCTATAAGTGTAATGATGCATCATACAGCCTGAGGGTTGCCATGCATATGGGCCAAGATATCGACCCTCTTCAAGCAGAGTTTTACAGGTGTCCCGTCCTTTATGTAAATAATAATATGGGAGGATATTTTTATCAATGTGTGTTACAATTGTTAAAGGCTGTATTAGTCATGTTTAAAAGTATCTGAGGGAATGCTCTCTATGTGGAACCATGTTCAACATCAACTGGAGACAGCATTGTGACAAATGAGAACCTGTACAGGGATATGCCCAAAGTCTCGGATAAGATCAGAGAACGTAGAGCAAGATTTGCCGGACACTGCTTCAGAGGGTCCAATGAGCTGGTCAATAAACTCATATATTGGATACCAAAACATGGAGTAAGAAAGAACAGCCAGTAGAACAGCCCTAACCTACATTATACTAAAAGTGTGACACAGGATTGCAGGTAGAAGAAATCAAGACAGCTATGTTGGAAAGGAAGATTTGGAGAAGCATCGTGGTCCGGGAAAATCACCCAAAATAAGTCAAGTCAAGCAAGTCATGTCAACATATTATTAAGCCTACCTGGTGCGCACACGACACTGATCGCCCTAGGTAGGCTTAATGCATTACCCTGTGTTGTAATGGTGGCATATAATCCAAATTTTCAGATGTATGCACTTACCAGGCTACAGTTGACGTCTTAAAAAATGCCACTTGGGCTTAGCCATATAACCATATTCTTGGTACATGTAAAAAGTTAGACATTTTTAACTATAATATTTTTGTTTTATCTGCTTTCTTCATATAATTATATTGTAGTATATCATTGTGTCTATCTTTGTTATTTGTATGCATTTTTTATATATTTGTTGGTCTATTTAATGATTCGTTTTTAATGTGTACGTAATGATTGTGACTATTTTTGGCCATTTTATTCATGTACAGCGCAGTAGGCAAATTATACAAGTCCCGTATTATTATTATTATTATTAGCAAATACAAATGTACATTGTCCCAAATAAGTCAGTCAGTGTCACAAATAAAATTCAAAAATGAACATCGGTGGATTACAACGTCGTCAAATTGTATTTGAAGAAAATGGTGTGGTCAGAAGAAGAAAAAAATGCTTTGGCGACATTGTTTTGAACACGCCGCGAGGTCAGACACTTTGGTGTCATTTTAAAGCCGAGGATATCTACTTTCTGAAAATGTGAAAAAAAATCCTCTTTTTTGTTGCTACTTTTACTCTCATTAATTATGTGGTGCCAGGTCACATATTCTCATGGCCACAGTCCGACATCCGCGGTCCCACTTATATCAGCGTACTGCGCATGTTTGAAAACTCATACAATGCCGCTAGCCAATCAGAGCCGTGAGGTCGAGCTTACGTATTGCGCACAACGAATGTCTATTTTGGGGTTGAGGATGTCAACCTCGTGTGTTTGATGCGTTAAGCAATGCTTCCCATTCACCGGGATAAACCATATACAGTGTACCTCATGAATTATTATATAACGTCACTAAATTATTTAATAAATCACTTCATGAAGTAAATTGTATCAATTATAATGTGTAGGTACGGTATTTGTGTAGATATTATTTCAATTAAATGCTATATTTATTACACATAATTACATAATACACCCACTAGTTTTTTCATATTTTATGTCACATACATACAGGCTGTAACAAAAAAGTTATACAGTTTTGAAAAAAATATTAAAAATATCTCTCGTGGAATTTCTGTGTAGAGTTGTAATATCGTGCAAGGGGAATTTTCTTAGCTCTTGGATAAGCTTTGTTTCATGACAATCGATGGTCGGTAAGCAGAGATATGATCAATTGCCTAAGTAGTCATGAAATCACCTGGACCACTTTGGTTTAATCAATGGTTAAACCACTGGGATGAATATGAATGGAATCAAGGAACATAGCAGTAAAGAGCTTTTGTTAGACAACAATGGTTCATTTCAAGTGGTTAAAAGTATTACAAAGAAGGTTAGGTCTTTACAAATATTATTTATTTATTTTATGAACATCATTTATTCAAATTAAATAAAACTATTTGAAAAAGAATTATATTGTTCTCTTATTAATGTTCCTTGCATGATACCCTAACCATTTAATTTATACAAGCCTTTTTTATATTATTTATTTATTTATTTATTATTGTCTTACGCATAATCAATTAAACACTAAACTGCCGCCAGAGCAGCAGATACGTTGATAGCGCATTATTACGCCTCCCAACCAAAACCCGGAATAGGTAAGTAAAGTGCTAACTGTACTCTGTACACATCAGGAGCACACGCAGATATCGTAATCTCGAACGGCGTACATGATAGTCCAGATAATATGTGTACATATTAACATGATTTTATCGATGATTCCTACCTTTGTAGTTTACATAGATTTTTAATTATTTTGCAAGTGTGTATTTCCTATGTACTCTTTCGTGATTAATGCACATACATCTGGGTTTTTTTCTGTTAAAAATATTGACATTTATTAAGAGATGCGCCACTCGTTCGAACGCAAGAAAATAGTGGTAAACAAAAAAATATCACGTGTGTTGATCAGTTTCAGCAGATTTGTTATGTAAAACGCTAAGACGCTGCTGTTTCCAATTCATTGGTGTGCTGCAGCGTCCATCTGAAACCACAGTCAAAGAGACTAAAATGACGCAATGAAACGGCGCATTGCCACGAGGGAAAAAAGGCTGACTTATACGCTGCCCTCAAACATGCATCGCTACTTCGCGTCGTCAGTATATTACCACAACACGATAGCGGTTATTTTAGGATTCCGGGGACGTACCCTATGTTAATCACGCGTCGTGGAATTCGAGAACTTTGACAGTTGTTGAAGAGACACAGGTGGTAGCGGTAAACGTAAAGAAGTACACACAATAGAAGCCGCTATCTTAATCTGTTTAAACGACACGTATTCACAAATTTTCATTTTCACACCTCAGATAATGCGCTGTTTTTCTGCTTCCGTTGTTCGTTTTTAAAATAAGGTAGGTAGGTATGCACTGTTGGAAAACGTATTACTGATCATCTTATTTGCAAACGTCTAACCTTTTGCAGTGTTCAAGAAATATTTTTACAAAACTGGTGACTCGTTTACACTTTACACACACATGCTTGCCAGGCAGGACGTCTTTCACGTCCCAACTGCAAGCAATTGGGACGTGAAGTTAGGTCTGCATCAGGAGTAGCCAATGGGAACAAACTGGTGAGCGCCAAATGGGAAGGAGCAGGGGCCCGGCGATCGCAAGCAAACTGCCATTGACCCAGTTACCCTATGGCCCAACAACATTAAACAAAAAATCTAAAAAACCTAAGACAAACAAATACAACATGTAAATAACAGAAAGAAAAAGAAAAAAAACTATTAAACAAGAAAACTTAAGATGGACTTCTCATCTTCATAACCAACTGTATAAGTATGTACTAAGGGGATTCTTTCAGTTGCCGTAGTTGGCGAGGATTGTTGTACTTAAACTGGTCTATGTTTTTTTGGTATGGTCAACGCTCAAGATCCGGGTGCTACTTTTTTTTCAAAGTAGCACCCGGATCATCGGATTTATTGAGAACCAGCTACTTTCAGTCTACCGGGAGCTAACTTTTTATTAAATCGTATTGTCAAATCGAAATTCGATGTCTGGGGCAAACCTTCCGATCGTCAACGGGCGCTTGTTTGGACAAAATATCAGCGCTCGGTTGCTTATTTTTCACTATTATAGGGATGTTCATATCATTGACTATAGAGGGCGACATTTTTTTGGAAAAAAGTTGACCAAAATATGTAGAAAACTCCATGTTTACCTCTTTTAAATCCAGCGGAAAAGTACGAAACAAGCTGGGTGTATTCACTGATGTCTAAATAACCCCACACAAGCAATTGGACATCATGAAAGTAAACCCTTTTTTACCTAATATGATTTAAAATGTGCATGACTTGCCCAGTTTTCAGCAATATGAGGCAAACTACTTTTGGTATAACTTTTTTATTATTCAGCCTGCAGACAAGGTTGAACCATCATTTTTTATTGTAAAGTACTTTGTTTCCATGTAGGCCTATTCCATTTTCAAAGAGATAATTTTATTGGCAATGTCTTGTTAGACGTCCCGTAACTCAAGCGTGCATGCTCAAACCAATTAAAATACGTTGTAGCTATACACGGTTTATTCCGTACGGGACGCGAGGCAAGATATAGCCATTTTATTTTCAAAATTTTATGAACATGCCTAACTATTACTGGGCGCTATCTTTTATGGCAAGACTTCAGTTCAGGAGGACCGAGGGGTAAAAATCGCCCAGCGCCCACTTATCTTGAGCATTGCCTTGGGTATGGTTATATTAGTTCCCCCTTTACACACTTGCTTGAAGAAGTAGCCAAATCATGATTTGGGTACTGAAAGGACTAGCATAGAATATAAAATATGTAAACAGAAAAAGTAAACAAACAGGTCAGGTGACGTGAAATACTTCCAAATTCGACGTTTTTAGATTTTTAGGCTCCAAAAAGGGCATTTTCGGGGGTCAATTTCCCTTGTTTGTTGTGCAAATTAATGTCTTACCATGCAAGTAGTAGTTGACCCCGTGTGCTGTTAATATTATAAAGAGTAAAACAAATGCAATCCTTTTCGCATTGCTTTCGTTTACTTTATCGGTAACTTTATCACAATCATCGGCGAAGCTGCCACAGCAGGCAGCCATCGTGGAGGTTTGACCGTCCCTGTTTTTAAGACCTCCCAAGTCCGTGTAAATTTACTAGTTATTGGACGGAAGCTCTTTTGCGCCAAAATATCAAAATATTGCCCATCAAAATGGACTGATATTAATTAATATGTCATATAAAAAGTCCATTAATTAAATAAATGAATAAATAGGTGAATAAATGGGTAAATAGGTGAATAAATAGGTGAATGAATAGTAGACTCGATCCTCACGTCTTCCCTATTTTACACACAGCGCACTTGCGATGGTGCTCAAATGTGAAGACTGGAAAAAATACAGTCAGGGATTCTATTAAAGGGACATTAAGTGGTGTGGAAAATTTTAAATGTTTCAAAATTTACTTCAGAATTAAAGATGAACATTAAAAATTGCCATTATTGTTGTTTCTACTAACAAAAACACAGCAAAACTTGATTTGATCTTTTCCAGAGAGCGCCCTCTATTCATGATTTTTTTTTTAGAAAGTAGATTTTCTTGCAGATTTACATTTCTGATCACAAATATTAATCGTACATACATTCCAAGTTACAGAGCGATACGATTCCTAATTACCTCAAAATCATGGTTTTAGAGTGAATTTAGAGTGAAAATATAAACTGTCGTGTTATCCCGACAGTTTATTTTCACTCTAAAATCATGATTTTGAAGTAATTAAGAATCGCCCTGTAACTTGGAATGTATGTACGATTTATAATCAGAAATGTAAATCTGCAAGAAAATCTGCTTTCAATTTTTTTTGATGTTGAGGGCGTTCCCTGGAAAGATCACATAATATACCTTTAAACCTATTGTTGCCAATGTAGCACCCACAATATACCACCCAAATGAATGTCAGATATGGTTTGGTAAGATTGGCTAACAATGCGCATGCTACACAAAAATGATACGCTAAAAAGAATGAGATAAAGTCACAATTTTAGTTTTTGCATTTGGGTTTGAACAAGTGTGTTATCACTACCAGTCAATCCATAATCTGCCTATCGCTAACACCGAGATTGCATGTTGAAAAACCAAATGCAAAAATGAAACACATACTTTGTGTTGGTTTTTGATGCCTTGTTAATTCAGTCAATTTTCACATGTTATATCTCAAATTAAAGAGACAACGTTTGTTTTTTCAATTATATGATTCATATGTAACGTAGAAGCTATTTTTGGGGAATTGAGAATCTATTTAACTGTTCACTGATTAAAACCTATGGACTATATATATATATTTTAATGATGTACCAATCATTACTAAACCTTTTTTTGTAACGGGTAAAT
This sequence comes from Ophiura sarsii, assembly GCA_035610835.1. Lineage (NCBI taxonomy): Eukaryota > Metazoa > Echinodermata > Ophiuroidea > Amphilepidida > Ophiuridae > Ophiura > Ophiura sarsii. The sequence continues at coordinate 77,286,677 of CM069442.1, read as the reverse complement.
CATTTTGGGAATAAGTGTAGATTACTTTTTATGAGCAAGTTAAGTGGCTTTAATTTACGTGTAATATTTGTAATTGAATGTTTTGATTGCCAGTTTTATTCTAGATAGATAAAATATTTAGATTGGTTACCTTAGATAATAAAAATGGCAAAAAAAGGAGCAAATAACGCTAGATAGAATCCCCCATTATTTTAAACCACTCATTATTGAACTTGGTGAGGGAAATTCCCGTCTATGTATAATAGAAACGCTCTAATTGATTGGTTCAGTATCTGCATCAATGATACACATAACGACGCTCACTGGCACAACGTCTGTCAAATGTGTGGTAGAGATGGACAATGTTTGCGGATGTTGATCTCAATTATTTCCGGAACTTCTTGGCACAAATAACACTGGACATCAAAATAATACAGGTGTAGGCCCATGTGAAATGACACTTTAGAAGTTAGGTAGGTGCCACTAGTGTTTCTAAATTTAATATTAATTTCCGAAACATTTCTGAATTCAATATGACAACAATAGATCGGCCTATTTTTATTATAGTTTAAATAAATAATAACTTAAATAAGCTTTCAATAATTTAACTAAGCTTATTTTTTAGGGCTAGGCTTAGTCGGCGTCAGAAAAGTGTGGCGCTTTTTTCGCGGGGTCCTCGCCCTCACGCTCATTAAATAGATCGTGTGCGTTGTGGTTTTAAAAAGTACCGTAGTTCTCTGACGATGACTATAACCCTCTCGCTAGGCCTACTTACAAATTTAAATACAATATTAATCGCCTTTAGAATCCTTGCTTTGCCGGTTGTCAAATATTGCATGCTTACTGTACAATTATACTAAATTAGTGGGCGGTAACGATAGGTCACTTAGTCACACAAATTATGCCCCAGGATGCAGCTGTCACACATTATGACGTGGTCAACGCATTCTATGCATGGACGATTTGACACACCTAAAAATAAAATGGCCCACAAGAATTCTGACAACAGAATACCAGTATTCGGTTTTGCTGTTTAACAATAAGGTCTAAGGAGCATCATACCAATCTGTGAACAAATTACGACTCTAATGCTAATTTTACATACTAAAGGTCTCTTTAGGCTTTACGTCATTTGTTGATTAATCAAAAGCAATCAATAGTCAGTGGCAACCGCACACAGCTTTCCAAAAAAATGGGACAGGTCGCACCAGGTGGCTAGGCCCGAATAACTGCAGTTGACTTCAATCTAACTCGTGCGTGACTGGTCGTTCGATCTGTTGAATTGCTGTGAGCAATTTGCATTTTATAATCCACTTGAGTGACTTCAAATCGCCACAATATGCAATTAATTGGCTAGTCTTTATCAATTTTGTTAAGAATTAAACCACTAAATACTGGAGGGAAACATTTAGTTTCACAAAATAAACCAAAATATTGATGACTATCCTATCCCTACCATTTATTAAAAACCATAATCAAGCTTATGTTTGATTACCTATAGTATGGAAGTCTATTGTTTATTTGGATTTTCTCTTTTCTCGATTTAACCTTTGTTTCAGAATAACTAAGAAAAGACGACTGATGCAATGGAGACTTGGATGAAGGGAACGTTGATGGTGGCCGGCTTTGCTGTGTTACTCATTATTATTTTGGTGCCTCTTGGGTTTCATGGAGTTGAATACTATCAAGTAAGTAGTGGGTCTAAAAAAATTGTATTTATTAGTCCAACCAGCATATTTCATTTAATTTGTTAATGTTTCAGAATTTTAACAAAAACTCAGAATTATCAACCTTGATTGTATAGTTCCCACAGATAATGGCAAAAAACCTTAATATCTAAAACTGTCATGGAAAGTCATGGTAAAGGATGAGGTATTTACTGTTGAATGATAGGGTTATGCATTTGAGGGCATACATTATGTATTACACATGAAATATGAGAAACATCACCATAGAAAATTGTTATTTTAATAATCTAAGTTTTCTTGTATAAAAAAAAATATTCCTGAGATTGCCACTGGGAATTTGGATTTATACTTAGCCAAATTTATTTTCTAATTTGTTTAATTTGTGAGTGACTCTGCATATGATTGTCTTAAAATTAAAATTAAAATTGATTTATGAACTGATATTTCTCCAGAGTGACCGGAGCACACATGTCCACGAGCTTAAAAATCCTATCATTTCAATTTTATATTATCAAACTTCTAGTTGCATGTAGAAAATAAATGAATAAAGATCAACCCAAGGTGATTAAAATATTGTATCATCTATAATACAAATATCCATTTGATGGATATATTAGGCACAAAAAAAAAGCGTTGAGTTGCCCTCATCCTGAAGGGTCAAAATTCTGAGAATTGTGGGCCGTTTTTTAAATTTATTTTTTTAAAGATTTTATTTTTATTATTAAGATTTTTTTTAAAAGAAAATTTTAAGATTTTTTTAAACATTTTTGTTTATATTTCAACACTATTTGAACCTATCTTCCGGTTGATAAATGTGTGTAAAAGCCAACTAAACCCAGCAAACCAAACAACAAGCTCAGATTTGTGCTCCACGCACGAGAATGAAAATGCAACTAGTATATTGTTTTTATTTAGTCTCATACTCTCCATTGTTGTCTTTAATTCATCAGTATATACAATAAAATATATGGATATTCCATACTTTCAAGCAGTTTCTATAGAATCAAGGGTGAATATTTTTCATGGATGTGTACTTCAAGAAAATATTCACCATTGGGTAGAAAATACAGCCAGTATGCATTTACCTTAGTATCTTCGCACATGTTGACTGAAATAATAGGTATAAAATGGTTGAATTGGTATACTGGAAAGAAAAGAAATCCAGCCGGCAGACCTTCCCGATTTTAGGCTTGTGAGGGCAACACAAACCTTTTTTTTGCCTTATGCTCTTGCTGCTTTTTAAGTTTGGTTTTCCCAGGAGTAAGACCAGCGCACGAGTAGACACCTCAAAAGTGTACGGGATGGGCCATCATAACATTGGAATCACCAGAGAGTTCAAAGTGTTTCCATCCGATGCCCACATGATAAACTTCAAATCTATTGCAGTGTTCACAAGCAATAAATTGCAGGTAAGGACCCCTTTTGTTGGTAAACTATTTTCTTACTTGCATAAAATTGACATTTTTTGTGTACTTTTTCTCTCCTTTTTTTCCCCCTCCATTTTTGGTTGAAATATGTAGTTTGGGTTTCCAAGAAGCAGAACCACCAGTAAGGTAGACACATCAAAGGTTTACACCACGGGACATCATTATGTCGGACTCACGAGGGAATTTAAAGTGTTCCCCGCTGACGCTCATTTAATTAGTTTGCGTAATGTTGCTGTTTTTACAAATAACAGATTGGAGGTATGTTTGTAATGTACACATGTATGCTGCACAATCCGCTGTCTCGATCGCACTTGCACTTACCTCTCTTTCTTTCTTGCCAAGAGCTTATCACAGTCTAACAGCATGTTTTCAATGTGATTCTTCATATTCTATTGGTGTAGTCTGGTCTGGTCTTCAAGCAGTCTAACATTCTGTTATTCAATGTAATTCTCTGTATCGCATCCTGCCTTTAGGTGTAGTTGGTCCTTAAGTTTCACTCTTACTCTATACCATAGACAAATATGAGTATTGTTGTAGACGCCATCATAATCTTTTTGACATCTATCAGTGGTTGTACTAAGTGTGTGCTTGAAATGACCGTAGGAAATCACTTAAATTGTGCAATTTGTATTAGGCGACAAAAAACCCAACAACCATGTTCTTCAGGCAAACAGACCTCTCAGGTAGGGTCGGTCAGTCAGGCATTTTGTTTTTTCAACATTTTTCGCAAACATTTTAGTGAATTTTCAACAATTTTTGAAATTTTCAAAGATTTTCAAAAAATGCAAACAATTTGTAAAAATAGAAAAATCTCAAATTTGAGAGGGGAAAACGGGTCGGTCGTGCCCATAGAACAGGGGTTTTCTTGTCACATTATTTCTGAATATTTATAACAGCAACTGTAGAGTCGCAATTTCATGCACTGAACTGCTTACTTGTTTTCTATTTTAAAGGTAGATGACCCGATCACATTCCGATTTTCAACTTGAAGTTTTCTATTCTACATGAAAGGTCGTCCTTAAAAAAGTCGTGTTCCAAAGTTTGAGTTGCATAGCTCTAATGGTTCTTATTTTACATGCACAAGATGCTGTGAACTGTACCCATTGAGTAGTACACAAACTATATCGGTGGTATACCACCATTTGCGGTAATTCGACGTTATTTCATCGATTTCTCCGTAATTATACCGATTTAGGCCGTCAAATTTCAGTATGATGATGAGAAAAATACGAGCTTTCATATGATATGAAAATCTCCGTATGTTTGAAATAATTCTGTGTTACGAAAATGTGATCGGGTCATCTACCTTTAATACTAATACTAATAATTATCACTACTTCTCTTCCCTTAACTTCACATCGGGTTAGTGTAGGCATCGGGATTTTGCGCATTTTCAAACTGCCATATGCGCCGCCGTATTTCGCCATATGCGCTAAATACGCCAGTTAAAAAGCCAAAATGCGCGATTCGCGCATTTCCATTGTTTTAACGTTTGTCGACCCCCGGGAACCAAAAAAAAGTGGCTATAAACGCGGCCTTTTGAACTCGTACTTGTTCAGTACAAAACTAGAAAATCCTTACCTTTCTTTTCATCGAAAAGACGTATTATTATATTCCTAACTGAAATCATAAATGTCTTGTTTAGTCTTGTTTGTAGAGATGAGATTTACGAGCACGCACACATTTTATTTTATTAAGTCAAAACAACCCGACCGATAACTTCACTCAATCAGACATCGATCTTTTATAATGAAATCTTATTTAACTAAATAGGGCCGCACCATTTGATTTGCAGGGGTGGGATTAATTTATTTCTGGAAAACCCCCGATACATTTCATTGTTCATTTTATTAAATCCAAATGCAACCAAAATTCTCTATAATTATTTCTGGAAAAAGACGATCAATTTTATTATTCATTTCAATTTCAACCAAAATTCTCGTTAATGACTCGGAAAATGGTGCGTCCCAATATTTTCAGTTTTGTTTTTTCCCCAGGTGATCATGTCATAGGCGGCGGTGCGTCCAGACCATGTGCTCGTTCGTAGCTGTTAATAAATATTCACGAAAATATATTTTCAAAAATAGTAATAAAATAAAAGAATGCTATTGATAATTATTATAATTATAAATATTTGTAAAAGAATGCTATTGATAAATATTTGTATTATGTATTATCTGGTAATATACAAGTAATGTCGTATTTTAAACAAGTGCAATAAATAACCAGAACGTCTTCGATCGAAATTAAATTGTCATTAAATATCATTCAACACAAATAAAATACGCAATTTCATTGACCTCTAGTTCTAAGAATAGCTATCGAGGGGCGTGTCTCAGCACGCATGAACTGCCGGACGGACTTGGGATGAGTGCCCTTGTAGAATATTATCAAAGTATGCCGCATGTCGGTTTCTTCTCGGATGTATACGATTGCTGGTCATCGGCCCGGGGTCGAGTCATCGGGCGGCGGCGGCATGCCAGACCATGTGCTCTATGTTCAAACGGTTTATAAACAGCTCTCAGACTGAGATTGAAGCAAGCCGCCGGGATACCCCAAGAAAATAATTCGCGAAGAAAATAATAACACACTGCACACACATTTATTTGTTTGATGCTTAATAATAATAATGGCATTTATTTATATAATCGAGTGCTGCTTTCGAGCACAACTATATAAGCAATAGATAGGCGACCACAAAATAAAAACTCTGTTTTATACGGGCCTGCTGACCGACTCATTTTTTTTAAATTGGGAACAAAATGCACGTCCAAATGAATAAGACCATGTCGCGCCATTTTAGCATTTACTTTTATTTTGAAAATGTTAATAATGTTTAATATGGGAAGGAAATCAGTTACCGCAATTATTTATAATTTGTTTATCATATCTCAAATTGTATTCGTGATTTTAAAACACCATGTTCTGCTGTATGTACATGTTTTTGGAATCAATATATCTTGAATGAATATTATGGATGTAAATGATTTGTTTAAAGGTGTATGTTCGGGGGCTATGAAAGTATTATTATTTTTTCACATCAAGATATTTAGATATCAGAAGAATCCCCATATTTTTCACATTATGTCTGTAAAATCTTGGGGGCCAGAAATGTTCCATTTAGAAATTATTATAGGCTAAAATGTGGTGAATTACTGCCAAAGGTTTGTGTATGACAAGGATGACCTTTCATATAAAATAGAAAACATCAAGTTGAAAATCGGGCCAGCAATCGGAACATCTACCTTTAAATGTAGTGCATGTATCATATAATTATTACAACATTGTTTGATAGTCTAAAAATTAATTGATTTTTTTGTTGACTATTTGTCAGAACTTCCTGTATGTCTATTCAATGATTCACTGAATGACCACTTGACCGTCTTTTAAGTTGTGGATTACTATGAATCTATTGAAATACAAATTTGACTATTTGTAAGAACATCATGTGGGTCTATTCAGTGGTCTATTGAAATAAATATTGGCCGTGTAATTACAATCAATAACATTTCTATTCAATGATTACACCCGAATGACCACTTGACCGCCTGGATGAATTGAAGCTGTATGCAACATCTTGGATCAGTCTATTGAAATACAAATTGGCTGTTTGTATTTATTAAGCACATTTGCTGAAAGAAACCGCGGCGCAGAAAAAACATCTCCCCATTCAAGTAATCAATACGTGACCGACAGACGAGCCCTGGACGGACCCAGTTATATAAACAAGTGCCTTAAGTCAATGTGAATTGCGCATGACCACATGTTGTTGCCATCACCTACAGCATGCATATTATACATGTACGTGTGGGGAAATTACGCGCGAGATAGGCCTACTTCTATGAGCCACTGTAAATATGCGCATGCCCGCAAATATTTTAAAATCACCTACAACGTATGCTGTCAATCAAATATCACGCGCGGTATAATCTAAAGAGAAAAACCCGCGTTCTTTTAAAAACAGCCAGTGTCAATCAAATATCGCCCGGTAACATCAGAAGGTAATGAGGTTAGGTTGGTGCCAATTTGTCTCTAGGCATTGTCTTGAAAAGCAACAGTTGATTTTTTAATTTCGGATTTCAAAACTTCAATGGGTACGTGACTCATTTTTGTATCGAATAACGAATGTAATATGTTTTTTTTATTATCTGGACTGGAAAAGAATAGCTTTGAAATACACGATAAACAACACAACAAAATCAAGAGTCATCGGCTTTAAGATTATTTTATTAAATCGCGGGATGGTTCGTTTCGGATGTAAATCATTCCCACCAGATTTCCAGATCTCTGAAAAGAAACAAAGACAACATTAGTTGAATAGCAATGACTAGGTAATGGCATTTTTTTCTTCTAATGTGGTTTAGATGGTTTACAGATAACAAACTGATATGTTTTTCTCATTATAATAACTTATATTTAATACTGTTGTTGTTGCTAGATGGTGTCTATCCCCCAAATATATGGTCATGTGTTTTGAACTCACCACCCAAAAAAGGGTGGTGGCATTGCATTTTTTGTGACGAATCATCCATCTCTCTCAAAACTCTCTCTCTAAACACATGGCCATATAAGTGAATGAGTGATACACATGCTACATCAGGGTGTCCCTAAAAAGGGTGCACATGTTCCACGTCATTGCCCTCATTGAATACTCAGTATTTTGCTGTAATATTTATATAATCTTAAAGATAATTTAGTTGGCTTTCGAATTCCATTAGTTGGATTGTAATTGCTCTTCCCAATCTGACGATTTGCTTAATCAATCATGAGTACTTAAAAACAGGTTGTGCCACTTTTGAAGGAAAAAAATACGCTTTTGGAAAGTGTCATTTTTCTCATTTTTCTCATTTAATAATCAGTATTTACTAATTGATGTTTATATGAGCTTCAAGATGAGTAAATTACCTTTTAGATAACGTGTGTTTTATCTCATTTGCGTTGTCCTATCGAAAAATATGCTTCAAAGTGTTAAACATAACAGCAATTTTACACACATGGATGATTTCTTTCAAAACACTGGTACAGTTTTGATATTGTTTGCTCATAATCAAACAAGCATATCTCTGGATAACCTCAAGCAAATTTGACAAAAACAAACTGCATATGAAAACTTATAATAGGCTTTCGTATGCAGTTTGTTTTTGTCTAATTTGCTTTTAGATCTCTTAAAGCTTGTACAAACACCAAATCTAAACAGGAAATGTTTAAAGATGAAAATGACACATTCCCCAAAAAGCATTATTTTTCTAAAAGTGACACAAACCTGGTATTGAGTGTTTGTTGTTGATCAAACATATTTTTAAATTGAGAAAAGTAAACATAATCAAATAAATAGCATTTGAAAGCCAAAAAAGTTATCGTTTAGATTATTTAAAGATGACAGCCAAATTATACTGAGTAATGTGGAACCCTTTTTTAAGGACATCCTGTATAATGTGTATGAATATCAACATTAACCCCAGCACACAGGCAGGATTTGGGGGATATCAAATTAGGCCCCCCCCCCCCCCCAAAAAAAAGAAAGAAATATATATCTGTCTCACATACATTTGGTAAAATATTTATGCGATATATGCATTTTTTTATAGACAAAATAGCTCTGCTGAATGGAGACATTCTTTTTTATTGTGTTTTTGGCCCACTTCTCCACCCACCCCCTTTCAGAGCCATTTTCCCCCCCGACAACTAAAAAAAAGCAAACAAAAGCATAGGGTTATGCAGCAAAAGTGACTCTACATACTTAAATGCGTGCAGGGTATGTGAAACAGATTTATTTTTTTCTTGGCCTTAGCACGCATTTTAAAGGTGACGGCAAAGCCCAAAGCTACTACACCACATCAGTCACTCCACAAAACAACATTTGTTGTGCAATTTGGGCTACCAGTGCAATGTTGTTGTAGTATTCCAGGGTATAAATCCATGTTAAGATCAGCGTTTCAAATAACAAGGGCCCTTGGAAATTCTGGTTCACAGATCGGTGTACACTGCTGATTTGAGCACTGCTCTCATCCTCCAAACTCTGCTTATTGCTAATATGCTAATTTGCTCAATATATTCAAAATTATTAAGTATTGTTTTTCACACCTTAAAATAAACTTTTAGATTTTGATTAATTTGCGAGGGCCCTTTATGATTTAAGACAATGGGCTCAGATGGCCAGTGACATTTTGTTGCTTATTGGGAACACTGGTTATGATGTATCACTTTGACATTTGAGTGACACACATGCTGTATGTGTGGACACTATTTCTAAAGTGTATTCATATACAATACTAACTTATCCTCTTGTGTATAATGTTGTCTTTTCTAGCCGTATGGCTCATAAGCATGAAATTAACAGCTATGTTGTTTGTATAGGTACAGGATGAGTCAGAAATAATTGGCACAGATATTTCAGGTCTGCATATTCAAAACCAATGATAGTGCTAATATAACCACATATTTGGTTTCGATCAAAAAAGAATTGTTGAATTAAAACATGTATTGCGTCATAATGTTACAACAATTTCAAATAGAACCAGTATTTTAGAGCCAATCCATTGAATGGCAATAACACATTCAGAGATGCTAATCAACTAGTGAACCTCTGAAAATGTACATGAATGTTGGATACAAATTCTTGAAATTACTGGAAATAAATAGAACTGTGAAATTATGAGAAATAAAAAGCCTGAATTCAAGAAAGTAAAGTAAAAGGAGTACATAAGAATACATTATGAAATGGATTGGCTTTACAATTTGGGGCTTTACTAAAATTAGTGAAACAAGATAACGCAATGGTCAATTTGATAAATTCTTCTTTTTGATGAAAGCCAAATTATAGGTCTTTATAGTGCTACCATTGGTTTTGATATATGCATGCCAATATTCTTTGTGACGCGTATGTGAAAAGGCGCCTGTTCTTTCTGACTCGCCCTGTATGTCACAAATCAACGGTGGTATTACCAGTGCTCGAGTTATTACCAACATTTTTTGGAAATGGAATGCGCTTTAAAAGTATCCATTCGATTTTGTTGAATAAGGTATCAAACTGAGGAGAAGAAATTTGCTCAAAAAATGTACATCTGAGATTTTTGGTACCGGTCCGGGACTTTTGTTGCTAGGTGTATATACTTTCCTATCTAATATTTTTATTTAAAAAAAACTACAGCCATTCATCTTAGAAATTATCATTCCATCTAATAACCTAATGGTCTAAACTGTGCAAACCGTTAACCAAAAACCGTAACCCTAAACTGTAATCCATATCCTAACTTAAACGCAAACCTAAATAACTTGGTAATTTAGTGATGGGTGACAGTAGACCATAGCAGTTCACTCTTAAATGTAGGGGTGATTGGATAATCCAATAGAGCATGCTGCTTGCCAAAGCTTAGGCACTTAAAATTCACCAAATAAGAGGACAAAGATTGAAATCTTTGTCCTAGTTATTCTTATTTGGTGAATTTTGAACCAATTTATATTATGGACAGATGAATCTGTGACGAATCTTCACCTTTAATTCGCTAACTTCTCCCATATAAAACTATAGAAACAACAAATTGCACTAGGTGAATGAATCTTCAACTGATACATGACTAGAAAGGATGAATTTTTACCTATTTTTTCTGAGGGAAGGTGAATTTTAAGGTGAAGGTTTAAGGAGGATAGGTTCACGATTTTTAAATGTCAATTAAAAATTTGACATCTGCATTACACATTTATCAATGAAATGAAAGTATCGTTAGTTTTGTTTCCTAAAATCTTGTCAAAAATGTCTTTACACTGCAGACTACAGATATACCAGGATGTGGCACTTTGTTTCCGTTTTTGCATTATTGCTGTAGCACTTCCTGTGTTATAGCTACCTTATAGATTATTATTGGTCAATCATCATTGGTTGATCACTTTTGATCAAGGTTAAGTTTCAGTGATATATAATTTTGATAAAATGTGTGAAAATATTACAACCAGTTTCAATTTCAACACTATATGTGATGTGATATGAGAAAACCAATCGGATGTTGCAAAATGTAAACTAGAGATTATGGGTAAAATAAAAATAATTTTAAAATTAAAAATAAAATAAAAAACTCTTTTTTTTTAAAAGATTTTTTTAATAAAAATTAATTTCCAATACTTTGTGTCATCATCTTTTATGAAATTGAACCTTCAAAAACTTAAGTCACTTTTCTAATTAACCTTATAATGTTATTCTATTGAACTATGTATCTTTTTGGCCTGTTTTCATGATTTCTTGTTTTGTAGCTTTATGACATTACAATCATCATTCACTCTTTAACTTTTTGTAGTGTTTGTAGAAAAATGATTGAAACAGTTCTGTAATCAGCACAGTTTCAGCTTTCTTAAGATATAAATATCTCCAATATGAAAAATCCCACCATATGGCGGGTTTTCATAGATCGCATCACATATATTAAGAATTGTTAATGTTTTTCATATTATGAGGATCGTGATAAAAGATTAGCACTTGCCATGACCACTGTAAACGTGATTTTCATGAATTGAAAAGACTTTGAGCAATTTGTTAACCTTTGAATTATGTTTTGATGCAGTTTCAGGTTCTTGGTATGAGTATGAGCACTCTTCTTGAGTTTTGTGGAAAACACCCATTCACAAATTGTGCAGTAATTTAACTCTAGCAAAAAGACATACTTATTTAGTATGGTGGAATCATGTTGAACATAAAAGCTCACTTTAACTGAAAGAGTGCTCCCTTGTAATGCATCTGCATTTTAACACATTTTCAAACATGTATTAATTTTTAATAAGTTAATTTGAATAATTACTGCATTTATTTCAGGTTAACATAGACTGCAACTTCCAATATTTCTTACGTCGTGAGGATCTGAAACTCCTTCATGACACATACGATATCCAGTACGAAGAAATCTTCAGGAACAATGCCATCGATGCCCTGAAGGGTGCTACCACATCGTTTAGCACGACAGACTTTGGTGAAAACCGTGCAGAAATTGAAGTGGCCTTGTTTAAGGCTGTGCGTCTGAGACTGGGAGGAAATTGCTGCAAGCGAAATTGTGCGGATACTAGTGAAGGTGCGTGATTGATCAAAAGTATGGTATACGTAAAGTGTGTCAGTCGATTTGCAATATTCAGAAAACAAATGTTATGGTCGGTATAGACCATTTCAAATTGAGATCGGAAATCTTCGGAAAAACAGGTCACGTGGAGTAGGTGCGTTGCGCGTTCTTCGCAACAGTTGATCGCATTCACAGTCTTGTCCTAGTTGGTTGTCCGCCTAGTGATTTACTATGTTTTCATACACGCATGCACACATAAGAAGTAAAACGTGGAACGAGACTATTTTGGTTTTTTATCAACAATGGAGTTGACGGGCAAATTCCAAATGTATCGAGCAGACGGTAAAAAGTGAAAATATTACCCCAAATCTCTTTCATCTCACCGTTTTTGTTACTGAAATGCCGCAACATCAACTTAGTGAGGGATACAATCTATCACCAACACCAGCACAATCTACCACACGGGCAGACGGGTGAAAAACACGTTTGTTTTTCTCCGGCACATGGCCATGACCTGTCAGGAGCTGACAGGTCATGGAACCGAGTGTCAAACACTCGGCTAATCGGAACCATTCGGAACCGATCGTATATTTTCGGATTTGAAATGGTCTATGCACAAAACAAGTTAGACCGGGTTTAAATTATGAATAGTCCTTCTGAAAGGACTATTTTATTCTTTTATATCATTTGTCTGCACCATAACAAAGTCCAAAAGTAAAATTGGAGTATCACCTAATTAGGCATAATAAAATATAATCAAATCATAAAAAGTCCGTTCTGGGAGGACTATCTTAAATTTATTTAGACCTGGTTTAAAGTTAGACTGTTGTGCATACGGACCTATGAAGTTAAACTTCAAAAGTGATAAGTAGCCTCTGACAGTCGAGGTTAACCATGCATGAAACTCCCTGCGGATAATTGCTCTATAGTCTAATTAATAATTGAACGAACAATTTTAGAATAGTGTACGGACTGTAACCAAAAATATATACAATTGCAGTTTCATTTTTAACCCAATATTAAAACCATGCAATGTCAACATTTGGCATCTTGTACACTCTGTGATAAGTGAAGTGTTGACTACCAGAGGAATTTTATTGCATTATTCAATACCTAAAGAAGATTTCTTGTGTAGTCCAGCATTCTTAAAGCACCTATGGTGCCAACAAGAATTTCCCCAAAACAAGCAAAACATGTGTTAAAGTAATTAACAGCTGGAGATCGTCTGACTTCCACCTTCATAATGCATGGTGCATATGATATAGGCATCTAGGCCACAAATGAAAAGAAGTTGAATCCCAGCTAAATGTGTATTCAAAAAATAAAAGGTCTTTAAGACTGAATTGAAGTCAAATCATTTATTTACTACTTGCAACAGGATTTGCTTAAAGAACCTTGTTTAACAACATTATAAGCCTTTTATTGAAATGTTATGTCAATGGGAACCAGTATACACTGGTAACAGAAATCAGTGGTCATGTGATGAAAGTAAAGCATGCTGTTGTTGCTCAAGAAATCTTCTTTGGCATTAACAAGTCCAAGCAGTGTGTGCTATGTATGCTGCATAATGTGTACAAACTCGTGCTGTAATATGCTGCATAAGCTTAAATGTGCTCAAATACCCACGCTAGCGCTACATCAATCTCGTAGCTGCATATATGCTAGTGGGAACATGTTTGTTCAATGATTAATCTGACTATATATAGTTGTCTGCTTGATTGGAGCCATGGTGTTTATATGACTGAAGAGACCAATGTGGGAATGATATTGTAACTTACATTAAAGTTTGAATATTTCTTGATGTTATACCTTCCTTTACTCTGTTCAGCTAGGGTGGCACCTAGATCCAGAAATTCAACAAAATAAACGGAAAGGTGGCAAAATTACTTGTTCTACTTTTAGGTGGATATGCTGAATCTTAGTTTAAAACATAAAAACTTTAAGACATTGAATATTCCTTACAATTGTTGACATCAGTAACAAGAATTGTGTCAACAAGTTAATTAATTACTCTAATGTTGTTGGTTTGAAACTCTGCAATGTGTCCCTGAACCCCCAGTCTGCCCACGACTCCCCCCCCCCCCCCCCCCCCTCCCCCTAAAAAAAAGAAGAAAACCCCCCAAAAATGCTCAAACAAACATGAAACTTTTGTCTGTGTGTAAGACCTACCATACCCCACTAGGGTACATCATAAACAAGAAGTATCTTTTTTTAAATATTATTACAGGCTGTGAAAAAGACTGCAAAGCGTATGACAAGTGTACCGAAGAGGACAAGGGGCTGTTCGCTGACGTCAGATATTTCCAACTCGGCTACGTCGATATTCCAGAGACGGTTAGAGATCGTAATTTGCTGGCTCTCACACAACTGGAGGATGGAGAGAGGGAGTATTACTTACAGCAGGCCCAACTTGTTCGGATAGATACTGAGCGTATGGTGAGTTAGAGTGATGGTAATAGAATGATGTAGACAACTGTGGACAGTGGACACGGTCATTTCTTCCTCTTTTAGATGGTACCCAACACGAGTAAATGAGGCACAAGGAAGAACATATGAATAATGAGTTATTGATATTATGATAATCTATATACTTATTTTCGGTCCACCGATAGATCGATGCGTGATTAGATTGTTCAATAATATATTGAATTATCTAATCACTATCTAATCACACGAAGCAGAACTGACGCAACAATTGGATCTCCCTGAAATACGCCTGTGTATACGAGAGTATTTGATTCATTGAACAGAAGTTGCCACCCGGATGTATCCATCGCGAGCGTTGCGCAGTAGCGTCCATTTTTTAATCGCCGATATGAGTTCTGCGCAAGTACATGTAAATTAATGGGCTTTTTAACAGGGACGTGGATAAATGACCGGTGTCCGGCTATTCATCGCCAAATATGTTATTTTCAGACATTTCGTGGCACTGTTGGCCAACTCGGTCCTACTTTTAATTCTGTCCGCCAGAGGCATTAGGCCTATAACAGCTCGCAAGTTCAAATCGGGAATAGAGTTAAACTGTCTAACACCAATGGATGCAATATTGATTGTCTCTTTCTTTGGTACTTATTTTGCATGTTTTTTCATATTATATACTTTACTTCTGGTAAAACAAATGCCTTGGTGCCCTTCAAAATTGTCAGTATGTTAACTAAATGCATGCGCGCAAAAGATTTTCAGTACCCTAACTACAATTTTGCTTTGACCCCCTCCCCTTATTACAATGGTATTAATTTCATGACCCCCATTTTCTGTGTAAATATGACCCCCCAGGATATTTGGGATTTCCCCCTACCAAAGAAAATGACAGCCCCCTTATTTTGCTTTGACCCCCTCCCTTATTACAATGGTATTAATTGCACGACCCCCTCATTTTCTGTGTTAAAAAACTATGACTGCCCCGCCCCCAGGATATTTCGGACTGCCCCCTACCGAAGAAAATGACAGCCCCCCCCCCCCCTCATTTTGAGGGCTGAGCTGAACAATAGCTGTAATGTCATCCATATAAATTATGCATTCAATTTGCTTTTATACACCCATCAAAATATGTAAGTTTTCCCCTAGCATATACTAGAATATTTCCAAAAATATTTGATGGATTTAAATAATTTTCAGCTAGAATGATGCACCCAATTGTTAGGCACATTTTGATACCAAATATGTTGGCCTTGAGACAATGCAACGATAAGAAATTGTGCCATTTACCAATTTTTATACAGAAATTAAAGTGGCACTAAATCTCACTGGCTATGGCTGGTTTTGTCCATAAATTAACAGACATTTTCTTGGTGGATTTTGCACAGACAAGGGAATCTACCAATCAATTATGTGTGGCAGCATTTCAAGAAAATCAATAAGCAGATCATAATTATGTGTGTTGCAAGTTCGTCTGATTATGAGTGACATGGCAATTTGGTCCGATTATGAGTGACATGGCAATTTGGTCCGATTATGAGTAACATGGCAATTTGGACTGATTATGTGCGACATGACAATTTGGACACACATAATCAGACCATTTTGCCCGAATTGCCATATTAACACTCATACTCGGACCAGATTGCCATGTCACACATAATCAGACCATTTTGCTATGTCGCACATAATCAGACCAAATTGCCATGTCACTCATAATCGGACCAAATTGCCACTTCATTCATAATCAGACGAACTTGCCACACATAATTATGATCTGCTTATTGATTTTCTTGAAATGATGCCACACATAATGGTTTAGTAGATTCCCATGTCTGTGCACGAAAATCCACCAAGAAAATGTCTGTTAATTTATGGACAAAAGCAGCCATAGCCAGTGAGAATTAGTGCCACTTTTTTTTCTGTATACAAATTGGTAAGTGGTACAATTTCTTATCGTTGCATTATCTCAAGGCCAACAAATTTGGTATCAAAATGTGCCTAACAATTGGGTGCATCATTCTAGCTGAAAATTATTTAAATCCATCAAAAAAGTTTTGGAAATATTCTAGTATATGCTAGGGGGAACTTACATATTTTGATGGGTGTATGATCTCGTTGACTGTTAATATATAAAATATTGATCTGCAAAAAACCCAGGAGTATTCACCAGAGATAACTCTTGGATGGTTCATGGAGCCCGACACAAAAAGAAATTAAAGATCTCTCAATTATTGTTTCAGTTAAATTCAGTATTTAGTTGGATTTCATAGAATGTACAGTAATCCTTTCCACTTCCACAAGTATTGTACTTTATGCAGCTCATTTACACTTAACATTATATTTTTAAATACACTCGTCAAAAGAAGTTCCTGGACACTTAAATTAAATTAATATTTAATAGAATATATATAATTATATATATATAATTATATATATATAATTGTATATCAAAATAAGCAGAAAGTAATCCTCTAACAGCTTAACATGGAATTTAGACATGATCACTCATGCAGGGTAGATCCCATCCATTCACTTGCAAGATTGCACAAAATTGGATAATCCCTCCATTCAAATGACTGTAAATGCTCATTTCTTGCAATTTCCTTTTACGCACCTTACCATTGCTTAATGAATGTGCTCAGCCATGCATGAATGAGTACATCTTAATTTCATACAGACATGATAGAGAATTATTGTCTGCTTATTTTGACATACAATTGTTTAATTTATATTAAATATTTATGTGAAATATTTGAACTTCAATGAGTGTCCAGGAACTTCTTTTGACGAGTGTATAATGTTAAGTGTAAATGTGCTGCATAAAGTACTTCAAATCCAGAATTTCAGTGTAGTGAACATGTAGACATTTTCAAGCGTTTATTCAGAAACATAACATAGGCATGTATTGACCTAATTCATACACGACAATACAAATCATAATTTATAATTTTGTGTGTACTTTTAATATTTTTAATAACGAATAAAACAAACAAGTCCTATATCACCTGCAGTAGAAATCAGCGAACTTGTGCTGCGTGAACAACGAATAATAAAATAGTGCACACACACGAAGTGCAATTAGACACTTTCAATTCACTCCGCATATTTTTAGTTTACTGCTTTCTGATTTATTCATAACTACAAAGAGTTTATGAATCACATAATATAATACCCAACTTTTTCATAATCACTGTAATAAGGGATTGTCTGTGCTGTGCTGTTTTGCACAAAAAAACAACCACCAAACATAAAAACCTCACAAAAAGTAACTAAACTGTTAGAATTGCGTCTTCTCAAACTGTTATGCGTATGTTCAATATTTTTTACATAGAAAAAAGATTGTTTATTTATGCAAATGTTGATACCTCATTTGTCTAATTATGTTCAGTATTAACAACAGAGCATTATTTAATAAAGAAAATACCAAGAATTTAAAATTTGCCATTCTTAAAAGAGTAATCAATGGTAGTTGATCGCAGGCAATCATGACGAAATTGAGAAATTATTGGTCATAAAATAAATAGGTCGTATTCTTGTACTAAACACAAGTTTATCTTTTAAACGACATGTTTAACAAAACTCTTAAACTTCGCAATTCTCATCCCCAGAGTCGTTGTGCGTTCACTGTATACAGATAGTCAATTTATTGTGGCCCATGTGGGTTACAATAGATATGGACCGAATTCCTCAAATGCACATGTATTTTAAAACTACATGATCTGCACGCCAGCTTACACCTAGCACGGATTAGTAATCATTCAAGGCGTACAATTGGTGCACGAGTTTAGTTAAATGCGCTTTAAACTACCCCATACCAATGTTTAAAGTTATTCAGTGAGTTAGACACGTGTTTAAAGTAAACAAATTTTCAAGAATTGTATTTAGTTCTTAAAACGATGTGTTTAAAGTTACGCGCACTTAGCTTAAAACCGTGTTTAAATACGTACGAGAATACGAAAAGTATTTGTCTTGTCACTGCCTGTGCTCTGATACTAACAGGAACAAAGCCAGAGATCCATTGTAAGCGCATCAACATCTGCACAAGTATTCTATCATTACAGCCCCATAACAGCAACACCTTTTCTAATTATGAGCCTTCTTTTTATTTCCATTTTTCAATATATTTCTAGGTTGCGGAAATTGAGAATATGGCTGAGGAGGTTAACCAGAATGCAACGGCTCGATCAACGCTCATCAGATCTCGAGCTAATGCGGAATCGAGGGCACTGATAGAGCAGGCCCATAATCGTGGACTTGCAAAGATTTACACAGATCTCAACATTGCGAATCAAGAGCAGAAGGCATCGCTAAATTATATTAGAACATTGCGTGATCATGAAAATGTTTATCTGGGCATCAATTTTGATTCATTGGCAATTCGGGTGTACGGCAATACTGGGGGTTAAAATGTCATGAATCAGGCAACAGGGGAAAACCATGATCTACGGGCCTAAAAATGTATGCAATCTGTTATATTCAAAATATTTTTGACAAAATTTGATCAAATTATGAACTATTTTTTAAACATGGAGAGTGAAAAGGCTGTCTGCCCAGAGAACAGAGTATTTTGGTTGCCTAAGCTTAGGTTTCATTAGCCTACAAAATCGTTGTCATACATATATCTCAAAGCTTTCTGTGGTTTCAAAATTCAATGCGAGATACCATTTATATCATTGAAAATACTTTTTCTGTCTAAATACTTTACAATTTAAAATGTTAAAGAAAATATCTTGCATCAAATAAAAAGATGTATATTACATGCTTTAAGACTATTTGAGCACAAATCAAGTGGTTTTAGGTAGACGTAATTGTATTCGCTACAAAAACCCAAGTCTTGTTCTAACAGTGTGATAATCAATTAGTCATGCCACTGCGTAATGTGCTAACAGGATAACCAAAGATTGTCACACACATTCATAACATCATAGCACAGTGATGTCACTGTGGCGTGACGGTCCTATCCAATCAACACGTTGAAGTGATTTGTCTTAATCCCATGAGAACTACCTGCTGATTGGTTAAAAAGATGGATGCATCATTTGCTGCACCAATCAGAAACATTGTTGAAATAGTTGTATCCCTGATAAAGTTTGGAGTGAAATATATTAGAAGCAGTATTTTAATTGGTAATTCAAATGATGAATCTTGTAATTAACCAATCATAAACGCTGTTAGATAGGCGGGTAGTGCTCACATGGTTAAACAGTTTGAAATGTCCCTTTTCACATTTTTTAAAACCGTGTCTCTAAAAAGGATATGCCCAGGAGCTTTCAGATATACCTTAATTTCCATACGTAATCAGATAAGTTTTCTTTAGTTCTTTTGATAGATGTCTTCTATATAATCTATGATTTTATAATGTAGTGCGCCCTTCTTGATACAGTCCTTGCCTTGAGTGTCTACTTGAACATGGTCTCCATAAGGTTTATCGCAAATAGGTAAAAATCAATTGATTATCCTTTTTTGATTCAAAAGAAGAATTTAAAAAATCTACCATTTCGTTATCATGTTACACCAATTTTAGTGAAGCCCCAAATTTTGAAGCCAAATCCACGGCATCGTTGAATTATCAAGCCATTCCTTCATGTATTCTAATGAGGTTTGCTTTCTGAATCAGCAGATATGCCTCCTTTTACCTTTCCTTTTTGAATTCAGGCCTTTTGTTACTCATACTTTCACAGTTCTATTTCCAGTCATTTTAAGATTTTATATCCAATATTCATGTGCCTTTTCAGGTTTTTAAAAGCCAAATATGTGGTCTTTAATGTAACACTATAATTGGTATTGAATTTGTAGGCCTAAAATTTCTGTGGCACTTTCGACAAAAAAAAATTACCCATTCTTTCTGACTCACCCTGTATGGAGTTAATTATGAAGTAATGGGTCAGGAACTCCCATGATTGAAAAAAGGGTTTTGCTAGTATTATGTATATATGTTTTAGAAACAACATCGCAATACTATATGTTGTATGTACAATATCATTAATTAATTGTTGTTTTGTAAATATTCACAATTTGCTACTTGAATCATGTCTAATCATGTTATGTTTTGTACGTTAAGTATTTTGGATCTGTAAAACTTGTAACGTGTTGATCTTAATTGTCAGTCAAAATTTTTGTAGGTTACAAATTGTCTCAGGTATATCCCATACTATTTGTTTTTTATAGAAAACATTTTATACTTAACATGTTTGTAATAATCACTACTAAAATACCTAAACATGTAATAATGCTGGTTCCCTGTGTCTTTAAGCCCACACATATCCTTCATGTAATTGTCTTACTCAAGCGAGTGGACTTATGATCACCTTACTTACTATGTAGATTTAGACATTCTCAAATTCTGATAACCAATGAGAGAATTGGTGTCATGCACATATTTTGAACCTTTTCCGGGATGAGGTGGATATTGTGTTTGCAGTGTACTGTCGGCAGATTTAAGGAAAAGGCCCTCTCAGCTCTAAGCAAAGTCTGTCTGTACCTTTGGATTTGCAGAAACCACATGAGAGGGAACACAGGGAACCAGCATATCATCAATCATGTTTTCATGAAAGTTTTATGTAGCTAAAATACAAAGCACTATTGGAATGTATTTTCTGTGTATAAAATGGTGCCTTCAACTTAATAGTGACTTAAACTAATGATTCGTCCCGTTCTACAATTGGGGGTTTTAGCATGGTTTATTCCATGGCTTATAGACCATTTCAAATCCGAAAATATATGACCACCCGAATGTTTCCGATTAGCCGAGTGATTTGACGCTCGGTTACATGACCTGTCAGCTCCTGACAGGTCATGGCCATGTGCCGGAGAAAAACAAACGTGTTTTTCACCCGTCTGCCCGTGTGGTAGATTGCGCTGGTGTTGGAGATACTGATAGATTGTATCTCTCACAAAGTTGATGTTGCGGCATTTCAGTAACAACAAACGGTGAGATGAAAGAGATTTGGGGTAATATTTTCACTTTTTACCGTCTGCTCGATACATTTGGAATTTGCCGGTCAACGCCTTTGTTGATAAAAAAACAAAATAGTCTCATTCCACGTTTTACTTCTCATGTGTGCACGCGTGTATGTAAACATAGTAAATCACTAGGCGGACAACCAAATACTGTGAATGCGATAAACTGTTGCGAAGAACGCGCAACGCACCTACTCCACGTGACCTGTTTTTCCGAAGATTTCCGATCTCAATTTGAAATGGTCTATTGCTACCCTTAAAAGTAAAACCAAGCTGTTACGCTGAATGCAAGTACGCTTCCACGTTCCATGCTAAAACCTGATTGAATCAATTTTCAGATATGTGAATATTCAGCACTGTAGCTGATTTCAGTGTTTTATCCACTGTTCATGTCTTTTCTGTTCAGAACTTATAATATTTAGTCAGTATTGGTTAAAAGTGTTCATTTTTATTGAATAAGTCAAATTGTGTATTTGTTTGTAACTCTGGCTGTAGGATATAAACATACAGCTATGTTTTGAATTAATGCATGCAATACGAAACATGACAGAATATGTATTGCCGTGCTAAGATACAATTCTGCCATTCTACTTGTAATGTATCTCACAAGCTAAGTATCCCATTGAAGATTATGAGGTCCTATTTTTGTCTTCTTGACGGATCCCTTTTAGACGGTGCAATATATACCATAGATTTGAAGGCTCAAGAAAGCATGAACTGAAATCCAATCTTAAACAAATTTATATATCCGACGTAGGTGACGTAGGTCTTATCGCAATATGGAATGAGTTATCGATGAGACAGTTAACTATATTATAGATCGAGTATCTGTATTTATCGTTTAGTAAGTGTAAATACTTCAATCTCATTGGTTAAAACGTATGAAATCTGATCCATATTGTGTAAACAAGAAAGTCAAACCACACGATATATTCCATATCGTCGATTAACCGCGTTCCCAGGACCACGTTACCAGTTAACCGTGTAAAGCGATTGCTTTGGGTCTGTGGAAGAGTTGCTTAAACGCGGTTAATCGACGATATGGAATATATCGTGTGGTTCGACATAAATAATAAATGGTGGATGATTTAAACGCAAGTGACTCGATTTCTGTTACATTCTGAGGCCGAAATAGACCGCGAAAAGGTATAATCCACGCCGAAAAATAAATGATCTGCATATAACATAACCAGACATATTTTTCGCGATGATTCTGTGGACAGAGGTACGGCGCAGAGCCTGTAAAGGGTGGTTTACTTCAGGGGATTTTACGGAGGTAGGAAGGGAAGAGAATTCAGCGCCTTGTTTGAAGGGAGGTTCGTTTTCCGCGAGTGTTTTAAAAATACTTGTTTTTTGTGGGCCTTTGGACTAAACGATAAATTTGTTATCCCCTGCATGTTTACACAATACGGAATAATACCTATGGTTTGTGCCATCACATTCGGTCTGCGGCCTCATGTGATATGACATGCCAAACCATAGGTATTTTTCTGTATTGTGTGAACATGCAGGGGATAACTAATAGTATCAGAAATGTAATTGTTGCAATTTATTGATAAGCCTAACATGACTTGTCACTTGTCACATAGTAATGCATTGCAGGGGATTGTAGTTTCAATATGCCTATGACAGTCCATATCGAATAGACAAGAATATCACCTACCCACAAAAGGAGTGAATACTTCACATACTATGCACAACTATGATGACACTGGTTGGTTTCATCTTGGTTTTCTCCTTGGTGTTATTTTGTTAAATGCATTGTTACAAGTCTTGTCTATTTTGATACTGACCTTCTCTAAGTCTCTAATATGGGTATTTTCTTTTAAAACACTACAACAACATTGTCCCTTATTGAACACTAGTCCTACAAGAATATATGCGGGATTAATGAATGTGACGGGATTAATTAATGTGACGCGATCAAGCAGAATGAGTCGTATGTTGGGAATATTGATTTTGAGTTATAGGTAAAAAAAAGTGACAAATTATTATGGTTTACTTTGTTTTCTCAGTTGGTAAACTGTTTGTAACTTAAAAACTAGTAGTTCGATTTTAGTGGGTTTGGACCATACTGTAGTATTTTCCACCTGCTTTTGAATGATGGACAAATATCAAAATTCAAAACTGCCGACATGTGACTCATTGCGCTTGATCATGTCACAAATGGATATCAGTTGTGTCGAAGGTGTTATATACACAAAACGGGCTGTCAGCAAATATGAGCCATATTTATGTTGTCCCTGCAGTTTGTGTCTTTCTGTTGAAGGTGTTATATACACAAAACCGGCTGTTAGCAAATATGAGCCATATTCTGTATATTGTCCCTGCAGTTTTCCCAAAATAGGGTTTTCATACACACAGCTACCACCCAGGTTTGATTCCAACATGAAATTCACAGTTGGCTGAAACATGAGACGTTTTGGTGCTCTATTTCACATTGGTTGTAGACATCGTCATATATCCTGGGAATAATATATGAAGAGTTGGTTTCCAAAAGTGCACGGTTTTAGATCCAATGGCTGCTTTATGGCAATTTTTCTTTGGGCAAAATGAACAAAATAGTTTTCAATCGGTGACAGCGACAAACACATTGCTCTCACAAATATTCAAATATTCTCCCTTTAAATTATACAGACATGACCCGTATGACCTGTATTAATTTGGTAAATAGATGTATAGTGTTGTTGTTAACATATTAAATAGAAAAGTGAATATATATTTTTACAGTATTTATAGTGTAGAAGTTAGACAACCTTCAGATCAGAAAGTGTTTTCCATTTTACTGATTTCCTTTTGCTTGTATAATAATAGGCTGATCCACCATTAGCTCTTTTAGCTCTGGTACATCTCAAGTGTTAAGTCTTGAGCATTTCATAAATCAATCAAATATGACACAAATAAATTTGATGGCCATACTTATGTGGAAATGAACATTTCTCAACAAAAGTTTGCGTACATAATCCTGGTTAAAAATTCCCAAACCCCACTTGTGCCATCTTTAATGGACTTTGTTCTGAAGTAAGGGACACAGCTTATGACTGTGTCTGCTTATATTTCTGTAATGGCCATTATTTTGTCTTAGACATGTCCATTGACATTCTTAATAACGCATTCTAATGAATGACTCAAGATTAAATGGGTTCTTTAACTTGAGTCAAAATGGGATTCAGAGATCAACATTTTTCTTCAAGTTGAGACTTTTATGCACCATCTTTATATTGCATGTTTGTGAAGATTACTGCTATTCTGGCATTGTGTTTGATAATATATATGTCAATGGATTAATCCACAGAAGAAATTACTGATAAACCAGTTACATGATAAAGAAAGAAAGTGTAGTTTTAAACTTTTGATGTCAACATGTTGGTCGTTTGAGATTTTTATTTTACCAGGAGTATATCGTTGCTGTCCTGTCAAAACCTTGTATGTTTTCCGGCCCTTCAGCATGTAAAGTAAAACTGCCCAATGGTTATGCATAGGAAGTATTGCTTTATAGATGTTCAGGGGAAAGAACCCTTACAATATTGTAATAGTTGTGTTTTGGCCCTTAAACATGTTTAGAGCAGACTGTCCAAAGGTTATACTTGCAAAATATTAATTTATACATGCTGAAGATATGACGTTTTGACAGAACAGCGATGAGTTCCTATACCTATCATTATCATCATGCTCTTTTGTGTGTGCGCATGCGCTTGGAGGAAGTTGACTTTCCATCTTCTCCGAGTTGGTGATATTTTTCATCCGTTTTTATCACCTTTTTTGTTTACCATCCTCGCTCCATTCTACCACAGAGCGTCTTATTATATGTTTCTCAAGACTCGTTTCCAGTTTTCAGTAGTTATTTTTGCTGTTTTTCGCGAGATTCCAGGAGTTTGTACACTCAGTCCCATCACCGGAACTTTTTCAAGATGGCGACTACCACAAGCATAATGTGTTGCTAACTTCGCGGTAGACCGGGTGAACAGTATTTAGTAGGTCTGGGATTGGCCGGGTGACCATAATTGCCTTCTTCACCATGAGGATGGCTTTTGCAGTAAGCTTATTCTCCGTGATTCTCTGCATGTCAACGTTCCAGACGACAGGTGAGATCAAACCAGTTTTTCCCTCGTCGGCAAACGACGCTGACGTCACTAGCCTTGTTATTCCATTCCCATTCATTACATGCGACTCCTTGAAAGGGGCTCAGAACTTACACGTGAGAGTCAATTTACACACACAAAATCCACTCCCTTCTTCACTAAGAATTACGAATTCATACAGGTGTGATTTATTAAGTGAGCCTAGCTTTACATGGTATCATGACATGCCTTGTAAGATATTTGCACTTTCCCTCAGACTATTTCCAGCAGACATAAAAACACTGCTTGGAAAATTAAGGATGCATACTTGTGGAAACAAAAAGTTACAAATTCTGACATACCTTTGCCTAATTTACTTAGTTCAATCAGGTGACACTGAAACCAATCCGGGCCCCGACTTTCCATGCAACTTATGTAAAGAAGAATGCGATTGGTCTAGATATGCAGTTCAGTGTGACTCATGCGACAATTGGTATCATGCAGATTGTATGCAAATAAATTCTCGTGTTTATGCCGCCTTAGAAGACAGCAATATCACATGGATATGCTGCTCTTGTGGTTTACCAAACTTCACAAGTTCATTATTTAGCTCCAGGTCTACCCTCCTGTCAAATACCTTTAGTACGCTCTCGTCCGTGAGCAGCGTTGAGGACCTAGACCCTATTGCAGCATCATCCCCAAAACTTGCTGAAAACCGTAAACCTAGCACAAACCAAAGGATACACACTGGTGAAAAAAGTAGTCACACGAAGGAGACTGGCGGTAACACCTGGTCTAACAGACCAAACAAAAATGAATATAGGAAACCTAGACAAACAAAAGTTATGGTGATAAATTTCCAGAGCATCAGTAACAAAGTTGCCGAACTTGCCATTTGCCTCGAAAATCACAACCCTGATATTCTTATTGGCACTGAATCTTGGCTTTCTGAAAGTGTCAGCAACAGTGAGATTTTCCCGCCTGACTATACAGTGGTCAGGAAAGATAGACCAGTCAGCGCAAATGGTTTTAGTCATGGTGGCATTTTCATAGCCATTAAAAACTGCCTTCTTGTTTCTCACCGTGCAGACCTCGATGAAGAATGTGAGATTCTTTGGGTCCAATTGCAGTTCACGGGCGCCAAATCAATTCTCATCGGCGCTTTTTACAGGCCACCAGACTCTGATAGTGTTGTTCTGGAAAAGTTAAAATCATCCTTGTCTAAAATTAAAAGACCTAAAGGCCAATCCATTTGGCTGGCTGGTGACTTCAATTTGTCCCATATCGATTGGGAGTCCCAAACTACAAAACCCCTGTGTCCAAAACCGGGCCTATGCCGTCAACTAATTGACATTGTTAATGATTTTGGCATGGAACAGGTGGTTAGAGAACCTACAAGAGGTAAAAATATTCTTGATTTATTTTTTTACTAACAACCCAACCTTGGTTGAGAAAACTGTTATTGCCCCAGGCATTAGTGACCACACAGGTATTCCGATCATTACCATTGACGTAACCTAAATTCATTAGATCTAAGCCCAGAAAGGTATACATCTACAAAAAAGCCAACTGGGAAGAAATCAAAAAAGATTTCTCAGTCATTAGTTCTGATCTTAATGACATAGCCACTGACTTGGTCACCGTTGATGACATGTGGAAGGACTTCAGTAAACGTGTCCAAGCCACAATGGACAAAAATATCCCGTCCAAAATGATAAAGAATTCCCACAAAAATACGCCATGGCTCAATCGTAAGGTCAAAAATGCCCTGAGGAAAAAACAGAAAGCTTTCAACAAGGCTAGGAAGTCTGATCTACATGTAGATTGGGAGTCCTTTCGCACTCTGCGTAAACTTGTCACACGCATGACGCGCTGTTACTACAGAAAATATATTCGTGAAACCTGCTCAATGTCAAATAAAAAATTCTGGTCCTTTATCAAAAGCCTAAAACAGGACAATTTTGGCATCTCTGCGCTTAAATCACAGGGTAGACTTTTCTCTGATAACATGAAAAAGGCCCAACTCTTAAACCAACAATTTAAATCAGTATTCACACAGGAGGACCTGACGCAAATCCCTGACATGTCTGACGACCACAAACCCTTCCCCATCATGGCGCCTGATATTTTCATATCAGTGGACGGCGTTCAGAAATTACTGACTGACCTTGACCCGACCAAAGCCACTGGACCTGACAACATACCAGCGCATATCCTAAAGATGGGTGCCCAGGAGATAGCTCCAGCCCTGACCGCCATCTTTAGAAAGTCTCTTGAGACAGGCATCCTGCCTGATGATTGGAGATGCGCAAATATATCTCCAATTTTCAAGAAAGGGGACCGCACTAAACCTTCAAACTACAGACCAGTTTCACTTACGTCTGTCAGTTGTAAGGTGATGGAGCATGTTATCCAATCAAATATCATGCGACATCTTGACCGCCATAACATCTTGACTGACCAACAACATGGCTTTCGCCGAAATCGATCGTGCGAGTCCCAACTCATCCTGACGACAAACGACCTAAACATTGCGCTAGACAAACGACTACAGACCGACGTTATCATCATGGACTTCAGCAAGGCTTTTGATGTGGTGCCACACAAAAGACTGATGTTGAAGCTCGCCCACCATGGTATCCAAGGGCCGACTGCCTCATGGATCACCGACTTCCTAATGCGAAGAAAGCAGAGGGTTGTCATTGGGGGCGAGCACTCGGACTGGGTACGTGTCCAATCAGGCGTTCCGCAGGGCACAGTACTTGGTCCACTTCTCTTTTTAGTCTATATTAACGACCTGCCTGACAACATGACCTCCACTGTTAGACTTTTTGCTGATGACTGTGTCATTTACAGGACCATACGGAACGACAAAGACGCATCCCAACTACAAAAAGACCTTGACAACTTAGCAAAATGGGAGAAGAGGTGGCAAATTAAATTTAATACAGATAAATGCTTCACACTCAAAGTGTCATGTTCTCCAAATCCAAAAAATCATGTATACACTCTCAACGACACCCCACTTCATGAGACTAAATCGCACGCATACTTGGGAGTAGAAATACAACATAATCTGAAATGGAATAACCACATAAACAAAATAGCCGCAAAGGGAAACAGATCACTGGGATTCATTAAAAGAAATTTACACTCATGTACAGCTGATATAAAAAACCTAGCATACCAGTCACTGGTCCGCCCAACCCTGGAATATAGCTCCTCGGTGTGGGATCCATACACTCAGGAACAAATACACAAAATTGAGGCGGTTCAAAGAAGAGCAGCAAGGTTTGTCAAACACGACTACGACCGTTTCAACAGCGTGACTGTTATGCTCAAGGACTTAAACTGGAGTGACCTTGCTACAAGGCGAAAAGTCAACCGCCTCTCCATCTTCCAGAAGGCATATTATGGTCATCTATCAATCCCAGTCCAAACACTACTGCACCCGGTCACTCGCCTTACAAGAAGACTTCACAGCAAATCATTTCTGGAACTACAACCGTCACGTGACAGTTATAAATACTCTTTCCTACCAAGAACTGTCACGGATTGGAACAATCTACCAGAGAACATAGTAAACACAGAACTCGCTATACCCTTCAAAAACCAAGTCACAAAGCACTTCAAGTAGCAACATTACAAATCAACGCGCACACACATCCCGGTTCGTTTTACTCCACTAGGAGTGTTGAACTGTAACCACAAAGAAGAAGAAGAAGAAGAAGAGCTCTTCACAAGAAATATATTTCCGGTAAAGATTCTGCGAGTGTAAACATTTAGCTATGCAATTTAGGGAAAGTTATTTTGACCCAGGGTTTATGGATACCAGCAAGCATGATTCTTATCGCAAGTAACAGGGTTAGTCCCCCCCCCCCCCCCCCCCCCCAAAAAAAAAAAAGTTGAGGACCAGAGTCTGGGTCGGACGGTTTGATTTTTTTAAATTTTTAAAAAAAAATTTAAACAGGGAGATACTACACAAAAACACGTTTTAAAGATTTTTTTTGATTATTTTGTTGTTGATTTTTGTTGATTTTTTTGTTGATTTTTAAACAAGCAGATACTACTCAAAAACATGTTTTCATCTTTCTTTATTGTTAAGTGCTTCTTTCAATTTGTTTAATTTTTTTTAAAACTTTTTTTGAAAAAAAGAAATTATAATAATAATAGCGACCCTAGATTTCCGAAAATTTGGGTCAGTCGGAATCATCCCAACAAGGTCAACTAACATTAAATCGACAACAGAACTTCGCTGTAAGCACACTAGGGACGATGCTTTTGGTGCATAATTGAGATCACGATAGTATCACGCCCATCATGAATTTGAGGCCTGTACATTTAGAAACACGTGAAAGTGATATTTCTGTTGCTGTGCGAGAGTTAATATAGTTTATCGTAAAAACGATCAAATTATCTGTCCATTTTCGGAATTATAAAGGCTTTTTAATTTGCGGTATTGAAAGATAGGAAATAGTCACATATGCAGAAATGCAGAAATGTAGCTATATCTCTGAGGAAAATATTTTGGGCAAGGACCAATGTCAAGGCTTACTCCTAAAGCTACAATTTTAGACCGAACGGAGGCTATCCAGTACGTGCTAGAAAATCGCCATTTTGAATTATCTCAACATTGGAGGAAGACAGTATAAATATTCATACTTCGTATTTATCATGTCTGCCATTGGTCAATTTTGATCCCCTGCAAAACCCCACACGAACAATTTGCTCATTACGCATTAATCCCATGAAACTAAAATATCTTACAAGTTACAGAGCAATATGTTTCCTGATTACTTCAAAATCAGATTCTATAATAAGTTAGTTCTGATATCAGGACACAGGACAGTTTATTATCTGATTGGTTTTTTCGTTTGTAAATAGAATTCCATTGTTTGACACATGTTAGTGCCATTTACAGTGTTTCCGGTTACGACTGCAACTGTACACAAGTGAAGGTCCACTTCGACCAGTTCACCCTGGATGAAAACAGTAGCGTAGCCAAGGAGGTGCAGGGGAGGGGGGAAAGAGTGCCCCCCCCCTGCAAAAAAAATTTGACCGGGAAAATGAAGGCAGCGGAAAATCGAAAGGCAAAGGCAAAGAAAGGGAGAAGAGGAGACAAACAGGGAAGAAAAGGGAAAGGAAAGGGACAGAGAGAATAAAGGAAGACAGGCAAATTAGTTTGAAAATTGCAAGTTTTTCACGCCGGTATGGGGACGCAACGCCTCTAACAGTTACATGAAAAACCTTGCTACCCCACCGGGTCGAACTGGTATTCACCAGGGAAAATACCCATTCCCCCTGACATGTGACCCTGGCTACACCACTGAGCTTACACCTGTTCATTTGGTAACAGATGAAATAGAGATAAGATGAAATAGAGTTAAAGGTATATTATGTGATCTTTCCAGGGAACGCCCTCAACATAAAAATAAAAAAATAGAAAGCAGATTTTCTTGCAGATTTACATTTCTGATCATAAATCATGCATACATTCCAAGTTACAGGGCGATACGATTCTTAATTACTTCAAAATCATGGTTTTAGAGTGAAAATAAACTGTCGGAATCCCGACAGTCTATATTTTTCACTCTAAATTCACTCTAAAACCATGATTTTGAGGTAATTAGGAATCGTATCGCTCTGTAACTTGGAATGTATGTATGATTTATGATCGGAAATGTAAATCTGCAAGAAAATCTACATTCTAAAAAAAATCATGAATAGAGGGCGCTCTCTGGAAAAGATCACATAATATGCCTTTAAGATGGAGAAATCTCAACCTTGAGGATCAGGATTATTATAAAACTAGTATGACAAAATTTGACAAAATATATTTTGAGTTATCTTTGCAGAACCTAAAATGGGCCAAAAAACGTGTTTTCGCCCAGTTAATCTGGGCATATAGTTTGGCTTTCACCCAGCATGGTGCCGATTTTGGTTGACTCTGGTGGTATAAATGTACCCATTTTTGCGGCTAAACATTAACTTAGTGGCAAATATGGCAAAAACATGCCCATGTTACATCAGAATTTTGGTCGAACGAGGGAAAACGCTCTTGTATTTCCGAAGATATCGAAAATAAAATAATAAAGTTAGGGCTATTCCACAGATAGTCAAACTATCTGTAGCTATTCATGCTAGGGATCTAGTATCTGCGACTAACGTTTTATCACCCCCATTGGACCTAGTATTGACACGTCCATCTCACAACACGCTGGTTTTTACCCAGATTCCACCGTCCGCCATAAATCATTGTCAGTTACTGGTTTGGCTACCACCTCATACCGTGATGAGGCACGCGCTTTCAACAGAGATGATGTCCCAAAAAGCTCACACGCATTGTAGAAAGGACGAGCGGATATAAAAAGCATAAGTAACTCTCCGGCTAACTTTATATGGGTGAATAATACTGATGTTTTAACACTTTAGTCTCAGAGCTCATAATAACATAATCATATACTGTAACTTACAATATCACGATTTCCGTAATTGAGAAAAACATATTCGTTTGTCTAATAGTAATATACACATGGTTCGTTTCGCGTCTCATCTTCTCTAGCAGATGTCTTGGTTTATTATACTATAATAGAAAACGGTACCGATAATACTAGCATTTTAATTATTTAAACAGGGTGTAGGCCTATTATATTAATTCCGAATACGAGTTCTCTTACTCAAAGCCTACATTAATAGCTTCACGCTCAGAATCTTGCTTAGAACATTTGACCAAATAAAAGAGAGTGCTAAAAATAAAATGGGTTGGTCGAGTTTTAAAATTACA
Source organism: Ophiura sarsii (assembly GCA_035610835.1). NCBI lineage: Eukaryota > Metazoa > Echinodermata > Ophiuroidea > Amphilepidida > Ophiuridae > Ophiura > Ophiura sarsii. The sequence goes on along the minus strand of CM069442.1, from coordinate 77,254,316 downwards.
CAAATGAAATGTTTAATTTACATTGTACAAGATTACACGAATATTTATTCCTGTATATTTGATCCAACACTTGTTTCTGGCCGTAGACACCACACGCTGGGTGGGTCTACCTCATGTCGCAACTGGTCGCGATAATAAATTTCAATGCCGTTACTCGCTTGGATTGGTCAATTTTATTGCTTGCGCTGTCACACAGTTGTCACACTATAATTCATTGCTGGAGATCTTAAAAGTTTTTGCCGACCCAAATGTTATTCAAAAATGGCTCCTTTCTAATTGACAATAACATTATGAGCAAATTTACTTGGGACCAGCAAATGCTTGCGTTGCTCAGGGTACGCAAGACAATCGCAAGTACCAGTGCCTACCTGACGAGTAGTGCGGGGCATGAGCGGATCCACTACTACGTATGTTCACATGGTTATATATTCGGGGTATTGGGTAGGCACGATACCAGTGCTATGCTTTTCCAGCGTGGTGCTAGATTGGTTTCTGTTTTCATTGACTGTCTACATAGATCGATTATTTATAAAACAAAATAAATTCATTACAATTAGTATCTCATTTGTATTCTTTGTATTATTTACAAAAAACATAAGTGTTAACTGAAATTTCAATACCCCAAACTTCTCTGAAATACATCAAAGCTCCAGTTCAATGTCTCTATGATATGAAAATTCTATACAACACTATTCTATATAACACTATCAACTCAGCTAAACCAAAACGAGAAGTCCCACTCAAAAGGTATCTTACTTAAATTGTCCTAAACGTCGACATTGTATTATAGGTGACATCTTTCTGATTCACTAATCCGACAAAATTAGTTCCATAATGCATAAATTTATTTGTAAAGAATTATATGACCAGTAAGAGAAATTGGAAAGATTTACAATGTAATATCCAAAATATATCAACGTATAGTCTAAAGCTGTAGCCTGAACCAGAGTGTCCACTGTCAAAAATTATACCGTTTTTAATAAGTTCTATAAAATGTCATGCAGTGTGCTTTTGTCGAGTCGGGGCACTTTTCCCCTCGCTATTTGGCCACAAAATAAATCTTTGGAAATATGCTTCGAAACATAGCGGAACCCGACGAGCTACGGCTGAGACTCTCACCATGTCCTCAAAGTGGACTTCACCTCATTGCAAGAAATCTTACCTGAAACTGGGTTTTCCCTTTTAAAGGGAATTTTTATTATCATCATACATGGTTGGATTCATTATAAACCCTTTTCTGCAAAAAAAATGTATACTTATATAAAGATTAAATGAATATTGAAGACGTTACGGCAGTTTTACGGAAGCTGTACCTGAAAGTCCACACCCCCCTTAAAGTTTCATTAGGCCTAAAAAAAAAAAGAGTTTGATTGACCTAACCCGACTGACCCTAAATACATCGCCGACCCTGAATATTTTTTATTATTTTGAGGTAGGATTTTTTTTAATTTTAAAAAAACCAACCCAATTATACAAATTGAACAAAGTATTACAGTTTCTAACTGTATGCTTTCATTTTCGGCTATTTTAAGTCCCCAAAGCAGGCGACTTCTTATGTCATTTTCATTGGCATTTTTAACCCCGGCCCATTTGTATTTCTTGCCGCATGCATGTTCTCTCGAGTTGCAGTGAACAATTGATTGGCCCATGAGAGCTCTTTGTAGAGAGTTGCCAGTTTGATTTCTAATCACTCAGTTTATTAACCTGGTGTGTCTCTTGGGCTCATTGTTCACATTTGCTCTTTAATATATACAAAAACAAGAACCCACATATCAACAGGTTTGCATGGGATTGACTCTAGTATGGACTCATTAGGCATTATACCAGAGCAGATGATTACACATACATGTAGGAGTCAAAACTTTGCATTAGCCTTTTATTGAAAAATTATTATCTTGACTTAAATATTCAGTATGCTTTGGGAATATGTGAGTAAATACCAAACTTCTGGAAAATTGACCCGCATTGAAAACCTCCGGAAGTTTTGGGCCCTGTAAGGTAATGAAATTTCTTGGTATTGCCATTGACCCTATGTCTACTGCATGACCATTCATTGTGTGTATACTTATCTATCCGTGGAAATATTCCCGCTACATATATCTTCGAACTCGAAACAGCTACCGTGAAAATAATAACATGCAAATATATTTCTTTTGCGCATAGGTCCATGTGATGATTCTACAAATTGCCAATTTTAAAAACGTGCTAAACTGTAACGAATCATCAAAGCACGAAAAATTAATCACACAAAAATTAACACTTTTTTACGGTATTGAATAGCGCATATTGTAAATATTGTTCCCACTCATATGTGGGTCCAGTCATTTGGATATGTGTGGGTGTTTGTGTAACATTCCTACACTTGAACTTCATTTACCTTCCACTATAGTTCTATGAACCAAGTTCAATGTCAGTGGAATGTTGCCAGGATTGAGAATATGTAGCCCAATTAAAACATGCTTTTTTGATTAAACATGCCCTCAGATTAAATATGCTCTGGAGAATAAGGTCAACTCCTTCAGCCAAAGTAAATGAAGGTTTTAAATTTTACTTCTTAAGCAGACTTTAATCCATCTTCAATTTCAGCACATTCGAATTTAATATTCTACTTCTCTTTTATCGGCAACATTGAATCGAGTGGGTTCAGTAGGTCAACATTTACTAACGGAAGTAGACAGACATGGGAGTTTCCCATACATAGCGCTAGCGGTCTGTATAATATATAGACAGCACTGCTTGATTATTTCAATTTGTAGACATATATGGACCATTTGGAGCTTTAAGATGGCTGTTTCTTTGCCACCATCAAAGGGAAAAGAGGATTTTAAAGAGGAGTTTTTGAACTGTTCCATCTGTACAGAAACATTTGACAATGATCAACACAAAGCCAAGTTCCTACCTTGTCTGCACTCCTTTTGCACATCATGTCTGCGCAGTCATGCCGGCAGAGCAACAAACTTCAATTGTCCAATATGCCGCAAGAATGTAGCGCTACCAGGAGGGACTGTCAACAATTTGCCCAATAACTTTCTAGTGCAGAACCTAAAGGAATACCAAGATGTCATCAATCACGCGATTCCCTGTGGCAGCTGCGATGAAGATCACCAAGCAGTCGGTTTCTGCCATGATTGCGAATGTTTTCTGTGCCAGGGATGTGTAGATATCCATAAGAAATTAAACCCTCTGCGTAATCACAGCATCTCGACCATGGCCCAGCTGCGAGAAAAGAAGAACAAGACGTCACTGCATTATAAACGCCAACATTGCGAGAAACATCCCACTCAGGATCTAACCATGTATTGTAAAACTTGCAAGGTAGCGATTTGTGCGACGTGTGGTCTTCTCCACCACTATGGACATAATTTCATTGACCAAACGGCGGCCATTGATGATATGGTATCCGACATACAGAGATCTTCCTCGCAAGTCAATAACGTAAATCAGGACTTGACCAGAAAGTGTGCTGAAGTTGAATATCACCGGGAAATCCTGATGGAGAATTTCAACAAGATATGCGAAGATATGGAAGAATCTGCAAAGCAACTACACGCGACGATCGACTCGCGTTACGAAAAGGTACATTCCCACCTGACAAACCTGTATCAATCAGAGCTAACACAATTGGAACTAAACAAGGTGTCTGTTGAAGCTCTTACAGCTCAAATGACCAGCGCCTGTGAGTTTGCCGACAATGTCTGCGAATCGGGTCATTTTGGGCAACTGCTGACCTCACATACTCAAATCATGACACGATTACGTGAACTACAAAACGCACAGCTATCCAATGAGATTTCACAGTACAAGACTGCTTTTGCTTTCACTGATCAGCATTCTCAAGCTGTGGCTCAGATTCAAGAATTACTGCTACACTTGTACGGTGCAGACTGGCTACATGTAGTCCAATCTCAGCCTGAAAATATGCCCGTGAACATTCCAACACAGACTAGAACTACTCCAGTGAAAATTTCATCGGAAGGTAAAGGCAGTGACTCTGAGTCGACGGATTCCCAGCTGGAAAAATATAAATCCACCGAACCCTTTGAAGATATTTACGGACCTCCAAAAACACCTCCCCAGATAGACCCACGCTTCTGTACAATTGAATTCAACGAGTCGTACAACAAGCGTAAAGTCATTCAATATACAGCTACCGTGCAAGCTGTAGATGCTGATGGTCTTCCCATCACCACCGGGGGAGCAAAGGTACAAGCTACGCAAAATGGGATCACGCGTAAAGCAACAGATAATAATGATGGCACATTCACATTCAAATATCATCGGAAACATGCTTCACAGATACATGTGCAGATTAACAATAGAATCATGAAAGGAAGCCCTTTCAAACTCAAAATTGATTGCTAATAATAATAAAAAATAGTAAGAAACAAGGTACATTGGGCCCACACTTCAAGCTCAGATGGCATATACATATTCAAAAATCATTGGAAATATGATTCTCAGAAACATGTGCAGATGTTCAGTGTGATGAATGGAGGTCCATTCAATCTTTAAATTGATATCAAAAATCTTAACTCCCTGAGAACCATGAAAGTCTTTTTATTGTATGAAACACTGTCTGTAAGAGGTCAAGTATTAAATAGGGTGGATACATGTGGAGCATATAAAACCCTAACCCAGCTGTAAATGTATTATAAATTTGTAAATAATATATACTCTGAAAAACTGGCGTGAATTAAATTAACAAAGACCTTAAAAATACACTGTCTTGAACCTGGTCCCTCTCGCATTCGCGTTGAGAGTCTCTAGCAGCCGAAATACATATAGTAAATATTAACAATTTATAATGGCCTATAAGCATGATTCTAGCAGAATCTATGACAAGTGAAACTCAATCAAATACACGCGAGGGTCGAGCAAATGATTATAAATTTGATTTAAACTGATGCTAAAGCTCCATCCAGATTGCTGCAGTCTAACATCTAGTCCCACACTATAGTATGATCGGCTCCAAATTGGCGAGCAGTGAATTAGTAAAGAAGCATTGTATGGGCGCAGCAAGTGCACTATGCAACATATGTGACCCGTGTGTGCGGCCAAAATCATGCATGATGACCAATATTGCACAAGTGCTCTTGGATTACTTTTGTGTGTGGACAGATAAAACCACAGATTTCTTGCCAATTTGGAACTGAATTAACTATAGAATAGGAATCATAGATTTGCATACTCCATGCAGTGGAACATCACTATATTCTCAATTTTCTTCTAACATAACGAGGGTTTAAAGAAAGTGTTCAGCAAGCACAAGATTGTGCATTATATGTTAGTAAAATAATTATCGAGCCCAAATCGCGTAATTATATAGAACAAAACATCATACTTATTATAAAAATGAATAAAATACTGCCATCTCTCAACATGCCATTTTTAAAATTTGTGGTGATCGAAAGTCCCGGGATCAATGACGTCATGGTTATTGGTGCTCAAATTTACGCAAGTGCATTGTGTAACTATGACTTCATTGATGCCGGGACTTTCGATTGCCGCGAATTTTAACAATTGCATGTTGAGAGATGGCAGTGTTTATTCGGTTTTTAAGATAAGTACGATGTTTTGTTCTATATTACTACGTGATTTGGACGCGATAATTCTTTTTCTAACATATAATGCACAATGTTTTGCTTGCCGGACACCTTCTTTAATGCAATAAGGCTCCATCTGCAATGGCTGCCAAATATTATCATCTGTAGTAGCCTATAACAGAGCCATTTTTAGAGCTTTCTTGGGCTATAGATGGGGTGACAGGTGATGTCACACCGGGCATTTGGCCAGCAGTTACCATTGTTCTTTGCCCGGCGGTTTGTGTGCGCATCCTGTTTTGTTTAGGACCCGTGCTTTTAAAACTCGCGCCAAAGCATTATAAAGGGCAATAAGGCATAGCGGACAGTGTTGTGGTCATGTGATGTTCACTCAAGCATTATCGACAGTCCAGTCCCTTCGACCGTTGCGTTTGTTGATAAACATTGCTGTCACCCCATCTATATCCTTTGCATTATATGTTTTCTTTTATTAATATGTTGTGTTAATTGTTGTAATTTTTAAGATTTGTATATTGATCTGATGTATTGTATCTCTGTGTCTTGATATGCCAAATAAAACTTAACTTATTAACTTAACTTGACCCGTTGCTATAAACTAAAACTTAAAAGTAACACAGGAGAGCTAAGTATTTTTGCACTTACATCTCAGTTATGTTAAAAGGCAATATCTACAACAGCTGCAACATATTATACATTAAGAGTGCTCAAAGATATGCCCATGTCATCATTACAAACTCACAAATGACAGCCATTGCAGATAGGACTTTGTTGCACTAAACCCGGGGGGGGGGGGGGGGGGGGTGTGGGGCACTGACATTGGAAAAGGGTATAGGTATGTGCCGCGCTGAAGACCCCCTTTTTCACCCTCTGCTGCTAGTTCTTATGACCCCCCTTTTGAGCCTGCATCAGTTCGTAAGACCCCAATATTTGAAAATTTTGCGTTTTCTAAAACCAAAACAAATCGAAAATGTGCGTTCTTGCTGATCAAAATTGAACTATAGGCCAGTTCTCAAGACCTACTTTTTGAAAAAAATCAGTTCCTAAGATCCTATTTTTCATCATAAAATCCACTCAGTTCAGTTCTGTAGACCCCTTTTTGAGACCCTGTGCGGCACACCCCTACCCAAAAAAAAGTTGAGTGCCCCCCCCCCCCCCCCCCCCCCCCCCCCGGGACTAAACCATTGATAAAAATATCCACATGGTATTGCACCAATCTATCTTCAAGGCAATAAACACCTTCCCTCCATTTTATTTCTTTGTAATTGTGACTATCATGTCTAACTTGCTCATGTACATTATCTCAGCATGCTCCACATTCCCTTACTATGTCTACTACTGAACTCATTTATAATCCTAACCAACATTTTAAGCATGCATGAAATCTACACTTCTTGTTACACATTATAAGCCCGCTATCAGGGTTTCTTTTGGGGCTCCTAGCCTCTTTATCACATTGTGTTATTATTATATTTTCTGTATACATATTGCTGAATAAATTGAATTGAATTGAATTAATTTGTTATAAGTACCTTGTTACCACATTCTGTAAAGGATTTGAGAAGGATTTTATTGGCAAGATATTGTGTTTTAACAGTCTTTTGAGTATATATAATACATAATAACAATAAGACAATACAATTGTAGTAACAGTGGTCTTACCTTCTGTGTCAATTTTATTGGATAATTTATGATCAAAATCATTAAGGCACTATATGTGAGATTGAAATATGGAAGATCATCACTATCGTCATACTTTAACTTAATATTATTCAAAACTTTAAATAATTCAAAGAAATAGTACTGCAGCATTGTTAAATATATTTTTGTTTTCAATGCCCTCGTTGGTTTTCAATGCTAAATGCCTAATTGATCAATCAGTTACGGATTTAGCACCAAAAAAGTTTTAAAAATACACATACACCTGGGGAAAAATATAAATATCACATCTGTTTTCATGCTACACAATAAAAAAGTACAATCTTATGTCCGAAAACTACCTGAAGAGACTGAATCAAAGTATTTTCTGATACGGGTGCTATGCAACTTGTTTGTTTCCCATTGATTCTTAACACTTTCCACGCGGCTGTTAGTATTACCATATACAAAACAGATTTTTCAGAAGCCTTTCCCAACTTTCAAAGTCTTGTCTCATGAACTGAACCAATAGTAGGCATGTTTGTACTTATTTTAATACATTTCTCATGGTGATTCCAAATATGGGGATGAGATTTTTGAAAAAAATTGTGAAATTTTGGTATATAGGCTACTGTCGCATGGAAAGTATTAACCATCATTGTCATTATCTGATGGCAGTTTTCATCAAAATATTGAAAAGTTTATTTTTAAAAAATTTTTACCCTACATACCAGAAACAAAGATTTTCTATAATTTCATTTAAAAAGAGTTGTACATTAAGTTTATGGGATAAAGTTGTGTGCTGTATACTATAATTGTTGATTAAGCTTAAAGGTTTTACTCCGTTCAAGTCGTTGAAGTAGACATTAGTTTTGAATAGAGGCGGGTCAGTAATTTGTCATAACTGCCATCTTATCAGTATAAGAAACCTGCTACAAATTTTTAGGACATCAACCAGGTCAGATATCATTTGCATATGAATGTATCTATTTTAACTCTGGGCAATGTCATCAGAGCGTATCTTAGTAATCAACACAGCATTTACGCTTTTGTGTCAGGGTTGCATGGGTACTTCCGCCTGCGCATTACAAATTGGAATACACTCTGCACTCACTGCACAGAGCTAGAGAAATGAAGTATACCAATCTTAGGGGAAATACAAATGGTAAATATACCTGAAAAATCCCAACAGCCTCCATTGATAAAATCAATTATTTCTTATAGTAGCCGAGTGGCAAGTTAGCGGCGAACAATAGCCGTAGTTCAATTATCACCAAAACGAACTGCGCAATTTTGAACCGCACAGTTTGGGTACTAACACCGAGTTACACTCGGTGTTAGTACACACCGAGTTGGTTTCAAGAGTGAAATAAGCAAATAACGGTACTTCCGGGTTGAGATTTGCTGTACTAAACGATAACTTCCGAATTCAGCACCTAGTTTCGATATGATCACATCGAAACTAAGAAAATCATGAAATTTTATACGATAAACAGCGAATGTTGGTAAACTGTTTCAGATGGTAGTTAGTATATATGCCTAAGTATTACTTTGATGCAAAAAAACTGATTTCCAGGATAATTGAGTGCGCACTCCCATACGTATCTCTCAATGCCCCTTTAAGGCCTAATAATACTCCTTATAAGAGGACCTGCCTTACAAACTTATTGAATCCAGTCTATGACATCTACAAGCAGAGCATTTCACATCAGCATTCAAGTTGCCATTTTACAAATTCGTCGATATCGAAAATGAAAAATGAAATGCGTCAAAGTAGTGTCTACATTGATATGCCAAACACAGCTGTCTTAAACAGCGAAATTACACAATTTTCATGTATTGAGATAAATGAGGGTTTTAGCCCGGGGAGGTCAGTGAACATACCCAGCAGGTACGCATCCGCGTCCAAAAAAAACGTCGAAAAGGGTCCAAATTTCACCACACGACGTCGTCTCAGAAAAAGGGGTACTTTTTAGGGGGCATCGCACTTTAGGGTATCCATTACAGCATCAAGGTATCGACGTTTAGGGGTTCTAATTGCCGGGCTAATTGTTGTATGTGTGACTTTTCAATAAACATGCAAAATGTTGAAAATAATCGTCAATATTTCCCTACTTTTTGCATGCATTCTACATCATGCATATGAGCACTACTATATTACGCCATTTAGGGGTGCATTATTGAGTTTTGGTAACGCCGTTTAGGGTAGGGTTTGTATGTGTTACGCCATTTAGGGGTATCAAAACAGTGTTCTGGTTTACGCCATTTAGGGTCCATTTCTGAGGTGCTTGGACGCGCATGTGTACCCGCTTGGTATGTTCACTGACCCCCCCCCCCCCCCGGGTTTTAGCAGCTATTATTCTTAAATCAATTTTACGACATGACTATTTAAGTACATTATAAAAGTCATTTGAAGTGAGAGCAAAATTTGGAACCATTGGCATATTGTCCATTTATCCATTCATGTGCGATCGCATTATATTTTCGTAATAGGTTCCCTTGATAGCTCAGTAGGTAGAGGGTTCACCTGTAGAAAGAGAGGTACTCAAAACTTAACAGATCCCCACCATTCTATACCCAAAGATATAGGCCTACCTCGGCATGTAGTGCTCAGGATCAGTGACTTATTTCGGGATCAGTGACTTGTATTAAGACGCGACGTATACACGGTATACACGGTCTATAAAGTTCTCAAGATGGTTTTTCATGACAATGTTTTGCTGCATTTACACCTGATTTGCCTCATTATGTGTAATGTGTCTTTTGAAACTAGTATTTGAGTGGGTGAAGGGATAATCACACCCAGGCGGACCATTTAAGTGAGCGACATGGCCATTACATGATTAGTGGTTGCAGAAAGTGTACTGTCAAAGGTTCCGAATTTTGATGTTGGATTAGAGCTCAAGATGATGCGGCAACATTTGTCTTAAACACTCAAAATAAAATATCAAAGGGGAATATGAAACATCTTCTTATAATCTATCATCCTGTGAACTGATTCTTTATGACGTTCAAAAATAAGGTATTTACGGACATTTTCCATCTGATTTTGACACCGTTTCATCCCGTTCATGTCAATTTTCACTCTGATGTAGCTGCATGTTTTCACACATTTCAGGGTAAACTTGACTTTATAAGTTACTTAATTGGAAAAATATTGAATGGGAGGGATATATACTTCAATGTATCTTAATTGATGAAAGGTCTTGTTTTGATTATATTTCGACATGAATAAACGCTTCTTATTTTTATCTACACAATTTGATGAATTTAATTTTGTGTGTTTACCGCAGGGCGCCCTCGCACTTGGGGTCAAATTAAAGTTGCCTTTTAGCTAATAGGAGTTGATGCATAAAGGCAAACAAATTAACAAAAATCTGGATTGGTTTAGATGTAAATTGCAAGAATCAATTCACAAATTCTTGACATAAATTAAGCCCTGATATGAATAACTGAAAGAAAGACAATAATGTTGTCAATACTATAATAAAAATATAACATTTGAAAATTCTGGCAAGTAAATTGTGGATAAGGTACATGTAAATTCAAAAAATAAGATTACTTATTTTTGGAAAATTGAAGAAAACACTTTCATAAAACACATTTTACTCAAATAAAAGTTATTCAATGCACTTGACGATTTTAGGATTGGAAGAAATGTACACAAATCACCTGAAAAGTAGAAGGCACATGTAGAGCTATCTATCATAATGTACTGTATAACCAACTATTGTCTTTCAAATGGTCTACCATCTGATCTCCAAAATCAATCAAAATAACAAAAACAGCAGCAATAATGTTCAATCCAAATTTAGGTCATGCTTTTGAATATATAGGCTCCAGGTAGGCATCAATTACATGGTTCCATGAAAAGTGCATCATATATTTAAAAACAAGACATTCTATTCTACAGTGTAATTGATGCAACTCTGAGACTTAACAGACACTTTATTCATGCTTTTTACAAAGTCTGAGCGATCCCTATTTGGGTGAATGATAGCATATCAGGAATGAAGCCTTTTTAAAATCTGTTATGAAAAACTAATCGAAACTAACAAAAACAAACACAAAATCCATTAACAAAGAAGGCAGCAAAGTACACATAAAATACCATATATAAATTAATTTTACATTCAATAATCAAGTATATACATGTAATTCATTAATCAATAATTATAAGTAAATGAAAGTAACATCAACATAAACAGTTTTACTACGAAGTACAAATTGTGAACGCATATACTTTTGAATTAAACAGCAGCCTCAAATCACTGTATTTATAATTTTTTCTCATCTAAAGCTGGTTTATTTCTATGATCTGGCTTTAAAGATTTCAATCTAGTTCATGTTTATAGAAGCATACACAAAGCATGCAGTACCGTATTTCAATAGAGGCCCTGCATGAATTAATCGTAATGTAATGTAATGTAATGAGTAGGTGACGTTCAGTGCCTATATGCATCTGTTAACCCTATTAGGTATTGACTAACTAAGAAAAATAATAACAAATAATAACAATTATCTCTGATATTTCAAATAATGGTGGCAAGAATAATAACAAATCTAACAAAATCATTGGTAAAATAGTTGTCTGTTTTCTTGTAATACAACAAAAACTCATTGGAGAAAGTAAAATTGATACAAATTTTGAAGCAATGTATCTGTGCTGGATAAATATAGGCCTATATAATATGTATAGTATAATCTATTTTTTGTATTTACAGATTTATTTACATAGTTTTAACATGTCAATGTCATGTTATATTGCATAGTTGTTGCATGTTTTTTCTCTACAATTTGACCCATAAACGAGTATATCGCATGGATTATTAAAAAAGTAACCTTTTTCTTGAAAATGGTAAACTGTAGACCCCTTTAAACCCCTTTTCGCACAACACACCCTATGGTCATGCATATTTCACTTCAATCTATACCAGGGACACAATCCTTCAAACAATGTCTCTGAGTGCAACAAATGCTGTATACATCTTTCTGACCAATCGGCAGGTAGATCTCAAGGGGTTAATGCTGCATAAATAACAGTACATATCTGGCAAGAATGCATCTAAACTTGCATATGAGCTTCATGAAATCCGTCGTCTTCATTGTCCAATGCTGCACGCTTTAATGCTGCTTTGATCTATATATATGACATATCTGACAAGAATCCATCTATACTGGCATATGAGCTTCATGAAATTCATCATCTTCTCCTTCTTCACCTTCTTCGCTGTCCAGCTGTTAAAAGAACAAAAGGTTTGAGTTTTATCAACCAATGATGATTTTGAGCAGACGATAAGAGCTGTTTAATGTCAAATGAATCATAACAAAAAGTCCACCTTGATTCAAAATTTGGCTTAATTATAGAATACCTCTATTGAATCCTTCTCTCTGTGTTTATGTATTATTCATTAAAAGTCCCCGAGTGGGAAAAGTATGTTCTCAAAAGAATTAATATTTACACAATTTACAAATCAAATGAAGAAAACCACTACCAGACGACTGCATAACATGTTATTTTTGATATATTGGAGAGCTTTTGAAAAAACACCATAAAATGAATATGGCCATGTCACTTACCGCTTCTAGTTCTTTTTTGGTGAATAATCTGTTCATTAGTTGTCTGGTAGGCACAAGTAGCATTAGGAAGAACGGGAATGATATGGCAGCTTTGGTACTTTTGATTATTGATAAGACCGCGACACATATTAGCTGAATAAGGGTATATAAGTGCATTCGCCAGGTACGCACCTGCAGGGAATAAAACAAGACATGATAAGTACAGATTATACCATATTTTAGCTAATAAGGTGATAAAGAGGAAACACTCTTTTCTACAGGCAAATGAACCTCTCAGGTACGGTCGGTCAGGCATTTCTTTGTTGTTAGGACATTTTGGTGAATTTCTAGCAATTTTCAATTTTTGAAACTTGGGTCGATCGGGCTCATAGAACAGGGCTTTTTTCCCGTAGCATAATCAAGATATTTTTAAGTCTGGTAGTTAGCATGAGGATGAACAGGAATGATATAGCAGCTTTGGTACTTTTGATGACTGATAAGACCACCACACACAAACATTAGCTGAATAAGGGTGTATAAGGGCATTTGCCAGGTGCGTTAGTACTTTCAGGTGTAAAACAAGATAATGATTAGATGTAACTCAAGATTATAAGATTATATTTTACTTTATCTATTATTCAAGACTTTTTTTAAAATTAATTTCAAAGTATCAACATTTCAAATCTAGACATGAATTTAAATATTTCTTCACAAGGTTGAATGTTTTTGTTACATTTAGTTTTGCCAACGAAAGATCTTGATCTAATCAGATAAATTACAAAAGAAAAACTTGAAGCAACATGCAGCTGATCTCGCATTAAAATCACCATTGACAGGGTTTAGATATGCATGTTTTAAGGTTCTTTGCCCCAAAAGATTTGGTGTTTATTTTATAGTTATTTTTTATTTTATAGCCATCTCCACAAATTTCACTCCATTCACTCTACTACAAATTTGTACTATCTCCCTCTCCTCTTGACGATCACCAAAACTGAGGATTAAATAAAGCCGTTCTATACAAGTGACTTACCCCTACAACATAATGTGCATCTGGGTGGTGCTTGGGAGGCATGGCAAGTAGAATTATCCTATCCACCATCTGTATTCCTTTAAGTGAACTTACTCCCATGTAGAGGAAGACACCAAATAATACTGATATTGGTATTCGATTAATCAGAGGGGCCAACGCTATTGATATGCCTGTAACACAAACACATTTTATGTGAATAATAAGGAAATGGATACCTGTTTGAAATAATTGTAGAGCAATCTTTCATTTATCCATCACTGGAATCCAATATAAGCCTAACGCTTATATAACTGCAATCAAGGTCATAACCAGTTGGAACACCTTGATAATAATTACACTTTAATGTCTCCCTGTTTCCGCAAAATATACACTATTGAAAAATAACTGTCTTTGACAGAGAGCTTGAAGGCTTTGCTTGACCTGAATACCCCCCCCCCCCCCCACCCCACCCCCACACCGGGCAATGTTGACCCCTTCCAGTATTCCAGTATCCTGTAACCCCAAAGAATGTTTCAACTTTGAACGAGGGGGAGTTTTTAATGACACACCCAAAAGTGCTAAGAGTAAAAGCAAGATATACCAACAGGATGTGGAGAAACAGGTAATAACAAGGGAGAATAACGCGATAAAACAGATAAATAACAAAAAAACAAAAACAAATGAAAATGCACTGGGACAAGCAATGAAAATTGCTGTGCAATAAAACAACAAAGATATATCTGAGACTACTCAGGATATATGGTAACAATAAAGTTATTGTTACCATATATCCTGAGTAGTCTCAGATATATCTTTGTTGTTTTATTGCACAGCAATTTTCATTGCTTGTCCCAGTGCATTTTCATTTGTTTTTGTTTTTTTGTTATTTAGCTGTTTTATCGCGTTATTCTCCCTTGTTATTACCTGTTTCCCAACACCCTGTTGGTATATCTTGCTTTTACTCTTAGCATTTTTATATTTTCGAGATATCCTCTTGTATCAGTTTTCTGATCCTTGGTGTGTTTTGTTCCTGGTTCCGTTGGATTCATCTTTTTACATTTTAAACACCCAAAATTGTTCCAACAATATTGTCCGATATATATTGTTGTTTGACCTTATATACTATCATGAAGAAAACCATATTCTCATGGCAAAGTAGAAATTAGTGGAAAAAATAATTTGAGATTTAAAAAAATCAATTAGTTTTAACAATAATACGAAAAGTGGCACTCCTTACTATCATGTTTTGACCGTTACCTATAATTGCTCTTCTGATTTACTGCCCTGTACATAACCCTACCTTAAAATAATGTATTGTTTTATATAATCCTTGTTCCTTACCTACTAATATACTGACAACTAGAGCTGTGACCCTCTGTTCCTTGACCCTGAGTAGCCTTGGCTTCTCTCCAGGAGCATTGTTCTTAGTCCACACAGTCAGACTATTCAAATGTGTGACCGATCTTACAGTGGCCGCCCATACCCATGGTAGGCCTAGTAGGCCGTTGATTGAGGCTAGTCCACCTAGGAGTAAAAGGTCCAAGTGGAATCCCGAGCCTTTCTTGAGTTTGTTCTTTGGGTTGTCTACTATTAGCCTGAAAATGTATAAGGAAAAAAATTATCTTTGACTATCATGCAAGACCAGAGTTACTATATAATGATTGATAATATAATGCAACTGGATATAAGTATTCGTGGGGTTAAGATTTGAACCAACCAAAGGGAGGGGTTCAAGATAGAATCAAGAGATGTTTGTATGATTTCAGACAATTGGTGACACACAAGTAATATAACTTTGTATCCTTGACTCATCCATCTTGACTCATCCATAAAACCAGCCGCTACTCGGTGTGTTTCCTAACCAAGATAAAGATAAATGAAGCTATACAATGTTAGAAAAAAAGTGTTCGAACATTTTGTAGGTGTAATTTAAAGTGTTCCCCCTTCCCCCCTGATCAATGTTGAATCCCACAATGTGCCCACCATCAGCACAGGGCCTCGCAACATGAATCGTGGGGGAAGGGGGAGGGATATGAGTAAGGGGATACCTAAGGCTACCAGAAACAAGTCATGATTTTCATGTGACTCAAATAGCGTGCCTGTTATGGTCCAAAAAGCATGGCAATTAGGGTCAGTGTCCGAACACCCTTTTTACTATGATTGTAGGAAACATTGATGTCAACTCTGTCTTCTCTATGACCAAAAAGATATATTAATCCATCTTAATATTTGGAATCATGATGGACTTTTCAGCAGAATGAAACCCAGAAAACTTCAACTTAACAAAGCTGCATATAGAACCGTTACTCCTGGCTGGTAACTGGCCTCAGGAGAATATTCATACTATATGATATCAATACATACCCATCAATCAATGTCTCCATAAACATGAGTAGAAAGGCAAGGAAACCTGGTATAATGGCTGCAAATATCCAACCAATGTGTAAAGAGTCCTTAGTACCGAGTGGGTTAACGAGCCAGCCTCGTTTACAGGTGTCGGTCGGGGTCAGACCGTCAGGAATGTGTATTTTCTGTATCAAAAGATAGTATAAAATACATATAACTATTACAGTTTGGTGAACATCCTAATTTATAGGAACGAAAAGTTATTAAAACAATTTAAAATCATCCGCTTCTAGTTCTTTGGGATTTGTAAACTTCAACAACAACAAAAATTCTTCAAATATCTTGTTTCATATAATTCTTTTAAATTCGAAACATAACTAAGTAATACCATTTATGTAAATTTGCTCTAATGGTAGACACTAAATACACAATTTCTGTTCGAAAATTTAGCACTCTATATTTTTAGAAATGTTCACAGCATGCACAATATGTAACTTAGATGATATTGAATGAATAATTGAATGAATAAAAATAGAATCTTTATTTTTACATTGGTAAATTAAAAGTATACACGTTGGCCTGTGAGCATTTTGTTCAGTATATTCCCTTTTACAGCCTTTTAAATAATGACCCAATAATAAGTTGAGCTATGTCGTATATGCCTGAAAAATGCACCTAAGGCATAAAACAAACATTGAAAAGAAATGAAAAAATTCTGGATTTCTATGCATTTTGCGACCTAGTTAGTAACTTTTTGTTAGAAACTGATGAGAAAAAGAAGCCAGTGGCATTAGTCGAACAAACACATATTTTCAACTTTTGGTTTAATTGTTTAATTTTTTGTATGATTTTAAAAAAATCAAAATGTTTAATTCTTTTGAAAATTGTCCCTTATTTGTTGAAAATTTGTAGAGAAAAAAAATATTTTCAAACATTTAATTGCCTCAAAATGTCTAATTTTGGCAATATTTAAAAAAGAAAACAATCTTCCCCACCCTCGAAACCAATTAAGCAACCAACCATCCAACACCATGTGAATGGTCACGGTCTGCCTAACATAAGAACTTTTTTTCTGAAAACACTCCCCTTACCTCAGTATACACAGTTGGGATCCCCAGACTAACTCCAACCATGATTATAATGGCTATAGATGTGCCAAAATCACCAATCATTTGTCTACTCTGTAGGTTTAAAAAGAACAGAATTGTGATGATTTATGTTTAAAGGTATACAAAGAATCAATACTATTGTCTACTAACAGTCATTCAAAACCATCTACAGAAAATCAAGCCCACAATTCCTTTCATTATTTTAGCGTAGCGTAAGCTTTTATTGCATATTGCGTGGTTTAGGTACTGCTTAGTTGAGCCTGTGGTCAAGCTCCGCCCTACATACCCTTAGCCACAATAAAGCATGTGTTACAAGACTGCATGGTGCCTTTTTAAAAAAAATGGCATTACAAATTTATTGTCCATTTCAATAGCTTTGAATTGAATCTATAAGACGCATGCATTCATGTGAATATCTCTTTTCTGTATTCAGCATTATATACAATGTGCTCAAAGCTGAGATAAGAAAAGCATAATCTTATAATATACTGATAAACTGCTTATACTTGAACTGAACTCAATGTATCCATATGTGTTGCCTTACTATTGGGTATGAGATACACCCCTTGATACCTAATCATCAGGCGTTATTTACACCATTTTTCTTATTATCAACTTATTTGTCGTTGATATATATCCATGCAATAGTTATAGATCTAAGATTTTATTTTGAATTTATTGTACTTTCTGCCTTCGGGAATTTCATGGGTCAAAACTAGCCCCAGAATAAAGTACTGAAGTACCAAATCTCATTTCAGAACAAAGGAACACATTCTCAAATCACTTGATTTAGTTTGGTACAATACCTTTTTTCCCAGGAACTTGCTGCTTCTGACTATCTTGAAAAACCAGGCGAGGAAGAACGTCCCCAGCATAAGTATGGTCGACAAAAGCGCTGTGTTTGGCTGATGCTTGAGAGGTTTTGTAATAGAAGTGCACTTTTTGTAACCATCAGTAGCATTAGTTACCATGAGCATGGTTGCTGTGTTGAAGTTCCATGATTCTGTGACTAGTTCTGTGACGGTCTCAAACACAGTCTCATACACAGTCTCATACACAGTCTCTGGCTCGTACATGGTAGTGTTTTCCCATTGTGTAGTGTTGGTGTCAGACCACGTGGAGTACGAGTATCCATCGCAGTAGCTTTCCACAAGGGGGTGATATACAAATATCTGCAAAAGATGGGGTGGGAGGGGGAGAAAATATTAAATGTTATTCTGAGGACACTATTGATGATCAGATGAATAATGATCTTCCAAATATAATAGATTTCAATACAAAAACAGAAACATTGGTTAGGTGGCGAAAAAGACCCTGTACTAAAGACCCAACTGACTCTCTTCTTGTTTTTAGTTTGAGAAGAAAAAACAAAACAATTTTGTCACCAAATGTTTGAAAAATAAGAAATGAAATTGAATTGTTTTTAAATGTTGGATTAAAATAAAACTGTTAAAAAACCCATAAATAAACAAAAATCTCCCGACCGACCGTTCGCCAATAGAGCAGGTTTTTTGTTGCCACCTTATGACCAACATAAATCAATTAAATCCACCAAAGCATGATCTGCAGCCCGGCCAGGAACCTTAAGAGTTTGCCATATACCATTACATGTAGAATAAAATGACATTCCCATAACCTTCAAAGTTAACTGCATCTTAAGTGTACATCCGAAAATAGGTGGCCGAAGGCTTACGATGCCAGGGGTAGTCTCCAACAAATTACTTCTCTTCTCTTTTTCATTCAAAATGGCCCTAATTCTTCATATAGTATATAGCTAGGGGTAGGGAAAAAACGATATTGCATTTTTCCACCCCCTATATATAGCTTATACATACCTTGTAAAGTTTCTTAAAGACCTCCTTCATAAATAGTACTGCAATCAGGAACGCAAACACTTCCTCTGTAAATCTGGTGAAATAGCGGACCAAAACGCTGCCCTCTACCGCCACTGTTACAATAGTGATGAGGAATATCCAAACACCAACCCAGAAACGAAACGGAAGGTATTCAACACCACTGTTTTTGCAGAACTACAAAATAAAAATATATAGATATTCATAGAATTACAGTTGTCACATTTTCTTCCTAAAATATCATAGTTGAAAAACCAAAATCAAGCTGAAAGTAAAAGAAAGTGCAGACATTTGGACTATGAAAACAAAAAAACCTGAACAATCTCAAGCCAGATACTTACAAGATACAAAGTTTCTTCAAATACTAGAATAGGTCCGGTGACTCCTATAATGGTGAGTGGTTGCCCAGAGAAGATGGAGAATACTATACCACAAAGGGCTGACCCTATCAGCATCTCAGACACACCCATGTAGTTATCAGTACTGGCACCTGTAGGCAAAGGAAACATTGAGAGATGTGGTCAAATAACACAAATTTGTAATTACATAATGATATTATAATTAATAGGGGGATTTGATTAGCTGAATTCCAGGTTCTTCAAACCAGGCTTTCAAAAGATATTAATCAAGGGGGACTTGTTTGTAGTTAATTTGGTAGGCCTCATATTTTACTGGTGGGAGTTCAGCTGGCACTAAAAAAATGATAAAGACCCCTTTTTCTCCCCTGATAGGATTATATCCAAAAGCACACCGCCTGGGTTAAGAGTATTGTCTAAATGAATATACCAGGATTATTATCTTTTTTGACTCACCCTGTATAGGGGGGGGGGGGGGGGGGGGGTGGAAAAATTGCAATCTTGGTTTTTTCCTACCCCTGTATAACATATAGGGTTGGAAAAATTGCAAATATGTTTTCTTCTTTTCCCTACCCCTGAATAGACCATTCTTTGTTAGAATAATTCCATCTAGTCTTTAACACCAAGGGAAAAACTAAACATACTTGCAAGACTTTTAAAACAAATGGACTTGCATAATGTACAGGGTGAGTTAAAAACTCTGCAATAGAGGAAAGAAGCCATCTTGTTTTCAAAACCAAGTTGAAGTTCGAACAATTTTTAAACATGCATAATATAGCAAAATGCATCTCTTATTCAAATTTGAAAACTTGAGTAAATTTGTGATGCAATTGGAATTTAATGCATCCTTTCTTGTTTACATGGGAGTTAACATAAACAATTTACCACACCCATGCTTTGAATTACTTATAATATTCTAAATTTGAATAAAATAATGAAATTTCCAAATTTTTGTTGGCAGAATATTCAAATATGAAAATGCAATGTGTGCAATTTCAATCACTGTGCTCGTGGACAAACACTGAACTGTAAAAAGGGTCACTAAATACAAACGGGAAATGTGATTGACTTCATTTTTTCACATAAAGTTAGGAACAAATATGTGATGCGATCTGTGAAAACCCGCCACATGGTGGCATTTTTCATATTGGAGATATTTATATCATAAGAAAGCTAAAACTGTGCTGATTACAGAACTGTTTCGATCATTTTTCTACGATCACTACAAAAAAAGTTATGAGTGAATGATGATTGTGATGTCACCCAAAGCTACAAAACAAGAAATCATGAAAACAGGCCAAAAAAGATACATAGTTCAATATAATAACATTATAAGGTTAATAATAAAAGTGACTTTAGTAAGTTTTTGAAGGTGAAATTTCATGACAGATGATGACACAAAGTACTGGAAACTAATTGTTTTAAAAAAAATCTAAAAAAAAGAAGTTTTTTTATTATTTTTTTTAATTTTTTATTATTTTTATTTTACCCATAATCCCTAGTTCACATTTTGCGACATCCGACGGGTTTTCTCAGATCGCATCACATATATCATTCTTGCAACGTTTAAAAAGTATCAAACTTCAACTTGGTTTTGAAAACGAAAGGGCTTCTTTCCACCTTTTTTTTATTCACCCTGTATAACACTTACTAAGCACACCACCAAATGTGATGACAGGAGCCATGGCTGCAAAGAACATAAAGAAAATGGCCGCTATACACTGCGTGTTGAGAGCATCTGTGAAGTCGCTGACGAAGTATGGACATCGCCGCTTGATGTCGTTGATAATACCTCCGAATGGTACGCCGGTGCGTATCAAAGGGTTGATATCTTCCACTTTGTGTTTTTTCTTCCTGTCACCTGAAACATAATTGAGGGGAGAAAAGAAGATATCATGATATAATAAAGAGTGGATTTGTCAAAAATGCAGTAATGCATAGTTCTTAGGTTTATATTGTGAATGTGAAGACACATTTGTCATGTTTTGTTACATGTCTACAGATAGTTAAAACTAGTAGATCATATTATAAGGTATGCAAATATAGATGGATGGACACAGGTGATTAAGTACAACTTACATTTTTGAAAAACTGAAAACAATTTTAAAACATTTGATTTTTGATGTTGAACATTTTGAAAACAATATGCAGCCAGCCCACTCTACTTAAAAGGTTCATCAGCCTATTGTACAGGGTGTTTTTCTTTGATTAATATTTGGATACGGGTTTCATACCTGTTATATCCCTCAATAACAAAATGTTACCCATCTCACTCACCTCCATCGATAGCATCCAACAGAGCCTCTTCCTCCTCGTCGTGCAGCGCATCCAGATGTTGCCATCGCTCTTTCATCTTGAGATTCTGCTGTTTTAGGATTGGCAACAGCAGATCCTTGTCCCAGTCGCCGGCCGGTAACACCAGGCTGTCGTCGATGAATTCATTCATGGCCCGAAGCATGTCTTCCATATTTTCCGCTTTGTAAGCCGTCTCATGGAAGTGCTAAAATGGGTGTAAAGTATTGGGCAAATTATGAAACATTGGCTCTGTATAGTCATGGTTGTCTTTCCCGCAGTCTGCGATGCGATAAACAACTGATACCATTTTCAAAACTTGTGATGTATACAAGACAGCACAACAGTTTTGGTGGTTTTTTTTATCAGAGGGGAGGGGAAGGGGGATGTTATAACATTTGTGAACTTAAGCCTTAGAAAAGATTTTAATATCAGACCTGCTAAAATTGGAAAACAGGAAATCATACTCCTTCACAGGTGGGGTTTTATATCATTACTTCCGCCAATTCTTCAAAAAACTTACAGAATGCGTTAGTTTCTTAGGGAACAGTTCCATTTGTACGCGATAAATTTATCGCGACTGTATCGGGGCCTGATATGTTTTGGACCCGATGCTTTTCAAGTTGATACGCGATAAAATAGTCATCAGGCCACGATAAAATAGACATCGGGGCCCGATACGAGGCCTCTGCCATACCCTGGGGTATGTTTAGCAAATAGAGCGGGACATTGTTTAGCAAATACACGAGGATAATACAATTTACGTTAAACATCCATAATCAATAACATTATCTCTAAAAACATGAAATGCTGAATTTGTACCTTACAACTAGAATAAATAACCCGAAGCTCTATTTACATACCGACCACTTATCTTTCGTTATATTTAAACAAGCGGTAATACGCTACTCGATTATATAAATAATCCTTTGCTACTCGCAACTGTACGCGATAAAAATCTCATCGGGGCCTGATAAAAAACTCATCGGGGCCCGGAACATTCTCGCAATTTTTATCGCGTACAAAAGGAACTGCTCCCTTATTTAATTGATATTGTCATGCATGGATATTTCTCCTTATATTCCTCAATGAATGATTGTTTCCTCTGATGTTTTCGTTTTTCCATTGTTGCAATTCTTCTATATAATATATCTGCCAAGATCTCCAGTAAAAGGAAAAAGTCTCAACAAAACACACACAAATTTATGCGACTTACAAATGAGCACTGAATAGCTTTAATCGTGATGTAACAGCTAATTACAAAACAAATGATGACTGTAACCGGTGTGTTACATTAAAAACTTTGTACATGTGCTCACGACAAACGACAAAGATTTTATTTGTTTAATTTTGGGGGAAAAAGTCCTAAAAACATTTAGAAATCATACTAATCTAATTTTCTGCTACCAACAATTTTAAAAATTGAACTACTAAATACGATTAACTCACACTAGTAGGTCTGTGATATAATTCTCGTCTTATCCAGTCACCTAAAGCATCTTTATGTCACAGAGGTGAAATACACCCAACACAAAAAGTTCCAGACCAGGTTTTTGGATGTTGGCTTTAATCCAAAATCAATAATCTGTACCACAAATATGAGATGTACATTAAATTAGCAAATTTCTTCCTCGTAGTTTGATATCTCATTTATAAAAATCGACAACATTTTAAAAACAATAATAAAAAGTGTTAAAAATGTGCTTTGATCACATATGATCACTGTATATACCTGTTACGAGGCCAGACATTAGACCTATGTTATTAAGCCATGATATGAGAGGCCATATCTGTCATACCTATTCTTCCTTTAGAATTCTCCCCGGTCTTACCTCATTAGACATAAGTGTTGAGAAGCATCTTCCAATCTCATGATAGTCCACATTCCCTCCTTCTGGCCCCAACAGTATAAAGAGAAACCTTACGGGAATCGGTACCTCAGTCAACCCATTCAATATCGTTCCCTCGGCAAGGCGCACAAAACAAAGAGCCGGCTTCTCCAAGCCACTCAATTCACCTACCAACACGGAGGTGGCTTCGGCATCCTGCGGTATGTTACGCATTATGCCGTCAAGTTTTTGTTTTGAGGGTTTACGCTGATTTTCCGCAGGCACATCCGGCATATGATGCATAATGTCTGGGGTAACACCCTTTTTTCGTTTACGTGTCGTTGATGGTTGGGTCCCGTGAATGTCAAGATCTCCGGGTGATAGAAATGCAGTATGTTTAGTGGGCGATGAAAAAGATCCTGACGATGCCATCGAGTTTACTGGGGTTACTGGGTTTTTTGCCCCATTCTGTTTTTGTGTTCCGCTCCCTGTTGCTTCCTCTTCAATCGGCAACATGGTGATTATCACTTCATCCTATTACCAAAAGATACAAGTCAATAAGTTAACTAATATTACTTAACATCTACCTTTAAGTACTTATTATACTAAGCCAATACAGAACCCTGACATGGAGCCCACTCAGGCTCACATCATTCCCACCCAAACAGGGACTCCCCCCACACTAAATGCGGAAGATAAAGGCAGTGAGAAATTGCAGACAACCAGGAAACTGCAGTTTGATAAAAAAACACATGTTAATCGTGGTATGTGTCCACGTGAGGGCGCTTTTTTATGAATACTAGACCAGAGTTGTTGTTCAAACAAAATCTGACTTGCTTAGAGGCAGGAATGGTCGCTAAAAGTCATCTGTCAAAACTCCCTGAATCCCTTTAGTGTTTACTTCAATCAAACTGCAAGGTGACTTGTTGTTTGAATCTGTCAAAAATAGTAACTGAAAGTTTGTTATATACCCATAAAGGTCTGTTCATACTCATGAAAAAAATTGACATTGCTTGAAATCGTGCTGCGTTCGTCGACATCCATTGACACGCAATGACAGAAGTATGAACAGACCTTTCGGCAACAAAAATACCACCCTGTTCTATGGGCCCGACCGACCCAATTAACTTTAAAAAATGTTTACTTGCAAATGAATTTATTTAGAAACTGGTATTAAAAATATATTAACACTTGCAAATGAATACCGACCCCCAATTCATTCTTTTTTTGCTTGTCAAAAAACTGTAACATTTTTACAGGTTTTTAAAATATTTTTTAGTCATTTTGAAGGGGGGGAAAAGAGAGAGGAGAACAAATGTGACCGACTCACTGAACCCGAAAAGTCTGTTTACCTGTAGAACAGGATCGGCCCGGGTGGTGTTTTTTTTCTCGCTTCGCGTAAGGTATAAAATCATTGTTAGGGTTGATCAGTCTGGTGTAATTGTTTTATTCAACATTTTCAAAATTGAAATAAAAAAAAAAAAATGAAGATCTAAATAGGTAAATTGGGCCCACAGAACAGGTTAGTTTTTCTTATTGGCCCAAAAGCTTATCAGGATGATCAGTTTCATCTACAGAGACCTAATAGTTATCCTTACCTGAGTTGCAGTGCCATTTGCAGTGCCATTTGTCGCCGGTGTTATTGGTGAATAGAAACCACTCATATCATTGCTTGATTTCTTAGGGCCGGTCAAACTGATTGGGGATTGCAGATTTTTGAAGAAACCATGCCTGAAAGAGAGACCATTCAAAATGTCACACCGTTAGTATGATCAGTCAGTAAGTTATAAGCAAGGTTGTAAGTGGGTTTAAGAAGTAGTCAGCTTCCACCTAGGTGGAATAAAATGATTTTGACAATTTCAAAATAGCAGTGTAATAATAGTGGCTGAAGCACCTTGGAATAGGCTGCCAAATAGGTAGATGGCACCTGTAAAAATTAATTATTAAAATGAATTACTACTATTTAAGATCTCAAGGTTTTTATTTAATGTCTATTTCTGTGACGACTATATATCACTACGGTCTATTATGCTAGATACATGTTCAAATGAAGAATATGTTGCCATAGGTTCCACTATTACCTCATAGTTCTAGGAACAATTCACCTATTCAATTCTATAAGTTGAGACTATCGATTCCCTGTTTAAATCCATATACATATACATACATATACATATTCAAGATACATATACAAGATGATATAAAAAAAATTAAAAAAATAGAGCAAATTGTGAATGTACACAAACAAATATTTGATTAGTTGTTTCAACTTCCCTAAATTCCAGATTGTAATTGCTTTGACATATTTTTTCTTCAAATTTCCCCGAGAAAATAAAATGTTTTGCTTATTAATAATTACTAAACAACCGAATATTCAATGGTACGTAACTGTCCTCTTATAACCTAAAAGTCATTTGATGACATTCATTTGTCAATCAACAGAAAAGATTCACATAGCATACAAGATGAATGCATTAAATTAATTGCACACATACAAACACACAAATCACTATATGGTATATTTCACTTCCTCTGGACATCAGTGATGTAACTTTACAGGGGCAGCATTAACGCTAATGTAAATATCGCAATGTTTGAATACGCCAGCGCTTCGGAAGAACACACTCGTTTAATCAGTGAATGATGCAGTGAAGTCACTGTCTCGTGGAAGAGAACTATACTATAATTGTCAACTTGATTACACAACAAGCAATGCCTTTTATAAATCTTAGGTCTGCAAAGATTAGCGGGAGTGTGCTGGGGAAGTGAAATGTAAACAGTTGTGAAGCTTTTTCACTTTGAACTTACAGTAATTAACCTTTGAATGATTGAAGTGGCATCTAATTCAGCCATTTCAAACATACACAAATCTTAATCAATCATCTGTCATTGAATTCAAGCAGAGATATGGTCCCTTTCATAAAGCAATCAATCATCATGGCAGTTGTTAACCTGTACAAATGAACAATCTATCATCAAATGATTGATTGTCTAGTTGGTATGGGAAGGCTTGGGCAAAAAAGTGCAAAAGGTCTTAAGGTTGAGTCGGTCGGTCGGTTCTTTTATGTTGTTTTTTAATTGCTGAAAAACATTACTGACAGACCGTGACTGAGGTTGAGTCGGTCGGTCGGTCCTTTTATGTTGTTTTTTAATTGCTGAAAAACATTACTGACAGACTGTGACTGTCGTGGCTCCATTTCATAGCCTTGGTTCTAATGCTTTCACATGATTTTACACTATAATTCATTACTCAAAAATGAAAATGGAATGTGGACACAAATAAGAAAAACTATTAAATGCCTAAAAATAGATTAATTCACACTGAATTTGTGTAAAAACAGACAACAAAAAGGTATCAAGCGATCAAAAATAAGAATTATCATCTAAAGAGGTTAATATCATGCCTACTACTTATGTTGATTCAAGTTTATCTTTCCTAGTTTAGCTACAAGACCGAATACACAGCTTTTGGGAAAATAATGTTAAAAATTGAATCTGGTTAGTAAAATGATTCAACATTTTGTTACATGCTGATAACTTATTTTTATTTGCCACTAGTGTATAGCATGACTGGGTAAAGAGTCATCTAATTATATGTAATACTTGTAATGTAATTAAGTACACAGAACATTTCTTCTACTTCTGCGAAAGGGTTAAATTGATTTAACTACATTATAACTAGGTGTTAACTTGGATGCCTAGTAGGTAACATCTATTACTGGCATTGTGCTATAATTACAGTGGTGGACTTGTCTAGTTCATTATCTTATTTATAGTTCTTAACACTTTTGTTTTTTATATTTTGTCCCTGATGAAGGGTGGTATATCCACTTGAAACGTCGGTCTTTATTGTTACCATATATCCTGAGTAGTCTCAGATATATCTTTGTTGTTTTATTGCACAGCAATTTTCATTGCTTGTCCCCGTGCATTTACGTTTGTTTTGGGTTTTTTTGTTATTTATCTGTTTTATCGCGTTATTCTCCCTTGTTATTACCTGTTTCCCCACACCCTGTTGGTATATCTTGCTTTTACTTTTAGCATTTTTATATTTTCGAGATATCCTCTTGTATCAGTTTTCTGATCCTTGGTGTGTTTTGTTCCTGGTTCCGTTGGATTCATCTTTTTACATTTTATACATTTTAACTACTATATTATTTTCACTAATAACTGCTATTACTAGTAATATGCATTGTATGGTTCTTCTTCATAAATTCATGTTTATTGCATGTTAGGATAATCAGATTTCATACAAAACCTGATAAAGTCAACATCTACACAGTGAAATATATTGTAAAATAATACATTTGTGAATTTTGTAATTAATCATTAGAATGTGGATTTTTCAGGAAAGGTTTTTATCAAGAGAGGACTCAAGAGCACAATTACGGCAATGATGAGCTCATGAATGTATGTGACAAATGTCAATGGGGTTTTACTGTGTAAATGCTGACCTGTCCATACCAGATGACCTTCAGTTGGATTTCTAGGATACATAAACCATTCACAAATACCTTTTAGCGCCAGTATATCTTCATACTAAAAAGTTAGTTGGTATTGCTAAACTTTGACACTTTTCTGCGTTACAAAAGCACTGGGTGCTGTACTTGATCTACTCCCTGCAGCTGTGTAATTTTTTTTGCCCATCAGGGCAGTGTCAACCCGGCACTTGTTTCAAAAATTGAATTTCATATTTTTCTATTATTTTATACTTTTATATGTACTAGCAGCGTACCCTCACTACGCTCGGGTCCCCGCTAGATGGTTATGCCACATTACCTACCTCTAAAACCACATAAACCCCCTACAACTCCCCCTACAACTCCCCCAAACCAGGTTGATTTATAACCATATCCCTTAAGGCATTATAAACCCCCTACAACCTCCCCCAATCAGGTTGATTTATAACCATGTCCTTCCTAAACCATCCTAACCATTTACCGTGGTTACTAACTTTATTAACCCCTACCTCTGAACCGCATCAAGTTAACCTTCCGTTTAAAACCACATAAACCCCCTACAACTGCCCCCCCCCCCACCCCACTGCAACTACACCCAACCAGGTTGATTATAATCACAACCCTCCCTAAACCATTTCTAATGGCTTCCTCATTAACCCTCGGTCCCTTCGATTGTTTGGCATGTCAACTTAAAGTAAAGAAATCAGGTTGTTTCATTACAGCCCCCGCAAAACGTTACTTGTTCCATTAAAACCCTCGGCCTATCCTAAACCATTTCCTATGGTTTTACACCCCCCCCCCAACATGACACCAAATACCCTACCAACAAGCCTATAACCATTTCCCGTGTGGCTTCTGCGCCATGTGTACGAGTGCGTGTGCCGCAGCAGTGAGCCCTTGCGCAAACGTGCACGCGACGCGTTACCACGGTACGATAACGCTGTAGTATGCGCAACACACAATGTTGTTTAATTCTAGTGGCATTTATGAGACAAATCTGAGAGGTTTTTTGCTGTTTTTGGAGCCAATTGTTAACCAATTTCAGTGGAATAAACTTTAACACCCTTCCCGTTATTTCCTCTATCTTTCATGCAAATTAGACGCCACTTTGATCACAACTAACGGAGAAATAAAGATAACAAATAAACAAACACACAAACAAACACCCCAACAAACAAACACACACCGTTTCCAGATTTATAGTAAGATTCTATCATTACCATCATAAGTTACTAATCTAAAGCGCTTATTTCCCGTTCTTTTGGGTGATTTTAAATTGTTGTTTTGGTAAGATTGAGTCAGGAAAAGGCGCATGGTTATTTGGCGGGAATTTAAGCGGAGTTCCACGCTTTTCAAATGCTGCGACAGCTGTTCGATCATTGCGTCGCGCGCTGAAACTTCCTGTGCGTAATACTAGACGCGCTGCTTAATATCCGCAACGCATTTAAATTTCAGTTTTCTTCCAATTTCTGCAAATTGTGACAATATGAATTGAATCTGATTTTCATTTTGATTGTTCATAATAGTATACTCGCTTTTTAGGTCACACACCAGTGTATTCCGTGAACATTTATTTAGCTTTAAATGGTGGACAATGTCAATATTTTTACTAAATCTATATTTTCTAAAAGTTCAAATTTGAAGGAATTTTACAAATTTTCAGACAACATAACTAAAAAAATATCAAATTATCAGGTAAGCTTTTACTACCATTGTGAAGAAGACTTTCGGCGCTAGGAGCGAATTTTTTTTCTTCTTTCGATTATGGATTTTAAACTCGAGATTATGCATCCATTTCTAGTGAAATGTACGCAAAAAAGTCAACTTTTACACTTTTCCGATGTTTTTAGCAATATTTCCAAAACTAAGCCTTATTTTTTAAAAAGAAAAAATTTGATCCTAGACAAAATTGTCTTGTTTAAAAAAAATTGAATTAGAACAAATTACCATTTTTTTTTATAGTTATGCTGTCTGAAAAATTTGGGGTAAAAAAAACCAACTTTTTGGTTCATTTCTTAAAATTTGGTTTATTTGGTATCACATTGATATCACCATTGGATTCCTTATCAAATTTCCTTTCTATAAATGTATACTTTTATGTACTTTTATTCAATATTCTCAAACTTAGAAGCAAAAGTTGATCATCAAAATATAATAGGGTTGACACTTCCCTTAAGGATGACCCTTCATGTAGAATAGAAAACATCAAGTTGAAAATTGAGCCAGGAATCAGAACACCTACCTTTAAGTCAAACTAATACTTTACAAGCAAGGTAAGCAACTACAATTCGCAACAAGTCCCTAGTGTCAAAACAGCTTTGAGCAGAAGTATTTAAATCTAATTCGAACCCTATGAATCGATACCTGGTGAATCTCAAAACATCTGAATTCTTTGTTATTTGTTTTTGGTACCACATGAAAGCATGATATGATTACGAATTGCACTCTATAGGGCTACTATTCCTACAGCAATAAAGGTTAATGCATATCTGTATTATCTATATGAAGACATTTTTTTATATTATAAATTTGAATGCTTATCTCTTAATCAACACTAACTTTTATATGGAATTAAATAAACAAAAACGTGTGTCTAAAATTAGTTTTTAAGGATGCACACACAGGGTTGCTTCCCGTTGCCTGATATTAGCCTGAAACTAACTTTGAAGTATGCTAATGGCTTTGAGGTATGCAAACTGTGGCAGGCAAACATTTTCATGGCCGGTCAATTTAAAACACAACTTACCACGCAACATAAATCGCAGGTGAATGATTTGTGATGAATATGACATTTTACCCCAAGAAATAAGAAACAAAAACAATGTGTCAAATAGAGCAGTATGTACGCTACACTAGTGTTGGGCTTCTTCATGATTTCAGGAGAAGTGAGGCTAGTTGTTCCAGAGATGGAGCAACAAAGAACATGCTGACTTCTTGTACCTCTTGTATGATCCATTCATATATAATTTAAAATGTTCTGGTAATATCCAATAAATGAGGTATTTTTCTAGTTTATAAGCATTGCACACAATTCACTATAGAGGTCGTTGGGCTTTCTCATGTGTTACGCATAACAAAGGTGTTAATAACATGATTTGAACCGGAATAATCCAAAATTCACCTTCAAGCTACATTTGACATCAGCATACTGATGGGACCAAACCAAGAATCCCTGGTGATTCCAGTTGTAGTTTATGTCCTGAAAATTTGAATTAGGCCACAAAGATGGCAAATGTGACATCAGCCCAATCACCTCTATTGTTAACCATATCAAACATAATAAGCATTAATTAATACATTTCACAAATACTGAATGACAAAATAATGATGGCTAGTGCCCTCAAGGAATATGTCAAAAAGGAACCAGAATTTCATCATCACATTATCCAAACTTGCTAGATTACTTACCTAATGCTTGCATCAGATGATGTTCTCGTGATACCACCTAGGTTCATGTGAGAGACATTCCGTAAAAGTCCTTGCTTGTTGTCATCAACATGCCTAGAATGAATATCAGATGGATAGAAAAAACATGTGTAAATGGAAATACACAAACTAAAGTCAAACATTTTTTTGTATATAAAAAGCAAATGTGAACGATAGCCAACAGACATTAACATGGTTAATGAACTGAGTGATTAGATTATCAAAGAGCTCTGATGGGTCAATCAATTAGTTCGCTGCAACTCAGAAAACATGCATTATACAATACACACAAATGGACAGGGATTAAAAATGCCAACGAAAATGACATAAGAATAAGATAAAAGCCCAAACATACAGGAAAATATCAAAATATAAATAAAAGAAAAAATAAATCTGGAGGTCTGGAGGTCACATATCAATATATCATAATTCATAGGCCATACCAATGAAAATCTGAATCTTTGTTTCATACAACCTTGAATCTGTGTATATTCAGCCACCCAATAATTTGAAACAGGGTAAAGGTGAATAGAGCAATGAGATCAAATTATCAACAGCCTATTTAAGTTGAATAATAAAATTATCACTAAAGATAAATAAAAAAGCCCCTATAATTATAGTTTGATCAGTTCCAAATTGGGGAAGCCTCCTTACAACAGAGATTTAATAGAGAATAGCGTGGACACACATGGAAGTACATGCCCACTTTGCATCATATGCCAAAAATCGTGTGCATATGGACAAAACCACTCGCATAATACTTGGATTTAAAAAAACGCACATTTCTCGTCAATTTGGAAATGATTTAACTAAACTTAATTACATAATGATCTTACTTGTGTTTCTTAAGCAAAGCTCGTAGTACTTCTCCCCTGAGATCTTCTGTAATTTGGTCTGAGGTAATCATGTTGTCAGCAATTCGGTGGAATATCTCCGATAATTCCCACTCCTCTAAATCCATTAATACCGTGCCTATATATGGTACACAAAGAAAAATAAATGAAATGAAGATAATTTGAAACCTGCACAGATCTCTACAATGATTGCATGCGATGGACATAATTTCACAGATCCACCATCTGTGGCTGGACCCACTTTCAGTCCAGAACACATTGGAGCTGATCGCTACTATCCCATCGTCATTGCCATGTAATCACATCGCCAGCGAATTCAATTCATATTCCTATGTCACATTTTTGTTTTTGGGTTTCCCCTTATTACTTTGCGGTAGAAATCACCTTATGTAATAATTCTTCCTAAATTAATCAACCAATCAATCAATCAATCAATCTTACCATGTTCAAGTAATGTCCTGAGTTCAACTAGACTGTGAAAAGAAAGTGATGCCACATGGGGTTTACCCCAACGGTCGGCTCCTTCTTCCAAATCCTCCTCAAACTTGATCCAACGCGCCTTCTCTTTCCATTGCATCTCGTGACCCTCTCCAGCAAACAATTCATCCAATTCAACAAACACCTAGAAAACAATAATGGGTAAGTAATCATTTGTGTCACTTGTGTAAGAGAGGTCGGATTAAGCTAAATAGTTATTTGAAATATACACCTTCCATGTATCTAAATATCCATGAATTAAGCAAGGATAATATATACCATTTGTAACTCACATATATAACCTGCACTGAGGTCTAGATTTTCCAGCTAAACATGAAAATGGCAGATCAATAAATTCTCACAGTCTTTCCCAAACAAACCTTAAAAAATCAACAAAGTCATTTTAAAATACTACCATCTTTATTCAATATCATACCTCATGTGGTTTGTGGTCGTACTTCTTTTTAGGGGGAGCAACCTTGACCGGCTTCTTCCGACTTAAGGATAACCTTTTAGATTTCTTCTTCTGCTTCTCCGCCTTCTTATTGCTTTCCTCTCGCAAACGGTCCAACTCCATTTCTAATCTTGAGGTGTCTGACCCGACTGACGACGCCCGCCTGGATCGTGCTACGTGGATAATGGAATTGACATGACCTCTGGATCGATATCCGTGAATATCTCCACGCCGATGTTCTGTTGATCGATGTAAAGAATGCTTTTATGTACATTACATTATTAGTTTAAAAGTTACAGTGCTTGATAAATTTCATAAAAATAGGGTTGACACTTAGTGAAATGCTGGATGGGTGTTGAATTTACGAAAATGGTTTTATTTAATGGAGGGTTTGTTTGTTTTGTTTTGTTGTTGTTGTTTTTTCAGCAAAAACTTGATTTTGTTCACTACATTTTCATTGAATATACATTAATTACAACCACCAAAAAAGTATGATTTTGAGAATTTTGATGGAAAAAGGTACTAAACTAAACAAAACAATAGTTAGTCATGGGCATGGCTACTGTTGCATTTATAATAAGCTATTCATTCTCACAATAATTCCAAATTCTTACCTTAAACAACTACAAAAATCCCATGTTCTATAGGCAAATAGACCTCTAGGGTTGAAAATAATGACCTTAAACATTTTTTATTAAATCTGTAACAAATTTGCCACTTTTTGACAAGCCCAAAATTTGTTTTGGGTCAGTATTAATTCACATGACTTCTTTTTTCCGACTAATTTCTAAAAGAAAATGGGTCGGTCAGAAAATGGGGGGGGGGGGGAGATAGGTCTTTTAATCCTGAATAGTATCATGGGGATCCTATACTTAATTCCCACAATGGTGAATATTCTTGTTTTTCTCTGGTTGACACCTTCACGGATGTTTGTTTTTATGATGTCAATTCTGTTTAATGTTTGAATAAATTGCTTATTGTTTATGATACAAAAATATAAAACTGCCCAACTGCCAAAACCCTGAAAAGATTCCATCAATAAAACCAGTTTGCATTTTGTAGCTAAATATAACTTAATTTGTCAGCATAAATCACAAATGTTTTGAATAGGGTGTATTATACATGTTCATGAATTTACCAGCAATATCTTTCAAATCCGTCAGGTTCAACGTAGCAGCTTCATCAAGTTCTGTGGGCATCTCATTGGCCAGGTCTTCCAGATCAACATGGCTACCTAGTCTCATCCTCGACAACAGATCACCCATTGAATGACGATCTCTGTGTTGGTGATGGTGGTGATGATGATGGTGGTGCTTATGATGACCTCTGCAGATTTAAAAAAAAAAAAATGTAAAGATATTGTAATACGGTTGCATTTTTTCATTACATTATAAAAAAGATGATCCTAATTTGAAACTTGTTGGTGAAGTGTAATATGTGATCAAATTATCACTACATGAACTGGATCATACATTTAAATCTTGAAGACTGATCCAAATGACTGCTGTGTAGAGTCTATGACTATTCATAAATATGCATAAATCCTGCAACAATACGAAGATGGCAGCAATGGTTGATCAAAGTCAAATTATTCAAGTCCCGTTAAATTAAAATTGAAACCAACAAACACCTTTCGGTAAATATGTGTTTATTTTTAAATAAAATACAAAGACTTTTTTCATACTTGTTTAATATTTTAATAACAATACATAATTCCATGTCATAAATGTAACATATTCAAGGGGGGAAAAGGGCAAAATCTAAAGTGTTCCGAGGTTTTAGTGTAACCAGGTTGGTTATATGCAGAATTACTTGAATACAAATCTCATTGTCATATTTCATCTTAACGGTCTGTTAGATATAAACACTTAGCACCGCAATGTCCACCAAACATATTCAAATTAATCATGTAGAAACTAATTAACACCATTTTGTTTTGGTAATAACAACATACCATGTGTTGTTTTTAAAAATACCACGCTTTAATTACACTTCCACAGTGATTCCATGGAACAAGTTTTATTTTAATATCTTGCAGAAATGCACATATCTCTCATAAGGAGTAACTAATTTGAACAAAATAAAATAAAATTAAACAATGTAATTGTCACTCATAATATAAAATTTACTTATTTCTATTTTTTAAATTGGTTTATAAATCAATTTAATTGGGACCTGAATATTTTGACTCACCCTGTATTTAGATATACAAGTTTAGAAAATGCAACCTACTTCTCCTTCTTGTCTTTCTTCTCCTTATGATGATGATGTCGTCTGTGAGATTCCTCTTGTAGGGTCTCCAAGTCTGCAGGTTGCCTTACCGATGTCTCTTTGGATTCCTGAGATGGTTGGGTTTCATCTTCATCATCATCCCCTATAGTGAACTGCAAAATAGAGGATAATGATGTCAAATTAAAGCTGGGACATATACTCATTTTACAGGAAACTCAATACAAAAGAAAGGCCAGTCTGGACAATTCTTAGCTTTAGAGGGTACTGCAAATTTGTGTTGAATGCCATTTAATCTGGTAAAACATGCTCAGTGTACTCAGTTTCTTTTTCATCAAAACATATATGTATTTTCAAATATTTCTAATGTATATTTCGAATGAATTTTCAAATATTTCAAATATTTTTGGTAGGAATTATTTGACGTCAGGCAGATAATGTTAAAGCAATTGTTTATGTTGAGGGCTCACAAAAACAAAACCAAATTAATCCGCTAATGTCTGGTCTGAAGCCCAGAGACCTTGTAGCTTACATTGTAGACTGCACTTAAATGAAGAAGAGGAAAAGAAGAAAGGCTACTCTGCAACAAGGTTATTTTTCCCAATAGTCAACTCCCCAAAGAACTGCATTAGGAGTTCTTGTCTGAAGAAGGGTGAAGTGAAGTTTCCGAAGATAACTGCACTGGTAATCAGTTAATCAAAAGAGGGTTTAAAAATAAACCTTTCCGTAAGCTATTGAATAATGCTTTTGCAGTTACTGAAAAGGAAACCACACATCTTTGCAAACAGAGTGACATACAGTCATCAAAAAAAGTAACTAAACAGGTAATAAATGTATTTTTAACTCTAAAAATATATATCCTACCCAGAAATATTAAATCATAAAGTTGTTGAGAAATTTATCTCCTTTAATATGAGATATTGCACGCTAAGATTGGTTGAATATTTAAGAAGCGACAATCCAAAATGTAAGGTAAAGTCACAATTTCAAATTCACATTTTACATTTCAACACGGGGGAGAGAATGACAGGTAGCGTGTGTGTGGCGTATTGATCCATCGGAACAATGCAGCCGGCTGTCCAACCTGCGTATGCATCCCCCAATTGCACTACCGGGAATCGATAAGGTACCCGTAGATTGGTCCGCGTGTAGAAAATAAAAATGTGAAAATGAAAATCGGACTTCTCCTTACATTTTTGAGTGCCACTTCCTCAATAATCATCCGATCCTAGCGTGCAATGTCTCATATTAAAGATGACAAATTTTTCAACAACTTTGTAATTAAATATTTTTAGGTAGGATATATATTGTAAGAGTTAGAAGCCCATTTATTACCTGTATAGTTACTTTTTTTGATGACTGTATTATGTTATATTATGCATTTTGTGCATTCTTCAAAATAAATAGCTCAATCAGTCTTCAAAGAGCAGCAATCGATCAACCAAAATATTGGCATATTTTGTTAAAATACCACAGCATGTAAATGCTGTTGTCTTTATAAGTGATGTCTGCATTGTTTTTCATCACTCACCATGGGCGTTTTCTTTGGTTCTGTCTCCTCCGTCGCTGGTGCATCAATATCAGTCTCGGTGATTTGAGGTATAGTCCTTTCTCCCCCATCAGACTTCCCTGATGGTAGATATCCTACAGATCTTCGCTCTGCTAGGCCATCATGAACTACCCCTGTTATTCTCCCAGCAGACTTCCCTGATGGTAGATATCCTACAGATTTTCGCTCTGCTAGGACATCATGTACCGATAGTGACGGTTTAGGTCCTGGAAATCCGATTGTGGACTGTAGGCAAGGATCACTGGCGCCTGAAGCCAATTGACCAGGCAGGGGCAACAGTGAAGGTCTTATGAGGCCAGATGAACGGCTGGCAATGGATAGTCTTCGGGGACCGAGTAGTTTGAGGGAACTTTTGCGGGTAAGATTGCCAAGTGGATGATGCATGTGGACTTGCTCATTTCGATGACCTGCACACAAATACAAAAAGGAAACAAACATATTGGAAGTTTTAATTCTAAGGACACTTGATAAGCAATATCTGAATGAATGCTAGAACAACATTGGGAGTGTAATATGCTACAAATATATACAAATGTATAATTCTGCTCACGAAAACTATAGTAATTCTTTTGAATGTCTCTTAGCATATCACATTTAAAAAAAATTGCTATCAAGCAAACGTAAAAGTCTGCACTTTTTTCAATATATGTACGACATAAATATTTCCACAGTATATTCACCAGTAAATTCATATCTAACTATGTGAAATTGATTACACTTGGGATACTGTAGGTTCATATTTAATCTTGTCAAAATTTTAAAAAATACTTCCCTGAAGCACAATTTTTAGCGGGAAGATCGTTACTCACTTTTGTAGTCTTTCTCATTGTAGCGCTGACGCATGGATCTCAGTGGGGTCTCGGAGGTATCCGGGGTGGAATCTTTAAGACCACTGCTTGCATCTATCACAGAGCCGGGATGAGATGCCACTGATTTCTGTGACATTGAAGAAGGCTGAAATGAAGAAGAAAAAAAGCAAGACTACATATCATCATCAATAAGGTTTATCGCAAATAGAAAAAAAGCCATTGATTATCCTTTTCTGATGCATTGTGGGTGGATTGTGGGTGCAAATCTGCTCCATTTGCGAACCCACAATGCATCAGAAAAGGATAATCAATGGGGTTTTTTCTATTTGCGATAAACCTTATAGAGAGAAAAGGTAGAAAGGCATAAAAAAAATCTGATAGAGAATTGAACCTGGGACTAAAACAACTATAGGCCTAGTTTGATCAGTTCCAAATTGGTAAAGCCTCCTTACAGTAGGGAATTCATTCTGAAGAGAGTGGGCGGGCAAAACGCTTGCATAGCACAACTGGCGCATTGTGAATCAGATGCGTGATGCTTGTGTATGCCAAATTACTGCGCATACACTTGGATTACTTTTGCGCGCGGAGAGATAAAACACGCATATTTCTCACCAATTTGGAACTGATTAAAGTATAGTTATGTTAGTCCCAAATGGAACAACCATCAATGATTAAGGGAGGAACTCCGCTTTCAACAGAGAAAGAGACCTGGCAATTCTGGAGCTTCTTAGCTATCTATCACACGGATCAGCTACAAATGTTTACGTCTCATAATGTAGGGTGCAATGCAGGCAGCTCATGCAAAATCAAGTTCCAGTATTAGACTCAATTCTTCAACACTCCTGCAAATATAAAAAGAGCTACATGTACATTGTACTGTAGAAGAGGTCATTTTCACTTTGCCGATTTTAACTACATTTTTTGTATTTTGTGATTTGTATCTTCATCATAATAGGCCTAGACACAAAAGAAATATCTTTGCCTGTTATTATTTTGGCGGTAGCTGATTCAAGCATGAAAAGCACGGAAATATATGTAGCGCGAAATGTCCATTTTTACAGTATCAGAAACTCTATTTAATTCACATACCATAGGTTTGTCATCACTGGTGTCTGGAATGGTAAACTTTTCCGGGGCAACTAATAACTTCTTGATGCTTTCTTCTGTCTCCGCGTCATGATGAGAGGCTGCCACATATTTCTGCAATGATGAAGAATGTGTTATAAAAACAGGGTTAATAATACAGGCTTTCACATCATGTTTAATGTTAACTGCACTATAATTTCAAAAGAATGAAGTTGTAAAAATGATGAAATGCTACTTAACCAAAGCTTTACTTACATATTAAATTATATAAATACCTCCGTCCCATCCATTTTGGAATCTTTTTGGTACCTGGAAGAGGCTTGACAATTTTAGCCCAATGCCTTGCCTTATAGCGATTATATCACCATTGAGAGCAATGGTAGAGATCACAATGGGTCTCTCCTTGGGACACTTATATGCCCCCCCCCCCCCCCCCTCGAATAACTTTCTGTTAGCATGACACTTACGGTTACTTACATGTAATGAACTCAATGACATGTGAATTGTGTTTAAACTCCTCTAACACAATACAAAATCCTATACTACAGAACAAGTCAACAAACACACCCCAGTCTGGTGGTGCATTACCCACATAATGTACTGATTAAATTCAGAGGAAATGAGGTGTTCTAATTTTATCAAAACAAGTTTGTATGTGGGACAAGTACATCAACATGTATGTCCATTTGAAATCATTGACGTTTGAATC
Source organism: Ophiura sarsii (assembly GCA_035610835.1). Lineage (NCBI taxonomy): Eukaryota > Metazoa > Echinodermata > Ophiuroidea > Amphilepidida > Ophiuridae > Ophiura > Ophiura sarsii. The sequence continues at coordinate 77,214,693 of CM069442.1, read as the reverse complement.
ATGGTCCATAACTGTTCACTTCCTGGACATTTATTTAAGGAACAACCCATGACTACCGGCCCTTCCCCCATATTTCATTTTTAAGGTCACTAATTAATAATTCTCACAATCAATTACCTAGGGTCAACTCATATGTCATAAGTTGACCGTGTAAACAAAGTTTCACTTCGTAAATTGAGTGAAAATTCACCAATTTTGATTCAAATCCACATAACTTTTATTGTATCCTATCTACACAAAGTAAACATATTTGAAAAACTATCACTACAAGGATACTAGCTATGTGTAGGTGTGTATTAATTATACAGGTGTTACATAAGAAAAACACATGTTTTTACTAGTTTTTATATACCCAGGTTATTTTTTTCTCTTAATTATTTACATTCAAAACAAGTATGGTAGTAAAAAAAGTAAATTGACCAATCTTCCCTCTTTAAAATATACAGGGTGGCCAAAATCATGTATGGATCATATTAAATAATGGAAAATTAGAGACAAAACTAAATTCTATTTGAGCTTTGTGGCAGTTATTATAATTTGAACCTTTGGTTTAGAGACCTAGATGGAGAAAGACAATTATAGCAGAATTTATTGACAACAAATTATTATACAGGGTGATCAAAATGTACTGTGGAACAATTCTAAGTGGGAGAGAATAAACCTCTATTAAAAGTCTAGATATCATTTTGGAGTTGCTAACCGCATGATTGCTGTGCTGAAGTATACTTTACATTTCAGATCATAACAACAAACTGGATACCATCTTATTATTGATTCAGGGTCTCAATAAAAATATAATTATTTACAGATAGCAAACACAAGAGAATAAACATTGGGTGTATCGCTCGTCGGCTACAACGATTTATTACCGAGCACTCCGTGCTCCAAAATATCAATAATTATTAATAATAATAATTAATAATTTTTAGAATCACAACCTATCTCGCTGAAGCCAACAAGAAAAGTGAATGAAAGGGAGGAGAAGCAAAAAACACAAAGCCTATCGCTTGCACAATAACAAAGGCCAAAAAATCGCGGGCAAGAAAGCAAGAGCGTTGATTGGCCCAGCGCCCGGTAACCAAGAAACACTGACGCATTATTATGCAAATTGATCAGCCCAGGCCAGTGGGCGACTGTCCGCTCCAGTAAATAATTTGGTTTATGGAAGTAGGCCTTACATAAACTTGACTAAAACGGCCAATTTTATGATGATCATTTACTATATAGATTTGCACACATTTGAAAAACAATTCTGTGGATACCATTACAATGGGAGTCTTCATTGCCGCAATTTAAAAGTCCAAATGCACACTAACAGGAATTAAAACTGCACATCTGGCATCAAGTAAGTTTCTAATCATACAAAATTACATGGCAACCATTTAGGGTTATAGCTAGGCCAGATTGAGTGCTGGCTAATTTTACTGACAGCAAAAGGAGTAAGTGTAGCGAACGAAGAGGCCTTCTTAATGGTTTTTAGGTTTTTTAATTTACTTTGAGGGTTCCTGCCACATACTTTCATGTTATATGAGGCAGTTTTATTTATTTTATTTTTTACCTTCTTTTTTTAAGAGTGCCAGCGTGAGTGCAGGTACGCCTGACTGGTGCCGAACGGCTTAGCTATAACCCTGCAACCATTACAACTTTTGCAATATACCAATTACTTTTGATTTAATTAATTAATAGTGATAATTAATAAGAAGACAATATTATTGTTACATTCAATTATAGTTCCTAGTTCAAAAACAACATTTAAAGGGGCACTAAGAGATGTGTTAGAGGCTGCGCCCTCAATAATGATAAAAACTGGGATTAGCATATTTATACAATTGTATTAAATGTATGAACTTACACCTACATGTATAAGGATTAAGAAAAATCAGCCCTCTTTGTACAACAAAACGTCGATTCAAGAAATGCTGATCAGGCCCGATCAGCATTTTATGTCAACATTATCCCCCTGCAGTACGCATGATAGTAACACGAACCATATTTGCATAGAGGGCATTTTTTCAATAAATAGCAATGGTATTGTTTTAATCAAATTTTGCTGTGCGCTTGCTGATCTTGGCACGAAAATCGCAAAAATAAATGTAGAGCGAAAAATGTCCACTTTATATAAATGTTTAACAAAAACAAAAAAATCATTCAAGTCAGCCTACTATTCCAGGGTAACAACTATTGGTTTGTTAAGCCCGTTGCATCAGTCTGTTTCAGTCAGTACAAAATGTGCAGTCCATTTTCACCACACATTGTCGGTGTTCACTCTGATTCCTACGAAGCCTTATTGGTATCATTTCGTGTCACATATTTTTCGAATCGCGCCCACGAAAGGTCAAAGTTTCGGGGCTGAAAGGTCGAAATTTTGAATCGAAATGCGAAATGCGAAATACACGACACGAAATTATACCATTAGGGATTCGTAAATCTTCGATTCCTGTCACTTGGCGGCCAACATGTCTTTGGTGAGATCTTGCTTTCACCTTAACCTTAACTCTAGTACACCACACGGCAACAGATTTTTTTTCCGACCCCCAAAATTCACCAGAAAGGTCACCCCGACCCTCCGGGATTTGAACCACGGACATCCAGCACCAGGGCCCAGATCCTAGCCACTACACCAGGGCTGCCAGTCACACTGGGCGAATTATATTCGCCTCGTTATATAGCCTGGGTCCGTTCTGTAGCCCAAAAACCTGCACGCCGGGTTATAAAAACATTTTTTCCGCCCAGTTGCCGTGTGGTGTAGTAGAGTTACGGATATCTGCAGGCTGCATGAGCTTCAGGGGGTGTACCTATATTGGGTTGTAATTCCTGTGCCTGTCCAGCTGTCTGAGATATATATTATATATATTTTGGTTTGTTGGAAGCTGTAGTATCGAGGGTGTACCCATTGGGTCGCAATTCCTGGGCCTGACCAGCTATATGTCTTTTATCCCTTTTTATTATGAAATGGCTGAAGTATCGTGGGGGGTTATACCCTTTGGTGTGTGTTTGGGAGACATGTCATTTTGAAAGTAAGGACATGTGGCATGTTTGCATACACTTATTCTCTAAATTTAACTACTTGTCACTCCTTTCTCCACCCAGCTGCCATTAGGGTGGGGTAGGGGGTAGGCAACTCCTGAGGAAGTCGGTAAATACCTTAGCCCTTCAGCTGTTAGCTTGATCATAAAGGGGTTAACCACAACAGTGGTTGTAAATGAATCTTGTGCCCTTCAATCTATGAGTGTCGAAATTTAATTTGAGTTCTTGAGTTGGAAAAATGTTTATCTCCTTGGACCATCTCCTTTGCTCTCTTTAATTTGTATCCAGTCAAGGTTTTAGGTCTCGTTGTAAATTTCTTTCCCTCTTTGGATATGGCAGGAGAAATCGATTTCAACACTCAAGATGTAGATTTCACGTCCACTAGGCATTTACATGCTAGATGGCTGACTCTTGTGAGATGCAGAGTCAGTCGGTATTCTCTTGAGTGGCAAATAATTCTCCTAACCTCAATCTCTGACAGTTAATTCATAAATTATAATACCTTGGGCGGTCCCTTAAACAAATTGTTTCTATAATGATTTCTTCTATAAAGTTTTGCAAAAAGTGTGATGTTATTGCTATGTTATGCAATGTGGAAAAGTTGCAGTCGTCAATTATGTGTTTGAAAAACATTTGCTTTCAAATTCGCTTGGTGCCAAATTTGCTTGGTGCCAAATGGTGTTTTCTCAACTTTTCGGTAAACAAATTGAATCTGATTATGACATCGGTTTGACACATTTTAACCCATATTTCGAAAAATTAACCATACATGCGATTTTTGACCCACATTTTTTTGGACAGCATAGCTAAACAAATGTATTTGATAATTATTTTCTAATATTGACTATCATAAACAAGACAATTTTGCCTAGGATTGGTTTTTTTCTTCTTTTTTGAACCAACACTTATTTTTCGAAATATTGACAAAAACATCTGAAATATGTATGTTCATATTTTTGGCATACTTTTTACCGTTAATTGGTGAAGTTAAAATGCCAAAATAGTAAAATTGAGAAAACCGTTCCTAGAGCAAAATGTTCTCTATAGGATGACAGTAGCAGTTTAAAATGTAATAGCTTTCACTTTGATTATCTTGTCTGAAATTGTAAAATTCTATTCCTTCAAAATTGAACTTCTAGAAAACTTTGATTTAGTAAATATATTAACATTTTCCACCCTTTAAGCTAAATGTTCACGAAATACAGGGGGCGTATGACTTAAAAGGCGAGTATACTGTAGGAATAAGTAATTAACATCGAAATAAACTATCAGATTAAATTTATATTGTCAAAATGTGAAGAAATTGGAAGGAAAATGATATTTAAATGATAGTAATATTGGCCTTTGTTTACATTTTTAGACAGTGTTTTGCGCTCATTCGCTTCTTGCGTCTACATCACAGATAATAAGGAGCGCATCTATTATAATGCATGGGAAAATTCAGCGCGAGGCACAATGATCGATTGAACAGCTGGAGCTGCATTTGAACAGTATGGAAACTCCGCTTAATTTCCCGCCAAATGACCGTGTGCCTTTTCCTGACTCAAACTTTACAAAACTACAATTTTAAATCACCTAAAAGAACGGGAAATGATCGCTTCCAATAAGAAACTTATGATGGTAATGATAGAATACATACAAGTATTTAAATTATAGAGAAATGTCAACTTCAGTTTTTGAAATAAGTGACAAGTTTACACTTCCCTTAAAGCAAGCTCAAACTCTATCCATGCCATTAGTGACTTACCAATGGCCTATCTTCATCTGCCATCTCTGCAGTGCGTGTACTGACACTATTTTAGGAGAATCTGAAATAGAAAAAGAAAAAGAAATTAAATTAAAACAAAAAGCTACAAATAGGTATATTTTGGGGTATAAATGCATGCTAGTTGAACTGTTCATTTTCCATCCAACTTATTCCGTATAACAACTGTGACAAAACTAGCTTAACCCCCTGAGAACTACCGGCCGATTGGTTGAAATTTAGAATGTGTCCAATATTGTGCCAATCAGAGACATCGTTAGAATAATTACAATTGTCAAAAATATTAGCATAAAATATTTATAAGCAAAACTGTAATTGGTCATCAAAATGATTATATCATGTAATTGACCAATGCAAATTATTGTACGAAAGACGGGTAGTGCCCAGGGGGTTAACAGTTTAACACCATACACAATAAAACCAATTCAATTCATACAGGTGGCGAAACTTTTCTTTTAAAATAATAATCAATTTTTAATCATTTTGACAAAATGATTTGACACATCACATCATCATAAAGTACTATAGTTCAATCAGTGCCAAATTGGCGAGAAATATTTGTTTTTTATCTATCCGTGTGCAAAAGTAATCCAAACGTATATAAGCACGATTTTGGCATATGCAAGCGTCATACAGTGACACTGCAATGCAACATTGCGCTATGCGAGTGTTTTGCGCACAACGCTCTTCTGAATTCATTTTCTGCTATAAACAGGTGTGGTTAATTTGGAAATGACTGAACTATAGTACATATTTAAAAAAGCACATGGTATTAACACTGTCTAAAATTATAATTTTTGAAAGTGTGTTTTTTAATTTAAGTATTGCTTTTATTTTTTGCTTTAATATTTTACAAGCTAATTTGCTCTATCTCAAAATAAGCCTAGCTGACAGGATGTACGAAGCTATGATATGTCACATCACTATCTCAAAGCAAAATATAATAAAATAATACAAAATTGCATTTTTTTAGAAAACATACCCACATGTCCAAACTGCGATAAACTCACAACAGCCTTCCTTGCAATAATAACACTTGTACTAAAATACCGGTATTATTATTAGCTTTTATTTCACTGATCTAGTTTTGCCCCTAAAAACCTTGGCCCAAGTAGCCCAAATTTGGGTTATGATAACATTGGTGTCAGGAGCAACGTAAGGCCATGGAAATATCCAAGTTGCCTACATGACCAAATGCCCCCAGAATTTGCTCATTATACTCTTTTTTTGATTGTTTAGAAACAGATTTTTAAGTAAATTTTGTAAAACATTTGAAAATTGGATATTCTTTTTAAATGTGAATTTTTGTTTTTATCCATTCTTAATTTAATTTGTGAACATTTTGCAATTTTAAAACCGTTTAGCATTAAATGTTCTCTTTTTAAATGATCCGTCTGCCGATAGAACCTAATACAGTTTGCATTAGATCTTAAATGTAGCCCAATAGGGCTACTAAATGACAGGATTAGTCACCATACCCTTGTGTAATTACAAAACTGATGAGATATGATAAAGGAAATGAAGAAGGAAGTTATCATGGCTATAGGTTGGACTTAACCACGCTTGTTTTTATCCACACTTGGTATATATTACTCCGTTATTGGTTTCATCTTTAACTATGACTGAACTCAAAACAAACATATTCCTACCGCACAGCACCACATGTACTTTGCACCAAAACGTGAGAACAGGAACCATGAAGTGCTAAACTCTAATATCTAATAGCTATTATGGATAACTCAATCAGGGCTGGAACTTAACCTTACCCCCTGAGTAAAACTAAAAAATACTACTTCTAAGCCTATCTCCAAGCGCATGAGCGGACGGTTTTTGATGACGTAATCAACTGAGCGGTCCGAGCCTATATAGTGAGCACGGTATACTGCGTGAACGAGTAGTTGAGGGTCATTGGCATAGTGGGTGGGACAATGGAAATTGTATTAAATCCAGTTTGTTTAACATACAGGGTGGTTTAAAAAAAAGTTGACCCAAGTTCAAGGTAATCTTTCAACCACATTTACAGTTTCAGAGAATTTGTGTTTATTTAGTCATGATCAGCAGTAAGTTTTGAAATTATCCTCAAAAAAGGGTACATTTAGCTTGGTTAGTTCTTCAGATATGGTTCATAACAGAAAGCATGCACAAAACTGACTTGTCCACGGGAGCAGCTAATTGTGAAATTTGTGTGTATTTACGATACAGCTCCCATGGACAATTTCGTTTTGTGCATTCCATCTCTACTAAAAGGACGCTCCCGTGGACAAGACAGTTTTGTGCATGCTTTCTGTAATTAATCATATCTGAAAAACCAAACAAGCTAAAGGTACCATTTTTTGAGGAAAATTTTTAAAACTTACTGCTGATCAAGACTAAGTAGACACAAATTCTCTGAAATTATAAATGTGGTTGAAAAGTTACCTTGAACTTGGTCAACTTTTTTATGAACCACCCGGTATATAAAGTATTGCTTGTTACTTAAAAATAACTTTATGTTTAATATCAGGGTTATCGTGCAAGGCTGGTTGTGTTTAATACCAGGGTTATTGTGCAAGGGTGAATATTTTAAAACTAGCCAGTCAGGCAGTTACCTGCCTGACACAAAAGTTACCCACTGTGGGCAGGTGAGTGTTATTTCCAGCCCTGATCTCAATATCTATTTTTGGTAAGGGTCATTTGGAGCCCAGGAATTAGTTAAATATTAAAAGATTCACGATTGAAGTAAAAGATTTTGTGTCTCACTTTATTTCTAACCAATAATTCAATAAGAAATGGAAGTTTGATTTATCTTATCAAGTTTGGGTCTATCGCAATCGTTTCAAGAACAAGATGTTTCTTTTCTCAACACTGTATTTTTTACTATAAAGTCTATTTGGCCATCACGAGACAGTGACGTTACTGCATATTCTACTAATTGCAGTACAGTACATAACACGCGCGCCTACTGAAGGCCCTGGGGTATACACATGAGCGTTGAAAGATGACAGATGCATACCCGTGCGTAAAAGCTGCACCTGTTAAGTTACGTCACTGTCCAGAGGAATCCAAATTGAGAATAGACAAGATAAATCCATTTGCCATGTAATTACACTCTTATCAGTTGAAAGAAGGAAAAAAACCACCACTTTTTAAAAGATACAAAGAAGTCCTAGCAATATGTAGTGGTAGGTGTTGTGATTCATTAACGATGATAATCAAAAACATTGAACATCAAGTGACGCAAAACAAGAGCAACTATTTTACTGATCACAGTTTGCTCTTTTAAGGATGAAAAGGTCAAATGGCAGGCTATAAGGCAAAAAAAAATTGTTATGCTGTCCTCGACCGCCCGCTTCGAATTTAGGGCCGCTCCGGTCCTCAGATTTTTTTTTTTTTTTAAATTCAGATTTTTTTTTCTTCACATTTTTTTCACAATTTTTTTTTCACATTTTTTTTAAACAGTTTAAATGGCATTGAATATTAAATTAAGTGTTTATAACATATGTGTGCGACTCTCAGAGTGATTTCAACTTCTTGTTGGCTGAACTTTGAGCTTCCACTGGTAAAAGAAAGAAAAAAAAAGAAAATTTTTTTTTTTAAATTTTTTTAAAAACAGCCCGCCCGCCCCTCCTCTCTGAAAGCTGTGGAGGACAACATAACAAAACAAAAAATTGGGGCCTAAGAAGATGAAGAATAAATGCTGGTTGACTTTGTAACCTGTTTTAAACCAAACGAGAGTACCACTACTTAACTTTTTTTGTAAGGGATTTAGCCATCCCAGTTTCCATTAGTTTTCAGTGGCGTTACTCCTGTGGGACAGGGGCAGTGGAAGATTACCACCAACTCAATGGCTTTTATTGAGTGGGGAAAATTGCTCAATAAGAACCTTTTAAACCCTCTGTAAAGACTGGACTACTGAGAACCAAGATTTCGCCCCTTCTCAGAAATTACCTTTGCTACTCATAGGGTATTAGAAATGAAACAACAAAGAGGAGTTTTAAGAACTTGAGCCAGGAAGGAGTGTTGAAAATACTGTAAAACAGAAATGTTTGTATGCATTTAAATTTCGCTAATTTTCGTGAAGGAGCACTCGCGAACGCTAATTTTGACATGGAGCACCTCATTAATATTAATAAACTAATCATGCTCGTTAGTTGGCCAATTTCAACGATAGGAAGTATTGTCTCCCATGGGAAATAGTGTTGGCTATTTCCCTTCAACCTAATCACAAGAGTCACAATGAGGGTAAATAAAAGTTAAAACAAATACTAGATTTTGTTATCAGGGAATAGAATATAGGGCACTCTATTATTCCCTTAGTTGGTACTGGCTAAGCACCTATTATACCCTAGGCCAGGCCTTCTCAATTAGATATTGTGAAGCACCACTTATGAGATGTTAGTGATCTAGAAGCGCCACTATCCCTGCAAGCGCCACTATCCCTGCGAGCGTAGCGAATAGCGGGTGGGTCCATGGGCCCGCCTTAGGCCCCTGGAAGCTCATGGGTTTACCCCCTTTTAAGAGGCTAAGGAGAGCTATATTTGCATGCAATATGGTACAAGAAATAAAGAGATGTTGATGGTAAAATGTACAAAAAATGGTAGCAAATGTAGTGATAATCAATAGGCCTAGTACTAATAAAACTCGAAAAATGTAACTCGAAACTCGAACAAATTAACTCAAAACTCGTACAAAGAAACTCGAAACTCGAACAAATTAACTCGAAACTCGTACAAAGAAACTCGAAACTCGATAAATGTAACTCGAAACTTGAAACTCATAAAAAGTAACCAACCTAATCAACATGTGTACTCCCAGCTATAATACACAGTCACAATTATGCTGTAATACATAATTCTTCAACACTATTGGGTATCGCTTTAAGAAATGGTTACAGTCTGAAAAGCTAATTATAAAGCGATGCTAGAAAAAAATTCGGATGTGGGATGTGGAGGCAAGAGAATGAAAATAATAACCCATGCTTTACTTTTGTTTACCAAGTTCATTGGGACACCTGTACATCATTGAAAAGGTTTGTACTTTTGGTTGATCTCTTTTTGATAAATAGTGCGTCCTATACCGAAACTTGGGTAGCCATCACATTATGTCGGATGTGGGACGTGGAGGCAAGGGAATGAAAATAATAACCCGTGCTTTAATTTTGTTAACCAAGTTCATTGGGACAACCTGTACATCATTAAACAGGTTTGTAGTTTTGGTTGATTTCTATTTGATAATAGTGTGTCCTACCGGAACGATGATAATAGGCATTGTTGTAATGTAGGATCCAGGTAAGTTAAGGTTAAATATATTACGCTTGGAGTCGTGGGAGGCTTTGTTGCTTCTGCAAGATTTAAACAAATAAATGAATGATTAATTCATTCTAGTTCCTTTTTTAAAATTTAATTATAGTCAAGAAAATCGTAAGCTATCACTTGGCCTAGCAGCAAATGTAGTGATAATCAATAGGCCTACTACTAATAATCATGACTTACCCCACTGCAGTTAGTGGCTGAAGTGGCTCTTCATGCTTCTTGCGATCTGGTTGAAGTTGGGGATATATTTCTTCTTCTTTTTTAAAATTATTTTTTTAATTCATTTTTTAAAATTATTTTTCATGCGTCCTTCCGCGCGCCACTTGGACTGATGCAATGCGCCACAAGTGGCGCGCGTGCCACCATTTGAGAAGGCCTGCCCTAGGCCTATCACCTATACCCTAGGCCCTATAACCAGAACCTTTGGGGAGGCTGCCATAGAGATTACACACAAAACGGTCAAAACAGTGTCTTCTTTAAAGTCTTATACAAAACAACTCATAGGCATCTCAAACTGCCCAGGTATTACAATCAATAACACATCTGATAATATATCACCAAACTCATAGTTGCGTGGAATGTGTTAAGAACATTAAAAATTGCCATTATTGTTGTTTCTACTAACAAAAACACAGCAAAACTTGATTAAAACAATATCATCGCTATTTACGCCCTCTATGCAAAAATGGTTCGTGTTATGTATCACGCGTACTGCAGGGGGATACTGTCGGACCAGTAGCGTAGCCAGCGGGGGGGCGAGACTGCCCCTCCCCGGACACTTAAATTGGGGACGGAGAAGCGGAAAAATGGGGACGAGAAATTGTTCATGTAGTACATTTACTGTGCGATTTCTTTTGACTGTGAAATTCTTTTTGACCCCCCCCCCCCCCCCCGAAAAAAATCCTAGCTACGCCACTGTGTCGGACGTAAAATGCTCGTCCCGGCTGTACGAGCATTTCTTGTACAAAGAGAGCTGATTTTTCTTAATCCTTATAGGTGTAAGTTCATACATGTAATACAATTATAAAAATATACTAATCTCAGTTTTTATCATAATTGAGGGCGCAGCCTTTAACACATCTCTTAGTGCCCCTTTAAGGGCAGTGTCAACCCGGCACTTGATTCAAAAATTGAATTTCATATTTCTCTATTATTTAATACTTTTATATGTATTCTATCATTACCATCATAAGTAACTAATCGAAAGCGATTATTTCCCGTTCTTTTGGGTGATTTTAAATTGTTGTTTTGGTAAGTTTGAGTCAGGAAAAGGCGCATGGTTATTTGGCGGGAATTTAAGCGGAGTTCCGCGCTTTTCAAATGCTGCGACAGCTGTTCGATCATTGCGTCGCGCGCTGAAACTTCCCGCGCGTAATACTAGACGCGCCGCTTAATATCCGCGACGTACACGCGAAAAACAAAAGAGCGCAAAACAATGTCTAAAAATGTAAACAAAGGCCAATCTTACGATCATTTAAATTTCAGTTTTCTTCCAATTTCTTCACATTGTGACAATATAAATTGATTCTGATAGTTGATTATGATTGTTCATAATAGTATACTCGCTTTTTAGGTCACACGCCTGTGTATTCCGTGAACATTTAGCTTTAAATGGTGGAAAATGTCAATATTTTTACTAAATCGATGTTTTCTAGAAGTTCAAATTTGAAGGAATTTTACGAATTTTCAGACAACATAACTAAAAATATATCAAGCTATCAGGTAAGCTTTTACTACCATTGTGTAGAGGACTTTCAGCGCTAGGAGGCAATTTTTTATTTTTTCTATTATGGATTTTAAACTCGAGATATGCATCCATTTCTAGCGAAATGTATGCAAAAAAACACGACTTTTACACTTTCCGATGTTTTTAACAATATTTCCAAAACCAAGCTTTATTTTGGAAAAAGAAAAAATTGCCTCCTAGAAGTTCATACATGTAATACAATTATAAAAATATACTAATCTCAGTTTTTATCATAATTGAGGGCGCAGCCTTTAACACATCTCTTAGTGCCCCTTTAAGGGCAGTGTCAACCCGGCACTTGATTCAAAAATTGAATTTCATATTTCTCTATTATTTAATACTTTTATATGTATTCTATCATTACCATCATAAGTAACTAATCGAAAGCGATTATTTCCCGTTCTTTTGGGTGATTTTAAATTGTTGTTTTGGTAAGTTTGAGTCAGGAAAAGGCGCATGGTTATTTGGCGGGAATTTAAGCGGAGTTCCGCGCTTTTCAAATGCTGCGACAGCTGTTCGATCATTGCGTCGCGCGCTGAAACTTCCCGCGCGTAATACTAGACGCGCCGCTTAATATCCGCGACGTACACGCGAAAAACAAAAGAGCGCAAAACAATGTCTAAAATGTAAACAAAGGCCAATCTTACGATCATTTAAATTTCAGTTTTCTTCCAATTTCTTCACATTGTGACAATATAAATTGATTCTGATAGTTGATTATGATTGTTCATAATAGTATACTCGCTTTTTAGGTCACACGCCTGTGTATTCCGTGAACATTTAGCTTTAAATGGTGGAAAATGTCAATATTTTTACTAAATCGATGTTTTCTAGAAGTTCAAATTTGAAGGAATTTTACGAATTTTCAGACAACATAACTAAAAATATATCAAGCTATCAGGTAAGCTTTTACTACCATTGTGTAGAGGACTTTCAGCGCTAGGAGGCAATTTTTTATTTTTTCTATTATGGATTTTAAACTCGAGATATGCATCCATTTCTAGCGAAATGTATCCAAAAAAACACGACTTTTACACTTTCCGATGTTTTTAACAATATTTCCAAAACCAAGCTTTATTTTGGAAAAAGAAAAAATTGCCTCCTAGACAAAATTGTTTTGTTTACAAAAACGTATATTAGAACAAATTACCATTTTTTATTTTATAGTTATGCTGTCTGAAAAATTTGGGGTAAAAAAATAGCTTTTTGGTTCATTTCTCAAAATTTAGTTAATTTGGTATCACATTGATATCACCATCGGATTCCGTATCAAATTTCCTTTCTAAAAATGTACACTTTTATGTACTTTTATTCAATATTCTCAAACTTAGAAGCAAAAGTTGATCATCAAAATAATAGGGTTGACACTTCCCTTAAGTGCTAATTTGTTCAATTAACAGGTGCATTTAACAGCTTTCGTGTGTTAAAACGTTTAAGTAATATTATGCCACGTTGGTTATCATATTAAATGTAATAATATAATATAATTGAATGCAATAATTATATTGTATTCTTATTAATAATCACCATTGATTAATTAAATCAAGACTAATTGATATATTGCAAAAGTTGCGATGGTTACTGTGTAATTTGGTATACGGGTGGATTCAAGAAAAATGGCACCAAAGTGGGACATTTTGTCGAAAATTTCAAGGATGTCAAAGTTTATAAAATAACTTGAGGGGGCATTCCAAAAAATCCAATAAACTACTTTTTTTGCATCAACATTACAGAAAATTCATTTTTTGAGAACAAACACTTACAGTTTGTTCTTTGGTTATCTTTATCTTTAAGTAATTGCTTTTATAAACACTACTTTTAAGGTTCAAATGTACGTAAGTAGATTCATTAAAAAAAACACCTTAACAATGTACTAACAACACAAAAAGTTTTTAAAAAAAAGGATTTTTTGTTGTTGTTGCATAAAACAACACTATTTTTTCCCCTTTGGTGGCACAAAGTTTTTTCCCCTTCAAAAACAAGTAACAATAAGATTTAACAATAGCTTGATATCAAACACCTTGCTGGTCCCAAAGTACACAAAAAGTTTCAAGTTCCTACTACAATTCATGGCAACATGGTGTCACTAACTGTTGGTGTCACTTAGCCCTAACAGTTTTGTGTATCAGACAGGCAAAGGTTTGATCAGCCTGAAACCCCATTGTAAAATGTCAGTGCATGTCTGGACATCATGATCCGGGGGTGGGGGATGGGGGCACTGACATTGGAAAAGGGTATAGGTATGTGCCGCGCTGAAGACCCCCCTTTTCACCCTCTGCTACTAGCTCTTATGACCCCCCCCCCCCTTTTGAGCCTGCATCAGTTCTTAAGACCCCCAATTTTATTGAAAATTCAAAAATCGCGAAATTTTTCGTTCCAAAGCCCCAATTCTTCGAAAATGTTGCGTTCTAACACCAAAATGTGCGTTCTTGTTTATCAAAATTGAAATTTAGGCCAGTTCTCAAGACCTACTTTTTTGAAAAATTCAGTTCCTAAGACCCTATTTTTCATCATAAAATCAACTCAGTTCAGTTCTGTAGCCCCCCTTTTTGAGACCCTGGGCGGCACACCCCTACCCAAAATAAAGTTGAGTACCCCCCCCCCCCCCCCCCCCCCCCATCATGATATCCCATAAAATATGATCCCATATGGCGATTCATAAGGTTCAGGAGTTTACTGTAACTTTTCTTGCATGGCTTAACTCCTATCAGGCATTATAATTTAACAAAATTACCATCTTTCACCAGGGAGTTCAGATTTCAAATGGATTAACCCATGCAGGTCACCCCATTTAGAACAGGTAGCATTGACTAGTACTGTTGATAAAAATGCATATATAATGTTACACTCCCGACAGAGTAATTCTAGTTAAGGTATCACATATTTTGAGAATCATAAAATGATCCCCATCATTTTTGAACTGATATTGAAGATTGCCCAATACATATTCCAATGGTTATCTGTCAACCACCATAAAAGTGGACAGCTTTTCATTTTTACCAAGAAGTTTTCAATTTACTCTGAAAGATTTCCACTTTACAGTGCCAACTGCCAAAAGTATAATAATAAACAAAGTTATTGAAAATCAGTTTTCTACAACTTAGTTTGAATAACTTGTTCATAGTACAAATGCTCCTGACTTAGCAATATTGATTATAGGTCAATAAATGCGTATGTGTTGTTTCGAGAGAAATTAGACAAATCAATGCACACGCGCTGATGTTGATCTTGTGAGCATATCAACATTTGCGCAAGTGCATTGATTTTTCTAATTTTTCGAGAAATAAAACATACGCATTTATTGACCTAATTCATACACAAGTATTAGTAGTATTGTAGTATTGTAGTAGTATTGGGGTAGTATTGTGTTACATCTATGTGCTGGTCACCCCGCCCGTGGTTAAGCTGCTCATTACATCCTGAGCACAAACTGTTATAAGTCATCTTGATGTTTTCAGTTTAGACCATGTTTAGCACGTAACCCTTACCGCATTGCTCAGATGCGCACTGGGTGTAGGGACTAGCAACCCCTGCACCTGTAATCTTATTGCTACAAGTCTCAAAACCAAGCCTCGAAAGAAAACGGACGGATCAAAACAGAAACAACATAAGCATGCCCATCGACTACGAGAAACGGAATTGCGAATAATGGAGGTCAACATACGTGGACTTCGTTCAAACATCGGAGAACTTGCCAACATTTGCTCAACAAAGAAACCATCAAATGTCATTGTTGTTGAAACCTTCCTTGATGAGACTGTACCTGATGGAGCTGATTGCATATCTATTCCAGGCTACTCCATGTGCTGTCGCAGAGACAGAAAGGCAACTTCTGGTGGCGGCATTTCTGTCTACTGTTTAGAAGGGATTGCCATACACCACAACCCAAGAAATGATCCAAAAGACTACGAACTCATCTGGTTCACAGTAGCTCTGAAATCCCAAAAGCTACTGATTGCCGCTGTTTATAGAACACCTAGCGATAGCAGTGATGTCATCGACTACCTGGACTCAAACACTCTTCAAAAAATGAGCACACTTGGAGCCAACTCAATTATGCTTGTCGGTGATTTCAATGTCCACCACACTGACTGGTTAGGAAGTCGCACCACTGATGCAGCTGGGCGACACACCCTTCAATTAGCTAACACTCTAGGATTACAACAGATCGTCAAAGAACCCACTCGATTGGATCACATCCTGGATCTTGTCATGACTGATCTGCCAGCAACTTCAACCACATCTGCTAGTCTGGGCACCTCAGACCACAACCCTGTGCTGGTGTGCTTAGATGTTCCAGTATACAGAGACAAACCACACAGGAGGAAAGTCTGGAGATACGATAAGGCCGATTATTGGGGATTAAGAAGTCACCTTGCTTCCACAAACTGGTCAAGTGTATTCCAAAAAAAAGATCCTGAAACTGCTTGCTCTAATGTCACCAATATCATCTGCGATGCTATCGACCTGTTCATCTCAAGTAAGACAGTCACCAATAGGACCGGAGACAAGGTTTGGTTCAACGATGAATGCCGTAGGGCATCTAAAAAGAAGCATCGTCTCTTTAAGAAAGCCAAAAAGGATCAAACTGATGCCAACAAGGCAAAGTTTGCTGAAGCTAGACATTCCTACAACTAAGCTGAGAAGCAAGCTAGGAGATCTTACAACGCCAAATTGAGAAAAGATCTCGCAGACAAAACGCTGAGCAGCAAAAAATGGTGGAGAATCATCAACACTCTCTCTGGCAGAACAGCTCGATCTGAGATCCCAGTGATCGATCATCAAAACGTTACCCACATCACAGCAAGGGACAAGGCAGAAGCTTTTTGTCAGACATTTGCAGAAAAATGCAGACTCCAAGGTGCTAAAGACTATGCCCCAAATGTTCATCCTTCAACAAACACATCTTTTGACAAGATAGTCTTCAAACCTAAGGATGTGAGAAAACTACCAAAAAAAAACTCAATCCAGATAAAGCCACTGGACCAGACCTTATCCCAACCAAGGTTCTAAAGGAATGCTGTGCTGAGCTCGCCAGCCCGCTCTGCAGGCTTTTTGACCTCTGCTTCAAGCATGGTGTGTTTCCAAACCAATGGAAGATAGCCTCGGTCACTCCAATTCACAAGAGAGGTTCCAAGGCTGACCCAACAAAGTATCGTCCCATCTCGCTGCTAAGCAACATCAGCAAGATCATGGAAGCTGTAGTACAGAAACAACTCCAACGCTTTCTTCTAAGCAATAACCTGATTTCCAGCAGACAGTTTGGATTTAGAGCAGGCCACAGCACAGCTGATCTCCTCAACATCCTGTCACAGAAGTGGAACCATTCCCTAGACCAAAGCAATGAAGTTTGTGTCATCGCCCTTGACATTAAAGGAGCTTTTGACAAGGTATGGCATAACGGACTCTGCTCGAAACTGTTGGCTAAAGGTGTTACTGGAAGACTGCTTTCGTGGATAGACAACTATTTTATCTGATAGTCATGTCAGGTCAGGTCAGGCATCCAACACTGCTCCAATAAATGCTTCTGTTCCACAAGGATCTATCCTTGGCCCACTACTGTTCTCTGTTTTTACTGATGACCTTGTAAATGTTTGTGACAACGAGCTATATGTATATGCCGACGACTCAACACTCTTTGCACCCATTAAGTCATCAACCGATCCCAACACAGTAGCTGCTAGTCTCAACAGAGATCTAAGCAACATGAAAGTATGGGCTGATGAATGGAAAGTGACCTTTGAGCCTACCAAATGCAAGACCATGGTAATCTCCAGGAAAAGATCCCCATTTGAACTTGATATCTACTTTGGAGAGTGCAAACTACCATCTACAAAAGAACTGGATATCTTGGGCGTCACCATTGACAGCAAGCTTACCTAGTCAAAGCACATCTCAGGCATTGCAACTAAAGCTGGTCAAAAGCTTGGCGCTCTACGCAAAGTTGCAAATAAACTGGAGGCTAAAGGAAGATCTACTGTCTACAAGTCGCAAGTCCGCAGCATTATGGAGTATGCTTCACTAAGCTGGGTGAATGCTTCACCCACCATCCTAAGCCAGCTTGACAACATCCAAAAGAAGGCACTTAGAATCATTGGAGTTAATGAAGCTACTGCTCATTCACAGCTCAAAATTGACAGCCTGCTTCACAGGCGACAGGTAGCAGCGGCTATGGTCTTGTACAAGATGCATACTACTAACTGCCCACAAGATCTAGCAGGGTTACTTCCCGGACCATATGTCCAACGCCGTGCTACCCGTTGGAGCGTATCAATGCCAGTCCATGCTCTTTCTCTGCCGACAGCCAGAACTCGCTGCTTAGACTTAGACAGCAGCTTCATTCACACTGCTGTTCCCTTATGAATAGTCTTCCAGATGATATTGTTGGTAACATTTCAGCAGCTGGAATCCAGGCTTTCAATTGCCGTGTGCACGGTCATCTTCTCTCAAACTATTAACTTGTCATAGCCTTCACACTCTTTCATGACACCCTTCATTCAAGTCCTTTCAACACCCGACTGATACATATAATAGCATGGTGGTCATGGGTTAAGTGTAGGTTAATGCTTGGTTGGGGAGATGGTGGTCCTGTAAAGCATGTAGCCAGCTGGGCTGGTGATACGGTCACGCCCCAATAGGTGACAATAGGCAGCTCCTGGTAGATTTAGTTCCCAAGTTTGTTGTGTAGGTTCTCTTGATGCCCATCAGACCTCCAGATACTATTATTTTTCTATAATTTATATTTTGATGTTGTTCTCTATGTTTGGGCTTTTATCTTTTTATTATGTCACTTTCATTGGCATTTTTAACCTCTGCCCATTTGTGTGTCTTGTTTTATGCATATTTTCTGAGTTGCAGTGAGCCAATTGATTATCCTTGCAGAGCTCTCTTTCGAGAGTTACCAGTTTGATTTTTGGTCATTAACCTTGTTAATGTCTGTTGGGCTATTGTTCACATTTGCACTTTATATACAAAAAAACAAAAACACTTATAACTCAAAAATCACAATTTGAGCATAATTTTTGATCTATGTAAAAACAAATAAAAACATGTTAACAAGTTTGCTAACACCTGCAGTGAAAATCGGCGAACCCACGATTCCTGAACAAATCAAAACAAAGCGTGTGGTCCGTGCAGTGAATGGCGCACACGCTGAGTGCATTGGAGACTTTCAATACACTCCATGTATTTTAGTTTCTTGCTTTCTGATTGGTTCAACACCACTAAGAGTGTATGAATAATGCTTGTTAGTTGACCAATTTGTTCAAAGATTTTTTGGATTTGACCTGATATTTTTAGAAAACCAAACTATAATGACGTATTAATAATTTTAATAGACATATAGCAGCTAATGTTCTAAGTGATTTGTTCTGAATAAAAGTCAGCACTTTGAATATTAAAAACATCCATGTTAGGGGTCAGTAGGAACATTGGTTTTTTGTTCTGGTCTACTGAAATTACATGTCCAATTTTAATGTCCCACAAAAGCGTTACACTCCATAAACGGCAAAAAACACTATCTGAAGCAGCTTCAGTTTACAATTTTTGGCAAAAATAAGAGACAATAGTAGCACACATTTTAGAACAATAACCTATTCTGTAAATTAATTTTTATTAGTGATAGGAGGTTAAATGTGAATGGAGCCACTTTTTTAAACCTAAACTTACTTGATGCAAGGTGCCGTTAGAATTCCTGATAGTGTACATTTGGACTTTTAAATTGCGACAATTACGACTCTCATTGTATTGGTATCAACAGAATTTTGTTTTTCAAATGTGTGCAAATACAAATTTGAAAATGATCATAAATCATACAATTGGCCATTTAGTTATATTTTTATTGACACCCTGAATAATATAATAAGATGGTATCCAGCTTGATGTTATGATCTGAAAAGTATACATGCAGGCTCGGATCCATAAAAGTTTAGGGAGTCTACTCAAGCACAGCAATCATGCGGTTATTAACTCCAAAATTATTTATAGACTTTCAGAGGTTTCTTCTCTTGGAATTGTCCCACACTATATTTTGATCACCCTGTATATTAAATTGTTGTCAACTGAATTCTGCTATAATTGTCTTTCTTCATCTAGGTATCTAACCCAATGTTTCAAAACATAATTTCTGCCGCGAAACTCAAAATAGGATTTATTTTGTCTCTATAAAGCATTGTTTTCCATTATTTTATATACATGATTTTGGCCACCCTGTATATTTTAACGGAGGACAATTTGGTCGATTTACTTTTTTTGACTGAAAGCCCTATATTACTACTATATTGTTTACAATGTAATGCTTTAGCAAAAAAAAATAACCTGGGTATATCAAAACTAGTCAAAGAAAATGTGTTTTTCTTATGTTACACCCTGTATAATTAATGCAAACCCTGTATAATATCCCTTGGTATTTACATATCTGGTCTCCTTGTAGTAATAGGTTTCCAAATATCTTTATCAAAATTGGTGAATTTGTTCTCAATTTACAGAGTGTAACTTTATTTACATCAACTTTTGACCACTTGTATGTAAACAGGAAGGAGCTATTATAATACAACAGCTAGTGTCAGGAAGAAGCACAAGTTATTCAAACCACCAGAACGGCTGCCCAGACCAATTAATTACTGTAAACCACTTAATTTCGTGAAGGATATAATTTCACAAATTTCGCGAGGAATGTGGACACACAAAATTAAATACCCGCAAACTGACAATTTTGCAGTGAAATAACAGTGAAATTTCCAGATCCTTTTTTTTTAATGAATTTTGGCCAGAACCTAATATACCAGGCTGGCCTTTTATTTTATTTTTCTCTTCTTTTGACGAGACATAAATGCACAAAAAACCAAAAATCACAATAGTAACTACAGATTAAAAATTACCAATGACAAGACCCATTCTCCAAGCTCATAGGCTTCAGTTATTAGCCCACTGGAGCCATATCGGTGGTGAACACATTGGTGGAAGATTCAACCACCGAGTACACGTCCATTAGGCTTGTAAATAAAACCCCAAGACTTGGAGAAAACATGAAAAAAAGGCAGGATTAAAAAAAAAATCAAATAAATACACTACTTGTGATGTGAAAACAATTGCATTCATAGCTAGAAGATAATATTACCAGCAGTATTCCATTTATTAAAGTGAAATACCAGATGATACACCTCCATTTAGAATAGAAAATACATACAACAAAATTAGAGTGACCAAATTTGGTCACACTAACTCTCATGCACCTTTAATAATCATGATCTATTCATGTACCATCAAGCCATACACTGTGTCAATAGTGTCCCGGGAATGTTATTTGTGTGATAGGATCATTTCAATCACATGGCGCGTTGTGACAGTGTCCTTAAAGGAGGTATATAGCTACAGACAGTACAGGACACATACAACCATTATTGTTCAGTCAAAACATTGTATGTTTTTCCGTAGTCCTTACATGACCCACATCTGAGATGAGGGTCATTGCACATCTGGTAATAAAGTGGAACCATAACAAAAGAATGGAAGCCCTACATTTGTCCAAATTCTGTTTTTCACAGACACATTAAAGTTACTATTTGGTACTCACCTAGTTCTTGAACATTGTGTGCAACATTGGGTCGCCAAAAAGCTGAGTGGGACATAAAAAATGAGGGATTCCATTTAGTTCCCTTTTCTGTATATCCTATACATGTTGAGACCACTTTCCAGCCCTTCAATTTAAACATTCCTAACGGTTATGCATGGGAAGTGTTGCTTTATACCTGAGATCACTACAAGATCACTTAATAGGCCTACAAGGTGTATTTTTTATAGATGTGTTTTTGGGCCTCGGCCTTGAACATGTTTAGAGCTATTCGGTATCGCATCCATTTTAAAGTCCTTCTCCTTACCTTGAAAGCCCTACATGACATGACACCTTCTATTATCAGCGATCTTCTCAATCCACATATTCCATCACGTCACCTCAGATCTTCAGATAAACAGCTTCTCTCAGTTCCTCGGACATTTTCTTCAAAAAGACCCGGGTACACAGCCGTAAAGAAGGTGTCCGGCAAGTAAAACATTGTGCATTATATGTTAGAAAAAGAATTATCGCGTCCAAATCACGTAGTAATAATAGAACAAAACATCATACTTATCTTAAAAACCGAATAAACACTGCCATCTCTCAACATGCAATTTTTAAAATTCGCTGCAATCGAAAGTCCCGGCATCAATGAAGTCATAGTTACACAATGCACTTGCGTAAATTTGAGCACCAATAACCATGACGTCATTGATCCCGGGACTTTCGATCACCGCGAATTTTAAAAATGGCATGTTGAGAGATGGCAGTTTTTTATTCATTTTTATAATAAGTATGTTGTTTTGTTCTATATAATTACGCGATTTGGGCTCGATAATTATTTTACTAACATATAATGCACAATCTTGTGCTTGCTGGACACTTTCTTTAACTACAATACAGTGCTATTATATTTCTTAGTGTGCAAAGTTGATACTATTTTATAAACCGGATCATACCTAGCCCCGTAAGAAACACAATTTTGTTTTCTGTATAAAAGAGAGAACATTTTCTAAGCAAAGATAGATGCTCGCAAAATCCCGATAAAATCGCCTGAAAACAGTTGAGCATGATCACCGCAAACTTTACCCAATTTTCGGTACCCACCACACTCAGTTGGACTCAGGATGTTTTGACTTTGCAAAGTCGAAGCTCAAAATAGACCCCAACTTTCCTGGCCTGGTAAAGGAAAGTGTCCAAAAACATCTGTTCATCGCCTGTCAAAATGTCACTAATCAAACGGTACAAAATAAACAAAAAGGTGATGAGTGATGACTCTAGGTTACATTCCCCAGTCTTCAATATTACCCAGTCACTAGCGCTGTATACAGCCTTTCCACAATAGTGATACAAGAGGGCGCACAGAGTCTCAGTCTATAATAGCACTATGCGATCTGTGAACCCTAGATGGTGCAAAACCGAAATTGACCGCAATAGCGTAACATGGCAAAAATAGCATACCAGGAATATAGGATCTTTGTATTGCCTATCAATGACATATCAATTGTAGACCCCCATAGACTCTAGCACACATGTATAGGGCCTAAAAGCATAGCGAATTATCGCGATGTTCAAAACAGATTGTCGAAAAGATTAACAATATCGATTTCATCAAAATAGGTATTTCCCCACAATTTCACAATCGATCGAAGGATTTAACTTGCCATTTAATCTCATTCCAGGACTGTTAACAGTCTATGTTTTGGGGTAGACTCCGTAATTCAAAATGATGAAACAAAAAAAAATGCAATTCTGTGAAATTTTAATGAATTTAACCTCTCAAGTATACTCATGAATAATATATCATTGTAATTCAATGGTTAAAATTATTTTGGGATGAGTTAAGATAATGCATTTAGAGTGCTTAAAACTCCCTAAAAACAGCATCCAATGCTTGTACACCAATGGGGTGGGGATATAGCGTGGGTATGTAAGAAGGTCATCGAAGATGTCCTGGTCATATTACTGACCTCTTTCTGTCTTGAAACATGGGTTTTTATTAGGCCTATCAGGCGCCGCCCCCCCCCCCCCCCCCCCCCCCAGTATAAGATTACTATATCTTATGTGGGGTCCGCAGCACAGAAGCACAAAACACAGAGACTTGTAGACACAAACACAGAGGTTACTTTATATATAGATGACTAGAAGACTTTATTATGGAGACAAGTGTCGTGAAGATTGGAGACAGTAGAACTGACATTGTAGACAGCTAAACTGACCATCGTCTCAGGTAAAACTGACCTCTTTCTGTCTTGAAACATGGGTTTTTATCAGGCCTATCAGGCGCCGCCTCTTTAGGATGGAACCACCTCTTTTTCTAGAACCATACTCTCAGGGGTATTAGATAGGCCTAAGGCCATCCCCTTGGTCTAGCTATGAGTTTCGATTGGTTGGTTCCATCTTCAAGAGGTAACACTTGAGAGGCCCTCTACGACCCACATCTCGACAGGGTGAGCCAAGTAATATGACCAGGACATCTTCGATGACCTTCTTACAGGTAACTCCTGTGTTATTCCCGACTGTTCTATCCCACAATGCACTGGGTTATTGATAGCATCCAATGCATGTACAGCAATGGGGTGGGATATAGCGTGGGTATTCCTGTGTTATTCCTGACTGTGCTATCCCACAATGCACTGGGTTATTGATAGCATCCAATGCGTGTACAGCAATGGGGTGGGGATATAGTGTGGGTATTCCTGTGTTATTCCTAGACTGCTATCCCACAATGCACTGGGTTATTGATAGCATCCAATGCGTGTACAGCAATGGGGTGGGGATATAGCGTGGGTATTCCTGTGTTATTCCCGACTGTGCTATCCCACAATGCACTGGGTTATTGATAGCATCCAATGCATGTACAGCAATGGGGTGGGGATATAGCGTGGGTATTCCTGTGTTATTCCCGACTGTGCTATCCCACAATGCACTGGGTTATTGATAGCATCCAATGCATGTACAGCAATGGGGTGGGGATATAGTGTGGGTATTCCTGTGTTATTCCCGACTGTGCTATCCCACAATGCACTGGGTTATTGACAGCATCCAATGCATGTACAGCAATGGGGGGGGGGGGGGATATAGCGTGGGTATTCCTGTGTTATTCCCGACTGTGCTATCCTACAATGCACTGGGTTTCTGCTCGATTCTGAATTATTGATAGCGCTTTTATTGCATAAGGTTGAGCTATTATATTAGCCTATTATAAACCAAGACGTCGGCTACATATTCTCTAAACATTTATAATGATTAACATGATATCTGAAACAAAAGTTTTACTAATTTTAACAAGACATTCAAACATCCCATTGATATTACAATGTATGGATACAATAGGCACCACTCATCCTTTGTTTGGTGTCTCTCAAATTGTCATAATAATCTACTACTTGACACGATGGTCAATGTCTCATTAGACAAGTGATCTGATTATAGGTCAATTTAATTCGACTGTTTCAAAAAGGAACGAGGTATTAATTAGTATTTTCATGTAGATTCTGAAATGAATATTTAACTGAAGGTTACATTTCAATCAATTGAAAATTAATGCCCGAGTTGGATGGTCATGACGTTAATCCATAGTGGCACAAATTATTAGTCGATTTGAAATCAATAACCAGATGATGGTTGGTACCAAATATGAAAAGTGGAAGTGGTAGTTTAACGATCAGAATGCACCGTGAACTTATGCACGCCCCCTCTCCGTATCTACTTCTTTACTACGATCACGGGGCCCGGGGAATCGCTCACGGAACGGCTCAGCGAGCATAGCGGGGATCGATTATAGGGCAATACACTGTGAACTTATGCACGCCGCCTCTCCGTCTTTACTAATTTACGTGGAATTGCTCATAACGGCTCAGCAGGCATAGCGGAGATCGACTACAGGGCAATACAGTGTCAACCCTTTTATTTTGATGATCAACTTTTGCTTCTAAGTTAATAGAAAAGAAATTTGATAAGGAATCTGATGGGGATATCAATGTGATACCAAATAAACTGCATTTTGAGAAATAAACCAAAAAGCTATTTTGTAACCCACATTTTTTAGACAGCATAAATAAAAAATACTGCAAGTCACGACTTTTGAATCCCCCTGGCTGGGAGATCAACTAAATGAGGTCAACGGTCATATATGGGTCATGTTCCCCCGGTGTTCATGTTTCTTTTCTCCAAGTTTGAGGTCAATCGGTCAACTTTAACGATTTGACCTCTGAATGACCTTTGACCTTAGATGACCTCGGATGACCTCTACTTATTTTTTTACATGTTCCCACGGTGTTCATTGCACAAATTAACCCCTTGTTGACCTTTGACCTTGGTTGACCTCTAATGACCGTTGACCACGGATGACCTCGGATGACCTCTAATTTATTTTAGACATGTTCCCCCGGTGTTCATGTTTCTTGTCTCCAAGTTTGACGTCGATCGGGCAACTTTTACAATTTGACCTCTGGATGACCTTTGACCTCAGATGACCTCTAATTTATTTTAGACATGTTCACCCGGTGTTCATGTTTCTTGTCTCCAAGTTTGACGTCAATCGGGCAACTTTTACGATTTGACCTCTGGATGACCTTTGACCTCTAATTTGACCTCTAATGACCGTTGACCTCGGATGACCTCTAATTTATGTGTTCATGTTTCTTGTCTCCAAGTTTGACGTCAATCGGGCAACTTTTACGATTTGACCTCTGGATAACCTTTGACCTCAGATGACCTTGGATGACCTCTAATTTATTTTAGACATGTTCACCCGGTGTTCATGTTTCTTTTCTCTAAGTTTGACGTCAATCGGGCAACTTTTACGATTTGACCTCTAGATGACCTTTGACCTCAGATGACCTTTGCAAATTAGACCCCCAAACAAGCAGCTACAGTGTTTGACCATGGCCTACCTATCACTGAAGGTTTGAAGTCAATCCGTCCATCCTTTCAACAGATACAGCATTTGGAAAAAAAGGCTAACCAAAAGGCACACAGGCACACACCCCACACAACCCATACAGACAGACAGACACACATTACATGAATCCCCCCTTCTGGTTTTACAAACCAGGGGGATAAAAAACTAAATTTGGTACTTTGTTCTTATACAGATTTTTGTTAACAAGAAAATTTTGTCCAGGATCGCATTTTTTACTTTTTACAAAATAAGGCTTAGTTTTGGAAATATTGCTTAAAACACCGGAAAAGTGTAAATTTAAGGGTTTTTTGCATAAATTTAGCTAAAAATGGATGCATATCTCAAGTTTAAAATCCATAATAAAAAAAAGAGAAACGCGATCCTAGTGCTGAAAGTCCTCTTCACAATGGTAGTAAAAGTGTACTCGATAGTTTGATATATTTTTACTTTTTTAGTTATGTTGTCTGAAAATTCGTAAAAATTCCTTCAAATTTAAACTTATAGAAAACATCGATTTAGTAAAAATATTGACATTTTCTTGCATTTAAAACTGTTCAAGGAATACACGGACGTGTGACCTAAAAGGCGAGTATACTATTATGAACAATCAAATAGACTATCAGATTCAATTTATATTGTCACAATGTGAAGAAATTGGAAGAAAACTGAAATTTAAATGATCGTCAGATTGGCCTTTGTTTACATTTTTAGACATTGTTTTGCTCTCTCTTGTTTTCGCGTCTATGTCGCGGATATTAAGCATTATACACATACCGTAAAATAAACGATATTTTAATCTTATTTTCAAACCAAATGTGACTGTATACATGCCTACAACATTAAATAAAATGTATCAAAATGAATCAACAAAAAAGAAAAGAATAAAGAACAAATAGAAGCAGTAAGGGTTCACAATATATATAATTTTCCAAATTCATTATCTATTAATTAAAAATCAACCAAACTAAGAATATAGGCCAATATCTTAAAGTATATAGGCTACTTTTTAAAAAAACCAGAAGGCCGTCTTCATCTAAACAAGTTTATTTAAAGTGCGTTCGAATTGGGGTGCCTTAAGTTGATAACACGAACTAAGTACATTTAAACTGAGATTAAAATATCTAAAAATTAAAATCAGTTGCGTCCTTTTTTAATCTTAACATGTCATGTTTACATCTGAAAAATATTTGCTCATATTATCATACGCTATCGGTGGTGTAATTGGAAAGTATAAAAGATTTAAATCTGGGACGAAAATACTAATAAGTTCCAGATTTTTCCTGTGGTTGTTCCGTAGAGACTAGGCTTGTGATTCTTATTCGTGACAGTGGTGAATGATGCAATTATCAGCGAAAATGTCGCCCAGATGTTGGAAACACATCGTTTCATCCCAAAACAAGACTCTAGACCAGTGGTTCCCAACCTCTGGGTCGCGTTGTGGGGTCACGGACTAGCCTATTTTAACAAAAATAAAATGCTATGTTTTCATGAAAAGTGCACTGTACAAATAAATTGGCTAATGACCCAGTGTAACTTACCACCTCCCCGCAATATCGATCATTCCAATCGATATCTGCACAGAGATTACGGAGAATTATTGCATGACCATTGACATATTTACAAAGACCACAGATACGCCACTGGGATGTAGAATTCATCACCCTAAAAGTATTGTGTGCGCTGAACCATGATGACATTGTTGTTGTTATTTATAGTTCCCAGCTGTGGGTGCAAAACGAAACTTTTCAAGGGGTTGTTCAAAAGGGCGTGCCTGAGTGATTACACCTGTTCGTTTCTTATTACCCAAATTTTAAAAGTTGTTACGTTTTTGTAGAAACAGTGGCGTATTACTAGTGACGTCGTGTCGGTTGAGATTGGCACTGTCGGTTCATTTGATAAGAGGAATCATGGAATTATGATGGTCAAAAGTTCACAGATGAAATTTTCAAAATGCAATATTCTTTGGTACAAGCTTGTTTTGAAGAACTTGAATCAGAACAATGTTGTCTGTTGACTTTCAGTTCTCCCCCCCCCCCCCCCCCCCCCCCCCCCATATCAATAACCTAGTTGTGCCACTGTGCATAAAGAGGGCCGGCGCATCACGCGAACAACCTTACCAGGAAAAATTCATTGAGCTAAGTTTCTATTATGTGGCCCCCTACTTTGTTCTGTGAGGGGTCGCGCTCTGATGCTGGTTTCTGGAATGGGGTCACCACCAGAAAAAGGTTGGGAACCACTGCTCTAGTCATTATCATAATATCTGGGCGACATTTTCGCTGATAATTGAATCATTCACCACTGTCACGAATAAGAATCACAAGCCTAGTGGAACAACCACAGGAACAAGTAAGGACAATTTTGGGAACTACAAATGTCAATTGTTACACAAAAAGAATGATTTTAAGGTAAGGCCTAAATCAATAAATTTAGGCCTGTTTCCGAGGGACTCAATACATTGACTAAGTACCAAAATCATGAGATTTTGGTATCAAAGGGAGTAAGAGACTACTACCTCAAGTCATTCTTCCCAAACACAATCTCAGACTGGAACTCTCTTCCTGAGCACATTATTGTGAACATCGAAACCATACAACCATTCAAAGCAGCAGTGACAACCCACATCCACCCAGGCACTGCTACAAGCAACCAACAACAAACTAAACAAACCCATGCGCACACCCAACCTTCTCGTTTTGCTTCAATCAGGAAGCGTTGAGAATATCTTCAGAAGGTAAAGCAGCTTTGATTACAACATTCATTAACATTGAACACCCTGACATCTTGATTGGCACCGAATCTTGGCTCGAAAAAGTCATTCTCACATCAGAAATTTTCCCTGACCACCTTCAAGTATTCAGGAAGGATAGAAATACCCATGGAGGAGGTGTATTTATCGCCATAAACAAAAACATCCCATGTTTTGAGCGTACTGATCTCGCAGTTGAAAACACAGAGCTCTTGTGGTGCCAAGCATCTCTTCCC
The DNA here is from genome assembly GCA_035610835.1 of Ophiura sarsii. Lineage (NCBI taxonomy): Eukaryota > Metazoa > Echinodermata > Ophiuroidea > Amphilepidida > Ophiuridae > Ophiura > Ophiura sarsii. The sequence goes on along the minus strand of CM069442.1, from coordinate 77,185,422 downwards.
AAAAAAGACATCCTGATAGGCAGCTTTTACAGACCACCGGAAGCCAATATTACGCCCATATTGAACCTTGGAGAGAGTCTGTCTAAGATAACAAACGTTACCAAGTCACCCTACATCATCCTGGGAGGAGACTTTAACATGCCCAACCTCGAGTGGAAAGACCCAGAGAGCATCGTACCAAGTGGTAACCTCCAGAACCTACTTTTCCAAATTATTAACGACAACCATCTCACTCAAACAGTGACTTTTAAAACCAGACGAGACCAAAATGGAACAGAAAATACACTGGACCTGCTCCTCACTGCGCACCCATCGCTCATGACCAATGTAAGACCTAGCGCAGGAATTAGTGATCACTGCATCATCCTAGCCGACATGTCCAACAAAGTAAGACTCCCTTCAAAACCACCTCGCAATGTACCACTTTGGCGGAAAGCTGACAACGATGAATTGAAACAAAAGACTGCCGACATGAGAGACAACTTCTTTACCGAGAAACCTGAAGAGAAGAGTGTGGAAGAAGACTGGTCATGGTTTAGAGATACAATAAATAAAATTGTTGCAGACTGTGTACCCCACAAACTCATCAAAGGAAGTTCACATAATCCTGGTTTACCAAAAAGCTAAAACGTCTCTGTGGCAAAAAGGAAAAACTCTACATCAAAGCCAAAAGAAGTGGTAAGAAAGATGAGTGGAAGAAGTTTTGCAGCATAAGGAAACAAATTGACACGACACTGCGCAACACCCACAATCAGTACAGGGTGAGTCAAAAAGACTGCAATAGTGGAAAGAAGCCATTTTGTTTTCAAAACCAAAATGAATTTTAAAACTTTTTAAACGTTGCAAGAATGATGTATTTAATCCTTACTTTGTGCGAAAAAATGAAGTCAATATCATTTTCCGTTTGCCTTTGGTGAACCTTTTGACCAGTGCACCCATTTCACACGTTTGTCCACGAGATGCCCAAAATATGCATCAGATCGCAAAACGTGTCTCCCATTCAAATTTGGAAACTTGAGTTCATTTGTGATGTTATTGGAATTTGATGCAACCTTTCTTGTTTACATGTGAGTTAGCATAATCAATTATAATCATACCCATGCTGTGAAAGCGTATAATGGTCTAAATTTTTATTAAAAAACTGTAATTTTCCATTTTTTTGTTGGCGGGATATTCAAATATGAAAATGCAATGTGTACCATTTCAAATGAAAATCACTGTGCTCGTGGACAAACAGGTAAATTTGGTTGTGCAGCAAAGATGGTCACCAAAGACAAACGAAAAATGCGATCGACTTCAATTTTTCACACAAAGTTAGGATTAAATACATCATTCTTGCAACGTTTAAAAAGTTTTATAATTCATTTTTGTTTTGAAAACAAAATGGCTTCTTTCCACTATTGCAGTCTTTTTGACTCACCCTGTATGTTGAATCCATCGTCAACTCGGAGCAACCAAAGACTTCTGGCACTATGTAAGATCCAGACGAAAGGACACCACTGGAATCCAACCACTGAAAGTTGATGGAAACCTCATCACCAGCGATGCCGGGGAAAGCAAAATCTTTAGCCCAACAGTTCCAGAGTGTGTTCACGAGGGAAAACCTTGATCCTGCGTCGATGCCAACTCTACCATCAAGTATAGTCCCAAGCTTGCCTGACTTTAACATCACCACTGAAGGTATTGAGAAGCTTCTACTAAAGATCAACACATCCAAAGCCATCGGCCCAGACCAGATACCAAATCAGATCTTAAAGATAGCCGCCCATGAAATAGCTCCTGTCCTCCAATTTATTTTTAAACAGTCACTTAACACAGGCGACCTCCCTCTGGACTGGAGAAGAGCCAACATAACCCCTATCTACAAGAAGGGCAGCACTACAGACCCGGCAAACTACAGACCAGTATCCCTGACTACATGTAGCAACTGCTGCAAATTACTCGAGCACATTATCGATTGCCAGATCATGCGCCATTTCACTAAACATAACATCCTCGCCGAGAACCAGCATGCATTCCGAAAAGCTAGATCATGCAAGATACAACTCATACTGACAGCTCACGACCTCGAGATGTTGGGCACAGTCCTCGAAGAAACAGACGAGACAAAATATCTTTATTCAGAAAGACCTCCGGTGGAACAGACAAACTGAGTTCGCAACGGGTAAAGCAACTACAATCTTGGAAAAAAGTCCTTGGAACGCGAACGCTGAGCTGAGCACACGTGCTGGGTATTGTGTGCATGTATTGATACTTAGTGTCTTCTGTTATAAACGGAAATTGTTCAAATGAGATTTTTCCTTCCCCCCCCCCCCCCCCCCCATTGATCAATGTTGGGACACTCTGGTAAGCAGCAGGAGCCACTGGCCTTGGTCAACATTAACATTGTACGGGGGAGTGGGGTGACACTTTTCCGTTAATCACACGCAAGTGTTCCAAGACTTTTTTCCAGGATTGTAGAGTACTAAACTTTGTACGAAGGAACTTCTACCACGCAAAGCCAGATGTGAAGGAGAAATTATATCAAACACTAGTCAGACCACACCTAGACTATGCAACGGCAGCCTGGGATCCCCACACAAGTAAAAACATGAATACGATTGAGCGAGTCCAAAAACGTGTGGCAAGGTTTGTGACAAACACCTATGGTAAGGACACTAGCATCACAAATATCCTCACCTCACTGGGCTGGCCATCATTACAAGAACACCTATGGTAAGGACACTAGCATCACAAATATCCTCACCTCACTGGGCTGGCCATCATTACAAGATAGGCGCAAACAACATCGTCTCACTTGTCTCCACAAGATAATAAACGGTCAACTGGACATAAATTACCAAAACTACACCCAACCTAAACCAACCAGAGCTAGAAAAGGACATAACAACCAATTCCAACAAACCCACTCTAGGACAGACACATTTGCAAACTCCTACTTCATGAGAACAGTACGTGACTGGAACCAGCTTCAACCAGAGACTGTCATCCACACTGACCCTGCGAAATTCAAAACTGCCCTGACACCCCCCCCCCCCCCCCCCCCATCTACAAATGAGTCCACCCTATCCGCACCTCCAGTTAAAACTCAGATGAGTGTTTTGGAGGACCGACCTACCAAGTATCCAGAAAGGACAATGACCATCCCAAACTTTAACAGTTTAGTTTAGGGTAGCTCTGTTTCATAGCTCTCATACGTCGTGATACGACTCAGTATGAGAGCTATGAAATGAAAGCATATGTTCGGACGTCGGCGATTTTCGTTTCTAGTTTGCCTATGTCTAGAACATTTGAATACACTTACCTGTGTTATACATGTGCTTGTGCTATGTACTGTTATTGCATCCTAGATACATTTTCAGCTCCATAAATGCTACTCAAAATGAAATATTAATTATATAAAATCGGCCCTAATCACAGTGAAATGAAGAAGTCGTCAGCAGCAGAAGATGAAGTCAATTCACGATTGGTTCCGAATAGTTTCAATTAGTCTCGTTCCACGTTTTACTCCTCATGGGTGTACGCATGTAAACATAGTAAATCACTAGGCGGACAACCAATACTATGAACGCGATCAACTGTTAACAACAGCTTGGTTCCAAACTGTTGGCACCAGGCTGCTGTTAGTGAGATTCCGAAGAACGCACATGACCTGTTTTCCGAAGATTTCTGATCTCAATTTTAAATGGTCTATTACCAAACTATACAATGTCCTAACATATTTGACATTTAAAACCACCCAATACGACAAATTATGTACAATTAGGGTCCTGGGTATGCAGTTTCATTTACGTAAATACTAGACAGGGAATTAATGCGCTGTGCAGCGGAAGAACTCTATTTGATATGAACTCTCCGCAACGACCCTAGCTACATTCCCAAGTCTTTAATATTACCGTACAGCAGCTAAAGCTGTACAAATATAGCGTGCAAGATAGCGACGTAAGAGGGCGACTGAGAGTTAGTCTAATCGACCCTGAATTGACCCTTATTTCTTTGGCTGATTCCCGGTACCCATAATCCCTTTTGGATGAGTTGTGTGGAGCCCATTGATGCAGGGACCAAGCAAACTCGACGGCATTGAAGAAAGGTAATCATTTAGTCGTTAAAAAACCTCTAAAATCTCCATAATTCGTGAGCGTAGAATAACATCGATAGTATCAAAATAATCCGTAAGTATAGTTCTATAAGTAAGGATAACTTAAATTTAACTACCAGTAAATTTATTTTTTGTTTTAGTATAGTTCTATAAGTAAGGATAACTTAAATTTAACTACCAGTAAATTTATTTTTTGTTTTGAAACAAATACGACGTAGGAAGTCAATGCTTGTTTTTGTAGCTAAGTTTAGGGTCGATAAAAAACTTTAAAATCTCCGGAATTCGTGAGCAAAAAATAACATCGATGGTACCAAAATAATCCGTAAGAATAGCTTTATTAGTATTAGTAAGGATGTAACTTAAATTTAACTACCAGTAAATATATTTTGTTGTTTTGAAACGAATAGGCCTACGACGTGGGATCCCGGATGGGATAGCTATAATAGGCCCTATTCAATTCATATTAAATTTAAGGCATAATGCTAGTCCTTGGTACCAAAATCTAGGATTTGGTATAACTCAAGGCACAGTGTTGAAGGGAACCAATTTAATAACCTAACCATTTTCTTGACCAGACTTATTGCAAAGTCCAAGCAATTGAGTTTCCTGTGGAGGTCAATAACGTCAATAATATATTCATTTATTAAGTTTATTGATTCTTTTGTCATGTTTGTTCTATGCTGGGCATGCATGGATTAACATAGGCCTAATCCCAACTTATCTTTTCTGGCATTTCTGGAGCAATCAATAACTTCTATTGAATCTATTCATAAACATGATGCCTTCAATTAGGGTTCCAATGACTTTTTGAAACCTTTTAATTTACCTATTTATTGCATACCCTACTTCAATTCAATGAGATGGATGCTGATTATGCAATCTGCCTAGTCCTTTGGTACAGTCATCTACGATGACTGTACTTAATGGTGGTGAATGATGAAATTATAAGCGAAAATGCCGCCGTGAAATTATGGTCTAGACTTCAAAATCTATGTTGTCGATGACCTATCCGGCGGATACCCAGGTGATTTATGGGTAAATATTATCATTCAATTAGCCTGTATCTGTCGCCCCATGCATCATCGGCAACATGCATTATCTTTTGCGCACATCGTCCGTGCGCCATGTTCGGAGACAGATGGATAGAGTCTAGTGCACTGCATGCTGTATTTAGCGGTCAAATGCTGCATTCTGGGTAATTACGGGTCAAATCGCAATTTGTTCGTAAATTATTTTAGGGTTTCGTTTTAAAGTACATTTTTTTCTCTCTTTTTCACGCCAGTGAGTGGATTCAATTCACCATCATGATAGCCAGGGCTGTCAACTTTTGGGATTTGCTGGGAGGGAGAGTTACAGACTCAAAAAAAAAAATATCGTAAAACATGCACAATTTTTTTCCCGTCAGCAGCTGAAATCCTGATAAGTGGGGGGGGGGGGGGGGGGGGGGTAGCGATGATGTTTTCCTCCAATCCGCACGAAAATTGCATGTCAAAATCGCAAATGTACCGGCGGAAGCTAGTAGGCCCCTATAAAGGTGTTAATTGAGGTAATTTTGTTGAGGCGGGAGATTTGATATGCTATGCGGGAGTGCGGGAGAAAGAGTGTCTATGCGGGAGACTCCCGCCTAATGCGGGAGAGTTGACAGCCCTGTGATAGCTGAGTTATTACAGAACAAGATGACACAGTAAATGTAAGTCAAATATCAGTATTTAGTCTAAATTTGGACATTTATAGTAAAGGCCCTAATTGATTTACATTGACGTACACGTTAGCGTAGCGGTTCCGATACACTACCCAGTAAACACAAAACGTTTTCAAAACGTTTTGAATTGGGTTTAATTAGGTTTTGTTTTTGTGAAACGTTTTTAAAACGTCTTAAAAACGTTACATTTTTTTTTTTATTGCAAATCGTTTTGTCAAAACGTTATAAAAACGTTAAATTAAAGTTTTCACACTACTTATAGACGAACATATGATTGAAACGAAATCAAAAAGTTTATAGAACGTTATATTACAACCTAAATTAAACCAAATATTATGGTCCTGGACCATAAGTTTCGTTTTTTACGAAACGTTTTAAAAACGTGGGCAATTCCACGCATGCGCACTTACCTGGGTTAGGCCTATATTGGTTTGGTAACACTATAGATTGTATATTTATTTATTTTCATATAGTTATTCGATCTGCAACATGCATCATTTCATAGTTAAATGGCAAATGAGAACATTACTTCAAAAACACATGAACAATTTTGTTGGAGAATGTTAATAAAAAGCCAAATTAATGAATTGTTCTTTAAATTGCCAGTTAATTATCAATTAATTATCAATTATCTAATATTAGTTTTCAAAACGTTTCGTTTTAAATTGGGTTTAATATAGGTTTCGTGTTTTTAAAACGTGTTTAAACATGGTTATTTTCACGTTATATTAACGTTTTCAAAACGTTACATGGAAACGTTATTAAAACCCATAAAAAACTCCACACATATACGTTTTTAATACGTAATATTAAAACGTTTTTTTCACCAACTTGAAACGTATTTTTAACGTTTAAAAACCGTAAAATGGCCAGCTGGGTATAGGCCTAGGCCTATAGGGTTACAAATCAAATGGCCGTCGATAACGACGGCCATGAAAGGACTACAATCTGCCACAGATTAGGTTTTTTTTACAAGCATGGACTTATTTTATAGACTGATTAAGTCTGTGTTTCAAGAGATGGTTAGCTTCCACTTTACACACTTGCCTGAGTAAGTACCAAAATTACATATAATGCCCGATCTGAGGTTGACAAAATAGCATAAATGATGGAAGCCTGAAAATGGAAGGCCTATAAATAAATAATATACTCATTATCGAAAAAGAATAACATGCTCCCTTCTTAATCTTAGCTGTACCTATTCCTGTCGTCAATCAGGTTCCGATTCATTTTGAGCGTTGGATCAGGAAATCCGCGAGAATTTTGTAAACATTTATCGTGAATATTTTGTTCGAACGTGACGTTTTTGTTGTTTGCGAAGTTACAAGCAGCTTGTAGCCGCGCTAAAGGGAGCCCTGATTGCCACCGTCAGATTGGTCGATCGCCCTCTATCGATTGTATTGAGAAAGGTTTTAAACAGAATATGGGTGTGGCACAGATTTATCATAATATGGTAACAGTAACTTTACCAGATTTATCATAGAGTGTGTGCCCGGGTGTGTGGGGATCAGAATTAAGCAAAATAAGTGCTTGCTCGAACCCCCGAGCCAGGCTAAAATTATACTATAATTGTAAAGTTGCTGTCGATAGAGGAGTTGTCCTTTGAGAAGTTTGTATTGAAAGGTTTGGTATGGTAAGGTCTTGAAATATGACAATTTAAAGTCAATTTCAGTGCAAATTTTGTCCAAAATGGCCAAATTTGTGTATAGCAACAGGTTTAATGTTTTTATTTTTTTAAAGTCACCTTGGTTGTCAGTGTCCAAGGGCCCACTTATTATACACAATGTATGAGAAATATATATTTTTTGAATGGTAGAAATCAATTCTAAACAATTAGGCAAACTCTTAATTAAGACCCCTTTGACGTGAGCCTGCAAGCCCTGCACCAGCTCTTAAGACCCCATTTTATTGTAAACAAATTCATTGGGCCAATACGGAAATGCTTTTTTTGTGTGAATTATGAAAAGTTAAATTAAATGTAAATGGGCTCATTAATTAATTATGAAAAATGAAATAAAACGTCAATTGGGATTATTGATTTATATTATTTATGTATTTATACTTATTTATTAATTTGTTTATTTTGTTGACATTTATTTATTCATTTAATCATTATTCACTTATTCATTTGTTTATTTTGTAAAGTTAATTCATTTATTCACCTATTTATTTATCTATTTATTTCGTCTGACGATTGCGTTACTTGAGCATGAAACTCAGAGTAACGACTCCCTTTCTCGGAAGGTCTAAACTTTGAATTTTTATTTAGCTCTTCCTTTTAAAAATTGAGCACTCTGATTCGAAAGATAGTCTGACCATGAAATCGATTCGATGTTCATGACTTTATATTTATTTAATTATATATTTGTATTTATTTTTTTATTTTTTTATTTATTCATCTACGTATTTATTTATTTATTTATTTATTTATTATCTATTTATACATATTTATATGAGTTGTCTGATGATCGCACAAGCATGAAACTCTGAGTACCAACTATACCGTTCCAAATGGTTTAACTTATATTTCGCTCTGCATCGAATTGAGCACTCTGCAAGAAGATTGCTTAAACCAGATAATCAAAGTGTATTGAATGTAATGCTCAATAGAATGCTTAGTTTGGCGTCGTTCACTCTGTATAGATCCAGACATATGAAGAGCACTGATAATAAAAACGTTGATGCATTTAAATGGTTTCTATACGAATTAAGATGGAGAATCAGTATCTTGAGACATAGTGAAAATATGTGGTATAAGATTGGCAAAAGCCTACAAGGCACAGAGTAAATAGAAGGTTATGTTATTCTTCTTGTAAAACACATGTACATGACAGCCCATATTATATATTGCTTTGTTTGTCAACTCACCTGCGAAGTTCATGTGCCGTTGATGATCATTAGCCATCTATCTTCATGCTAATGGTAATTGTTGGTACATACTGTTCGATGGTAGAGTCTTTTTTTTGTTTGTTCATATTTGTAACTTATTGATAGCAGTATGTTTTAATATATTGTTATTATGTTATATAACTATGTATAGAATATAGATGAATGAAAAAATAAAATGAAATAAAGAAAAAAAAAGAAGAAAAAAGAAAAAAAAAGAAGATTGCTTCAAGTTACCAGTAATTATATATTTGCATAATGATTCATTTATTTATTCAATCATTTATTTATTTATTTTACTCATTTGTTTATTAGTTTACTTTATTTATTTGTTTTAAGTATTTGTTTACTTTGTTTATTTGTTTTAAGTATTTGTTTACTTTGTTTATTTTTATTATCATTTGTTATTATGTTGTCATAAAGTACCCCCGGAAAAACACCCACGACCGTGAACACTAGTAACAGTTTATAACGATAGTGTTTTTGGTTTACAACTCATCTATGAAATTATAGTAAGCAGATTTCAATAATCACTATATAAGAATTCAGCTCTTCTAAAATGTTTTACAAATCTTGCGTTGAAACAATCTTTCACTAAATTATGTTTTCTAAATAGGCCTATAAAACACAGATTCCAAACATTCCAGTATATTATCTCCATATTTAAATTTTTAAAAATGATATAGGCCTATATAATTATTGATGGTTTAATAAAAGTGTTTTTGTTGAAATACATCATACACTGTCCAAATCTCCTTATATTCACTATTCTCCGACTTTGACCAATCTTTTTTTTTAATATCGTAAGTCCCAAAAAACTGGGTTCAAAAGTTTGTGAGCTTATAACGAAATCAGTAGAAATTATGGATAGTTTATATTTAAGGATATCAAACAAAACATACCTGACCTTAATTGGGTAAAATGGGAGACCAATCCAACGTACACTTTTTCCCCACTTTTTGAAATACAGAGATTTGAATAGAGCGTGGTCAGAACCCATTTGTCCCGATTTAAGGGTGCTATTCATTGAAAATTGAAATATAGCCAAATTATATATCATTGGAAAGCTTAGAAAAATGGTGGTGTCCACCCGCGGGTGTCCACGACCCAAAATGCCACTGTAAATAATAAATAGCATTAGAAAGTACCGGTGTAGGGCTGACGCAAACCCGGAAGTGGAGAGGTGAAAATCAAGATTCTTGTATGACGTCAGCAAAGGGACCCGGTAATGTAAACAAACTCAAATTGTGAGATAGGCTATGTGAGATA